>JAJOZX010004000.1:307500-432852 GCA_023014485.1 Bathynomus jamesi | reverse complement strand
CGTTTCTGTGCCCATATGGGCATAAGCCATAGAACTGACAAACCTTTGAAAACTAAAGAAGCTTCAGCTATACGCAGCCATGTTGTTCTATGCAAAGTCA
The DNA here is from genome assembly GCA_023014485.1 of Bathynomus jamesi. Classification (NCBI taxonomy): domain Eukaryota; kingdom Metazoa; phylum Arthropoda; class Malacostraca; order Isopoda; family Cirolanidae; genus Bathynomus; species Bathynomus jamesi. The sequence continues at coordinate 432,752 of JAJOZX010004000.1, read as the reverse complement.
TATAACTTTAGCTAATTTTAACATTTTAGATTCCGCTCCGTGTGAGCAAACGTTAACTTTTAGAATCCCTGTATATTAAAACTCTCCCCTTCGCTTACTCTGATATTTCATCCGTTCCCCTCCGTCTAAACTGAACATCTTGAACAACCAACCTTTACTTGGTTTTAGATGCTTCTGTTTTTTAGTTTTGCCTCGGAATCTGTGCTGCTTAGACTTAAGGTGTGTTCCTTTTAGTGTGGGTTTTTAATTTTTTAGTGTTTTAAAAGATAGCCTGTGAATTTTTAGTTTTTTGAGTTTTACATTTTGTATTTTATAGCTGTTATTCATTGTTCGTTTTTAGTGTCACTTTATTGTTTTAAAGCTTGTTAATTGTTCGATTTTGTTTCATAATAGTCATTATGGTTTTTAATTGTAACTTTCTAGAATTTTTTTAGTGTGACTTTGTTTTTAATGCTTGTGATTTTTCCGTATTTTATTTTGTTAATGTCATTATGGTTTTTAATATGTTTTTAACTTTTAGAATTTTGCCTGAGGATGAGCATAGTTTGTGCTTGAAAACGTTGCAATATACAAAATATAGTCCCTTTCCAACTTGATGGATGTTTCTTTCCTTCTTGTCTGTTGCTTTCTGCTTAAATTATATATATATATATATATATTATATGTATACATTTTAACTGCAAACACGCAGTATAATTAACGTTAAAGAACGACGCTTATAGGAGAATATTCCGCAAGATGAGGAGGGAGAACGAAACAAATGAAAAAATGAGGTAACCACCCGGAATCAACCGGGATCTTCCGATTGCCGGTCAGATATGATAACCATTACACCATGGGCCTCACTCGATCAAATGCCGTAATTCTCCTACATACGCGCAGAAACCAATGCCCAAGGGGGCACCTCCCGCATGCCTACATTATATACATTTTAACTGCAAACACGCAGTATAATTAACGTAAAGAACGACGCTTGTATAGGAGAATAGCCCGCGCAAGATGAGGAGGGAGAACGAAAACAAATGAAAAAATGACCGGCAATCGGAAGATCCCGGGTTCGATTCCCGGGTGGTTACCTCATTTTTTCATTTGTTTCGTTCTCCCTCCTCATCTTGCGCGGAATATTCTCCTATACAAGCGTCGTTCTTTATATATATATATTATATATATATATATTATATTATTATTATATATTATATATATTTACGAGTGTAAAACAACATCAGCATTCCGTTAGAACGGGACAGTCGTCCAATGCCCTTTTGTCCATTGTTTTTCGCTTGATCCTGTTTTTTAAATTCATTCAGAACATATTTAGACAAGAAGGACAAGACGCTAAAACTCTGGTAGCTTTTCCACGTAAATTGTATGCTCCTCCTACAATATTTTTCTGCACCAATCATATCATTATTCTTTTTTCTTTGTGATCAATATGTTGTCTGTCTTATTAATTTCAGTGCTCCTGAGGTTGTCATTAGACGAAAGCGCTTGAGCAATATTTCGTTACATAGGGCTTTTCTGTTTCTTTGCAGGTAAATGAGTTATGATGTTATCGAAGGAGGAGCGCATTGATGTGATATTCTAGCTGGCTGCACAAGTCCATTGCCGTTAACGGTGGCCATATCGAACATGTGATTGACTATTCCCCTGTGTCATTACATAATACAGTATTTCCCATATAACCTGACTTTTGAATCACCCGTGTATATATATATATATATATATATATATATATATATATATATATATATATATATATATATATATATATATGATACACACAGACCGTGCATGGAACAGGAACTCTTCTGGAAAGAGCCCACGTCGGGCTAACATCATGAAAAAAGAAAAAACTATTGGAGTTTGTAATTTACCATTACTTGTTCGGACTATAGTGGATTTAATTTTCCCAGAAGAGTTCCTTGTTCCATGCACGGTCTGTGTGTATCATGAAAAAACCTCAGGGGATCCTTCTGAGTTCAATCCCAAATATATATATATATTTATGCGTGTACCTTTTTTTTCCCATAAAAATTTGGGTACTCCTTAGTCCTTAAGTATGCGCTCTCCCTCAAAAACCGTGATCTACGCAGCACAATTTTATGAGAAAAGATTCTACATTTTTAGTCGTGATTTTTTTTTATTATATTATATTTATGTTTTTGAAATTATGAAATTATGAAATTACATAGTACCATAATTAAATGCGTAATTGATGCATAATTTCAGCTTATCAATTTAAGAGAAAATGTAACTAGCGATATACAGAACGAATGTCATTTAAAAAATCGGAGAACAAATCTTGCGAGTTTTTTTTCTCATTAATCTCCAGACCTAACCTAACCTAAACTAATCTAACCTGCACCTGTACCTTTTCAATAACCATTTACCTACCTGTTAATCCTTCAATGCGCTGTGATACGGTTAATATCATGGGTAGATCGCATACTTAAGTCAAAAAAGTTCGGTAGAGCGCATACTTAAGGAGCACCAAAATTTCTTAGTTAAACTTTAATACAATTACCACCATTGTCCTTCGATGCTGAGCACCGTTCTTTCACCCATTTTGCCAACCGGTTCACGTGTTACAGACCCGTTTCTAGTAGATAATTAACATTTCTTATCACGCATACGAAAATAAAACAACCCTAAATGATAACATTATCGAAGATAAAGTGTTAAAATCGCTTATTTCCGCATTTCCAAACACAATGAGGATCTTTCATAATTTAATTAATTTAGACGAAGGAAATTACCCGATGCCTTTATTGCTGCGTGGTTAAAACACTTAAACGCACTCTTATGGCGAATGTTGGAAGGAAATTGAAATTATTTACATGAAAACCTTCATTCTATTATAGTTTTTAAAGATCATCTTGACAAAAGGAAAGATCTTAATGAAGATAATTTGGGAAAGACTTCGAGAAGTTTTTAAACAATATTCTTGAAAGCTTTCATCAACGATTTTTCCTCTCTCTCTCTCTCTCTCTCTCTCTCTCTCTCTCTCTCTCTCTCTCTCTCTGGTAGACTGCGGTATATGTAACTTAGTTAGCTAGAGAAAGTTTTATAGTTTCAGAGTACTGAGAGTTCTCAGATGATGGGACGCTTGATGAGAACTCTCGGGAGTCAAAACCTTTTAACAGAAATATTCATCTTCAAGGAAGCTAATTTTTAGTTTTAATTAGTGAGTACAAGAATTTTGTAAAAAAAGGAAAAAAATATGAAGCATATGTACACTGTCGGGGAAGTTCTTAAATTAGGGGGTACTGCCCAGCCGGAGGTGCTTCTGGATCAGTGCTCCCTTATCTAAGTAATTCCAGTGCGAAAGATGACAGTGTAATTAATTAATTTGCAAAAGTCTCTAAGTCTCTGAGCAAGATGGCGTTTGACATTCATTGGAGAAAAGATGCAACGATGAAATTATGTTTTTTATATAAAATAATCAAATAAATAAATTCCTTAGAGAAATGCATGGTGTTGATTAGATTTAGTAGTTCAGTGTTTCAGCCTAAAATTTATTTTCCACTGTCTTCTAATGCGTAACTGAGTACACGAGATAAGTGTGCGCATGGTGTGAGTGAACTCTGAAGCTATTCTTTTCATTACCTTATTCCTACTTTCCAATACATCTTCCTTTACAACTATTTTCTATCAGCAGTGGCTGACGGAGGAGGGCGAGCTTTGTCTGTTATATACTTTCCTATTCCTGTGTCCTTTATACGGTTATAAATGTAAGTATGGATCAGTTTTTAGTATTCCTTATTTTTATTTACTTTTTCTATTTTTTCTCTCTATTTCTTTCTTGGGCTACCCTACAGTGGACCTTAGGTTCTTTGTTAACCGTTCTCTCTCTCTCTCTCTCTCTCTCTCTCTCTCTCTCTCTCTCTCTCTCTCTCTCTCTCTCTTTCTATCTCCTCTGGGTTTAATTGTAAAATTCATCGCATATATATATATATATATATATATATATATATATATATATGATGCAAACTGTGGGTTTGCATCATTCATTCGAACATAACAGCAAACATTTTCGTTTATTTTTGTACTTTAGACGTTTCGACAAATCTTTTGTTATCATCAGTGAATTATAAACCTTAAAACCTTAAAACAAAATAAGAATAACTAATTAAAATTACGTCAATACAAAAAGGGAATTAAAATCATTAAAATTAAATTAAATTAAATTAAAATTACCTCAACTTAAGGAAAGTTAATAGCTTTTTTATAATATATATATATATAATATATATATATATATATATAATATATATATATATATATATATATATATATATATATATTAATGCAGGAAGGAGGGGCGAAAGTCGAGGGGGCAAAGGGCGAGCACCGCAAAAAACGTCCCTCCATAGAAGGAAGAGCATAATCAAGATCGCTGAGGCTCATCAATGCCATTATATATATATATATATATATATATATATATATATAAATTTTAAAAAGGTTATGTAGTGTGTAAGATGCATGTATATGTAGCGAGGAATAGAGGGAGAACTGTGTGTTCGAGAGCACGCTGAACTGCTCACAGGGTAGATGAGACACTGAAAAAGATCAGCTAAGGGGGACAGTGACAGGAGAAACGGGAGTTCCAGCACTCCCTCTCTCTTGCCTAACGTACACCCCGGAGTACTTCCCTGGTAGATTGGTGTCTACAATATACTCCTATAAAGTAGGAGGGATTATAGAGTATGAACTATACAGTATACTGTACATATATACTGTACATATATATACTGTACAGTTGCCCACATATGGAATGTCCTCGCCTCACAGGCGACTCCATATATGTGGCAACGCCGCTATGTTAGTCAAGGTACCCCAACTGGGGGAAGGTGGGTGGTGGGACAACCGAATCCAACAACGTACAACACAGACATATTATCTAAAGGATAGTTGAATGTGCAGTCATTGACATACAGATAATTATAATGTAATGTCTGTGTTCTTAAAGATAAACAATTATGATCGTGAACAGCGTTGAACTCCATGTAGTTTACTAGTCTTATACAGTAATAAGGTTCCATTATGATTACTGCAAATCTATATGAACAACTACTACAATAGAACTTTTTATATAATAGTGAATGCAAAATGTTCGCCTGCAGGAAGCCGTTGGAGGAAGATGCTCTGGTGTCACAAATGCTTTGACAGATATTACCTTTCTACTAAGCGTAGCGTGCCTTAGTGAAGCGAGTGTATCCGATGGTTTACCAGAAAAGAGGGTAACCATAAGTTTAGTACCCAATTCTTCAATTCTGGTGCATGTCTGTTTCGGTTTACTGAATGCATCAGCATAGTTGTTCAGTGTGGAATCGCCTTTTACAAGTTTCTGAAAAACGTTTTTCTTCCCAATCCCAAATATCCTAGGCGTACTGCCACATCCTGTGAAAGCGTGAATGAATGGTAGTTGAATGCACACTTTACTGCCCAATTGCTCTTTCAGAATGTTTATGTGGTAAACACGAATTTTTGACTTGGATTGTTTATCAGAGCGAAAATAGAGATCTTTTTCAGCCGGAGATGCATGGCATAGTAAGAGAACTAGGATGTCTGTGTCCTCCCCAACCAGAGTTGTGGACTGGCACTTTGCAGCATGTATTGCTGCCATTACATTTTCTGCATCAGCAATACCAGTTGCATTTCTGACTTTACAGCCTCTAGTTGTTAAATTTTCACTGATCAGGTTTATCAGTGATTGTTTATTCTCACCCCTAGAGAGACACTCAACTTTTTTTCCCGTGAATTCGGAATCGGATGTGACTTTGATGACTGGGAGCACATTATCCCCTCTCCTTAGGTGAGTATTGACTTTTATGGTTGGCACTCCATCATAACCATCGAAAACCACTGTAGCCCTTCCATAATGCCGAAGTGTGAAATCCCCGTATGATTGTGCAATGGCCCCATAAGTTTTTCCATTTTTCCAAGGCACACGATGAATTAGGGAGCCTCCATCTAGGACATAATGATAGGTGATGGGAATTGTCTTCTTGATCACATCAGATGAATTCACATGATCGGCTATAGCATCAGCAAGCTGTGGTTTGTCTGCTTTGCGAATGACGTGCGTTGCTTCAAACAGAGCATGAGGGAATGTGCTTAGTTCATAGCTGAGAATATCTGTCAGTGAAAGGTCTTCATTTTGTGACACAACAAGAAATTGTTGAAACAGTAATGCAGGGTCAATGGTCCTCTCACTCCCAACTTTGACAGCCGATGCATCACCTAGAGTCTTTGCTTTGTCCTTTCGTTTATATGAGTACGAGAATACTGGCTGGCCTACTATTTTTTCACTGATCTTATTCCCCACATTTTCTGAGTCTTGCACATTAACATCATCCTTAGCCACAACACCAGTGATGATATTTCTTAGAGATGGATCTGGAGAGAATGGAGAGCATGTCACCAGCTTGGAATATATCTTTTCAACATCAGACGAGTCCCTGTTGACTCTTGATTCTGTGGCCTCTTTATGTTGTTCCCTAGTAGTGTACGAGAGATTGGTCAGTTCTGGCATGGCACTATTGTACTCAGAGGATATTGGGGATGACATTGTCCAAATGGCACGTTGCTCCTCTGTCATTCCACTGCCTCTAGTGAGTCCTCCGACACTTTTGAGTGATGAGTGTTTGTTCAATGACTAAGTCCGATCCAAGTCCAGCCCAAAACTGATCGCTTCGGCGAATGATATGGTGTCCTTGTTCAAACTTCTCCAGAACTGGTGGGTGTTTGTCGCCAAGTTGATTCATATTCTGTAGATATAGGTATGTTGACTTCAGGTAATTTGAATGTCCCGCGGCAGCAAATATTGGTAGCGCGTTATGCACAGCACGGAGATGCATATACCATGACCCAGTACGATCAGCTCTAATCAAATTGCGTGCAACACCCAGCCATTTCTGATAACATAACCACAGTTGGCTTGTCTTTGATGCAGATGACAAGCGGGACTTTTCAGCAGAGATTACTTCTTCAATCTTGGAGACAGTTTCCGATGTTTCAACATCTTTAGTGACAGCTTCAAATGACAACAAGGCAGCATACAGTTTTTCAACCTCATGAACCAGCGATTTGAACTCTTCATCTCGATTCATTAGATCAGTGAGGACCAAATTGTTCAAGCATTTGTCCAAAAGATGATGTCCCCGAAATGCTCGTTGGACGGATTTGCCAGTCATCATGTGCGTCACAGCATTTTCTCCATGCACTACCTCTAGTAGTTTCCGTAATCCTGACCCTTGCATCAGGGTGCTGATCGCACCTAGCAAATTCATGAAAGTATGAAAACTTCCAAGTAGCAGGGCAATATCTTTTAAGGAACTATTCTGCCCAGCGTCACAAATGATTTCTGATGCCTTCCAAAAAAGGGGCTGGTCAAAAGTGATGATTGCTGGGATGTTGTGTTTCCATGCGAGATTGGATAGGTATGTCAGCGTTGATAGGATGCACGTCTTATCCCCCGGGTACATGTCTATCATTGGCAGAAATACGACGGATGACTGACCAGGATGCATGCGACCTTGGTGGATGCGATGCATCATCCCCTGCCAATTCGGTGTAGGCTGGGAGAAACTGAAAGAAAGTTCCCAGAAAATGTCAATGCCTCGGTCGAAATCATGCGGCGCTAGTATTTTGTGGAAGTTGACACTTTGGTATACATGTTTAGCAAAGCGGTGTTCAATGATATCAATTCGAGCTGCTTCAACAACGTTCAGTTCCGAGATGCCTTTTCGTTGAATAGTAAGGTTGGATCGCCGCCCAGGCGTTAACGCTGCGATCATACCCATTCCATGAAACGTTCCTTTACCATCAATTGTGATGACATTGTGGTCCACAATGTCTGCTGCAAATAACAAGGACAAGTCTAAGATCTCCATACCCTCACCTAGCACATCTGGAGCTATCATGTTTGCAGCATTTTTTTCAAAGTGTTGTACCTCAGAGCATGACGAACCAAAGCCCATAGAGTAAAGAGTGTCAATGAGGATTCGCGATCTATGGATATGGTGCATCTGAACAGAGAGTCCAATTTGTAAAGGGCAAATAACAGCTCTAGGTCGAACTGCTTGAATGATAGATTAACCGATGGTTGCGACCTTTCTTTGTGTCTCTTTTCCAACAAAAAGTAATTCTAGCATGGTGTGAAGGGCGTCAGGGAGGTACTGCAAAGCCGAATTGAGTGTTAAGTCTGATTTGTCAGGCTACCTGTCTGTCACTGACGGAACCTCCGATTTGATGTTATTTTTCAGTAATCTAGCGGCAGTTTCGATTATTGCTTTCTTTTGTGACTTTTCATCACCGTGTCCTTTGCTGTGTTGAAATATGACAAAAGGATTTTTGAAGTCTTTTCACGCATTGTCACTATGTTTCCACGCTGCCCCTCACATTCTGATATGTATATAGAGTTCCCGTAATGTTCCTTTAGCCTGACTTTCATATACTATTGCCATAAGGAGACGATTCTTCCTCCAATAGGAACACCCCAATTTTGTTCGTGAGGCTTGCGATAGTTAATTGTTCCCCATCATTGGTCTCTAAATACACACATGTTTTTTAGAAATGCTTGTTCCTGCTCAGCAGCTTTTGGTCGACCAACTTTTCTCCATTTTTCTGGTGGTTGTGAGAGATATTGTTGCGGTATGCCTCGTCCAGTTCGGAAGTTCACACAGCATGAATGATGATATACGCAATCTGCCGCATGTAAATCACCCCCATAATATTCTATGCGACCTTTCACCTCCACCGCCCAATCATCACCTCGAGTGTTGCTACTTTCAATAATGTTCCTTGAAAACGTATCAGTCTTGACGTAACTCCAATCTAACGATGAACTGCCTCGTTCTTTTGAATCTGGTTTCAAAACTTTACAAGTACAGAACAAACAGTCCGTTCGGCTATCATATGGCCCTGTACTACTGCGTGCGGTCCTCTTGGTTGCTTTAGATGGGCCGGGTTGGCATTGCTTCGTTAAATAATTTTTTAGGTCACTCGGATTTATGTACGCTTTGCGACACTTTGAATGAACAATGGAACCAGTAGTAACGACAATGTCATCCTTTCTCTGGAGACTTGCTGCATTGATACCAGCAGCCCCTTTTTCGCGTATGACAACGGTGTCTTTTTCTCCAATGTCCTCACGACAAAGTGGACAAGCCTTCTGATTATCACTGCTCCTGCTCATCTTGAAGATCTGAAATAGTAAGAAAAGGAATATTAATCAAACTGAATTGACAGAAACATTTCATCAATCGAAAATATGGATGCGTCTACTTGTCTTAGTTACACGTTATGAAATACGTTAACACAAAAACATTTTCACCACATGACATGACCACATTTTCACCACCGCACACTGAACGAGCATAAAACAAAAACATGCGATGCTAATGCGCATGCGCTAAACAGATATTACGATTCAATTTCAGTCTGCTTACATCTGTCGTGTAGCGTGCATATCACAGTAATGAATAATTCAATCTGTGATGACGAGGTCATTGCTACATGGCAATGGTTTCAGCTGTCAGCTGATCACGAAATTAGAAAGTTTTGGTTTAATTGTTTTACTTTAATTACTTTATTCATTTATTATTATTTATTTATTATTTATTTGTTTATATTTTTAATATTTTTCATTTTAATATTTTTATTTATATTTATTATATTATTTATTATTATATATTTTATTTATTGTTATTTATTATTTTATTACTTTATTTACTTCAATTGGTTTTATGTGATTCTTTGACCCCTAAAACCTAGGTATAGACACCAAAATCATCACTAGGATAAACAGTAACTGACTTATAGACATTTTAAGATATTGGCGGCCTTCTTGGCCGCCATCTTGAAAATGACAACTTTCCGGAGGTCAGATTTCTATAAACTTTTTGTATGTTCATCAGTATGACCCAACAAACCAAAATCCAGCAAAAAAGCTTTTGTTGCAATTTTTTTTACATTCAGCCTATTTTTTTCATATATTGACTCTATTATAAAAAGTTGTATTGTGGTATCTGTTCATATGGACTTGCAGTAATCATAATGGAACCTTATTACTGTATAAGGCTAGTAAACATGGAGTTCAACGTTGTTCACAATCATATTAATCGTTTATCTTATGAATACAGACATTACATTATAATTAGGGGCCGTTCAAAAATTACATAACGCTATTTTTGCTAAAACTTGACACCCCAGATCCCCCCAGGCACCCCCTAAGATGTTACGTAACACTTCCCCACCCCACACGTTACGGAACGTTACAGGGGGGTGATGTCACGTTTTAGCAAAAATAGCGTTACGTAATTTTTGAACGGCGCCTTACCTGTATGTCAATGTTATATATTGTTGGGCTCGGGTGTCCACCCTTCACCCCACCTTCCCGCAGTTGGCAATCGAATAACAGAATCTACGATTGATAATATATTTGTAAATAGCAATGCCCTCGTAAATTCTGGAATTATAACCACAAACATCAGTGATCATTTTCCTACTTACGCTATATTCAATAACACTGTTCAGGTTGCGGACAAAACAACTATTAATTACAGAATATTCTCAGAGGTTAACAAAAGAAAATTTATTGGGGCTGTAGAAAATACTCGATTTGACTGTGACGAACCTTTAAATGACCTAGATCATATGTTTCAGTTCTTTTATGACACCTTATTCCATATTTTTAATATTTGCTTTCCTTTAAGGAGAAACACAGTTTCGCCCAAAAGTGTCGCAAATCCTTGGATCACTCCAGGAATTATCACTTCAATGAAGAACAGAGATAAATTATTCAAATTGCAATTACAGAGCAAAATTCCTAAAATACAATATACTCAATACAGAAACAAATTAACTAAAATAATCAAAATTGCAAAATATAACTATTATAACAATCAATTTTCCAAACATAAAGGAGACATGAAAAACACTTGGACAACCAAACAATCTTCTCGGAAAAACAAATTAAAGAAAAATTCAATAGAGAAATTAAATGTTGATAATAAAGAAATTACTGATGATACTGCTATGCAGACTCTTTAAATGCACATTTTACTTCAATAGCGGATAGCTTCGCTCACAGTAATAAATAATGATCACTCACCTCTAAAATATATGCCACCCAGCCCACTAAATTAATTTTATTTGTTCCTGCTACCTCTACTGAGGTCCAGAATATTATTGGTAAATTAAAAAAATACAAAAAATAACATTCATAACATTCCTGTACCTATATTGAAAACTTGTTAAAAGATAAGATCTCTGGAACTTTGGCTAAAATTATCAATCAAAGTATTTCCAAAGGAATATTCCATCAAGGCTAAAACTGGTGGTAAACACCCCTTTTTAAAGGGGGTGATCCTACACTAGCAACAAATTAACAGGCTGGTGTGTTCATTATCTGTGTTCAGCAAAGTTTTTGAAAAAATTGTAAAAAGTAGAATGTAGCGATATTTAAAATCCTACAATTTACAGTATTATCTCAAAATCAATATGGCTCCAGTAATAATAAAACAACGGAAATGGCTATTTTAAATCTTATGGAAAATGTAAATATAGCTAAGGAGAACAAAGAAATAATGATAATATTTATGGATTTGAGTAAGGCGTTTGATGTAATAGACCATAATATTCTACTTAATAAATTATATTGTTACGGCTTTAGAGGAGCAATCAGTGATTGGTTTAAAAGTTATTTGTCCAATAGATATAATTTTGTATCAGTAAATAAGGTTTGCTCAACTAAAGCGCTTGTCAAACATGGTGTGCCACAGGGGTCATTTCTGGGTCCACTATTATTTTTATTATATATAAATGACCTTCCACGTTCATTTGATATACAGATGATACAACTGTCTCTTTTTCTTGCAAAGATGTTAATACAGCTAAAAATATATTTCATTTAGAATTCATCAGTGTAATGAAATGGTTGACCACCATTAAACTCTTCCTAAATACCAGTAAAACAAATTTCATGATTTTTACTATAAAAGAAATGTATATCTTGATGAACTTAATGTTAATGAAATCGTCATAAAGGAGTGTACTGGAACAAAATTTCTTGGTGTAATGCTAGATAAGAATTTGCAATGGAGTGATCATGTAAATTATACCGCGAAAAAGATTTCAAGAAGCGTTGCTATAATGTTTAAACTTAGAAATGTAGTCCCTAAACAAGTTTTATTGACTCTTTATCATACTCTTGTGCTTCCTTATATAACATACTGCACCCTTGTTTGGGGAAACTCCGCTAACAACGCATTAAATGGTATCTTTGTCATTCAAAAACGAGCAATAAAGGTTATTATCTGATGCTGATTTCCTTGATCACCCTAGTGCATTATTTAAAGAGCTAACCTACTAAAGCTGAACGATATAACCAAACTGGCACATTTTATTTTTTTATTTACGTAAGAACAAATCATTAATTTGCAATGGTAAATAGATATTTTGTAACTCATCAAGAAATCCACTCGTATCAGACCAGAAATAGATCAAAGCTTGTTATACCTCAATTTAATTGTCTTCATCTCAAAAACACTACCCATTTTCATTGGATTGAAAGTATGAATGACTTGCATGCCGATATAAAAAATATTGTGAATGTAAATTTGTTTAAAACCAAGTTGAAATCCCGATTAATAATGGCATACTAACAAAAATCTAGGATTATGTCCATTAATATTGTTTAATATTGTCCATTAATATGTTTTTAATATTGTCCATTAATATTGTTTAATATTGAATACATGTTTTTAACTATTAATAATACTTATTTACTTATTTATTTATTTATTATTATTATTAATTAATAACAACTAGATCCTTATTTTTAATAAGAGCCCAGTAAAGCCTAAAGCTTAAGGGCCAAATTAAATAAAATAAATAGTCGCGCTTCACAATTATTCATGTCATTGTAAATTGAAAAAATGTATTTATTTTATTATTATTAATAAAGGTTATTCTATCTATCTATCTATCTATCAGTTTGAAAAATTTGTCAAGATTGCTTCTGGAAACGTTTTGCAATCGAAGAGAATTTCAAAGCAATTAAAATCGAATTAACTCATAATTAATGTAATTATGTTAATTATGTTAATTAGTAGATGTCATATATATATATATATATATATATATATATATATATATTATATATATATATATACATACACCTTACCTTACCTTACAAACCTTACAAAGGTTTCGCGCGATGATTTCTCATTTCGCAAAGGTCAAGCTTGTCACCCCTCCTCTCGAGTTGGCCTGGTGAAGTAGTGAATTGGATTCTTGCGCTCTCCACCTCACATAGCCAGGTACGCCCGGCTCATCGGGGATTGTTCTGAGCCAGGCGTCTAGTCTTCTTTTGAAGATGTCCACTGCAACTCCCTTCGTGTTTCTTAGGTCTTTGGGCAACTGATTAAACAGTTTTGGTCCTCTCACTACAAAACTATTTTCTTTCAGGGTTAAGGATGTTCCCTGTCTCGCCTTCAATTTGGGAATACGACACAGTCTACCGCTTCTACTTTCCACCGTTGTTTGGGGAGTTATGGGATTCAGAGTAAGATTAGGGACTAGTTTCTCCATTATTTTCCAAGTGTAAATAATGGTGTATCTCTCTCTTCTCCTTTCCAGTGAATATAGGTCTAGTTCTCGTAACCTTTCCCAGTAATTTAGTTCTTTGCACCCATTGATCTTGGCTGTGAAGCTTCTTTGGATCCCCTCCAGCTGTCTAATGTCTTCTTTTTTATATGGGGATGTTAGGACCGAGCAGTATTCCAATTTGGGTATTATCAGGGTTTTCAGTAGAGGAATCATTACATTCCTATCCCTTCGTTTAAAGGTTCTCAATATCTGACCCGTTATTCTCTTTGCTCTGTTTACTGCTATCTTATTTTGTGTTTCAAATTTCGCATCATCTGTCATTACAACCCCTAAATCTTTTGCTCTGGAATTTCTCTGAATTTCCTGTCCATTTGGGGTATAATATTCCATGGACTTTAGGTCTTCTCTTTTTCCGTACCGTAATAGCTGAAATTTCTCGGTGTTAAACTTCATATTGTTGTCTTCCGTCCACTTGTAGATTTTGTTTATGTCGGTTTGTAGAGATCCTATGTCTTCTGGGTTTCTTATTTTTCTACTGATCTTTGTGTCATCCGCAAAGGATGTTACTGTGCTGTCTCTGGTAACGTCCTCATCTATGTCAGTTAGCATGATTATGAAGAGTAGTGGAGCTAATACTGTTCCTTGTGGTACTGAGCTGAGGACCTCTGATTCTGATGAAGATACTCCTTGTACTGTAACGACTTGCCTCCGCTCACTAAGGAAATTATATATCCATTTCCCTACTTTTCCTGTTATTCCCATATATTTCAGTTTATGTATTATGATTCCGTGGTCACACTTGTCGAACGCTTTAGCAAAGTCTGTGTATAGTACATCATAGTTTTCATTACTTTCAAGTGAATCAATAATGTTGTTGTAGTGTTCCATTAGTTGTGATAGGCATGATCTGCCTGACGAAACCCGTGTTGGTTATCATTGAATTTTTTCTGAGTTTCCAAAAAGTCATAGATTTTCTGTCTAACTATTCTTTCAAATATTTTAGTGAGATGAGATGTAAGCGACACTGGCCTATAGTTTTTGGCCTCGGATCGATCTCCTCCTTTATATATTGGGACTATGTTCGCGCTCTTCAGGATGCCCGGTATTTCTCCCGTGTCTAATGATCGTCTCCATATCCAGTATAGGGGCTCAGCGATTGCATTCTTGCAGTTTTTGATCAGTGTGGCATTCCATTTATCCGGTCCTGCCGCTGAGTGTGTTTTTAGTTTCCCTATGGCTTGTGTAATATCATCCGTCGTAAAGTCGAAATCCGTTATACTTTCCCCTTGTGGTTCTTCTTCAAAGAACGCGTTTCTATCGCATATCAATTTGTCAGTTTTTGGGATACTGAAAGATGATTCATACTGAGCTTTTAATATTTCAGATACTTCTGTTAGATCATCAGATAAATCACTGTTCTCATTTTTTAAAGGTCCGATAGTCGCATGGTTTTTCGACTTTCTTTTTGCGAAATTATAGAAGTACTTTGAGTTAGCCTTTATCGCTTCTATAGCGTCATCTTCTTTTTTCTGTATGCTTCTCGATTAGTTCCTGTATGACGACATCGATACTTTGTAGTTTATCATTTAATATTTTTCTGATGTTGTTATCTTTACAATTACTTAATTTTGCAGTCACTCTTTTTCTCTTTCGGAACAATGCCCTCTTTTGTCTTTCGAACCTGCTTCTCTTTCCTCTTTGTTGTATCTTTGGGACATGTTTTTCCACAATTTCTAACGTCTTCTCCTCTAACGTCATTAGCATCTCCTCCGTTGTCTTGGCCTCGAAAATGGTTTTCCAATCTATTACTTCCATGCTGGATGTCACATCTTCCCAGTTTATAGCTTTGGAGTGAAAATTAAAAATTTCGAATTTGCTTCTTTCTGTTGTGCGTGTTCTTTCCTTTCCTGTTGCCTTTATATTAGTTGTTATTTCAATGATGTTGTGAGTTGGGGATATTTCTACATTACCAATTAGATTACTATTGTGTGTGAATACCAAATCTAGGCAGTTGTTTTTTCTTGTGTTTTCTGTTATTTCTTGCGTTAACATAAATTCATCAGCTAGAGCTAGTAGCATATTTACCTGCTCCTGGTCTTCTCGTGTGCCCCCTTTGTCCTGGTGTATACATATATTTTTTCCTATCCTTTTATATTTCATGAATGGGAAATTAAAATCACCACAGAGAAAAATATTTGTGGTTGGAGAGTGTAGATCTTTTACCAAGTTTCTTACCTCTGTAATGGAATCTGAAAATTTTGAGGTTGGCGTGTTTGGGGGCCTGTACATTACAATTAGTACCATATTTAATTTTTCAATTTTTGCTGCTACACATTCTACGTAGTTGTTTGAGGTACTTATAGCCATTTCTGCTATGTGCCTTTCGCGTGTGTAAATAGCACATCCTCCTTTACGTCTCACTGTTCTGTCGGCTCGGAGGATGTTATAGTTGTCAATTTGTATTTCGTTTTTGTCAATACAGAACTCACAATTTTCACAGTTCGCTTGGCAGTCCTTTAGATGAGTTTCCGTGAGGCATGCAAAGTCTGCTCCGGCTTCTTGCATGAGTCCTTTCAGGTATAACTTTGTTCGTGGACTGGTTTGATTTAAGGCCCTGTATGTTGGCTAGGATTATTTTTATTTTTTCTCTTTCTTTTTCGCATACAGGTGGTTCCGATTTGTTTTCCAATGGGGGTGCCGGTTTCGTTGCCTTGTGGTCCTCCGAGAATTTACCTCTTTTTATCTTTGTCGGTACCTGTTGTCCCGATAACGCATGAAGTGCCTTTGTTCGTACCTTCTGTCCGGCTCTCGGATTTCTATATTTATATTTGTCAGCTGGTTTTGTAATTGCTGGAGATTTAGCAGCTGAAATGTGTTGGCTGCGTCTAAAAAATTGCCACTCTTCTTTGATGTTCGTTTTTTCTGTTCCCGTTGCGTTCCTTTGAGGGTGGTGGTATCGGCATTTTTTTTCGTATTTGCAACTCCCATATCTTTCATAAGTGTTGCAGACCGTAAGATGGTGGAACATGCATTTCTTATCAAACTTGCAGTATCCACTTGTGTAATGCATTTTGCATAATGTGGGATGTGCATATATGCATTGCCCATCCCGATATCTGCAGTTTCCTTTCGCGTAGTATTTGCATACGATATTTTCTACGCTTCTGCTTTCTTTTCTTATTTTTCCAAGTTCTTAGTTTTGGCATTATCATTATTTTTCTTTGGCTGTTTATTTTCTACGTTTTTAGTTATCTTTTTATCATTTCGCTCGTTGGACCGTTTGTCTACTTCGCCACTTTTACTTATTTCTTTCCTTTCATCTATGTCTTCCTTCCGTATTATATTGTTTATATCGTTATTTGTTATTAAATTGTTGTTCGTTATTATGCTGTTATCGTTATTTCGTCTTCTCTCTCATCCACCCTGTTTTTCGTTGGGACCATTTCGGACCATGTGTCCCCATTATTTCATTCTTTTTTGTAACTTTCGAGTCTGCTATCTCCATTTCTTTAAAGACCGCGAAAGAATTTACGGTCTGTGTACATGCGCCACATAGAAATTTGATCCCCACGACGTGTTTCGCGTTCGAGACAAGAGTTATTTCCCTCATTCCAATTCATGCAGTTAAAGTCGTTTAATCGTTGGCAGAAATCACATCTAATCGCTAGGCTTTCCGTTGTTACTAAATTGCACAAATTACAGATTAAGTGAGAATTTGGACCCATATCCATGTATTCCTTAATTAGCGTAAGAAGAAATACCCACACAAATTCTTTATTTATTTATTTTTTTTCTGTTTCTTTCCTTTCGATGGTCGAGGGTATTTCGAGGGTTTTCTGACCTTTGCGTTTTATGACCTTTTTCCTGCTTTGTTTCAAACTTTCTCGAATGCCAACCGTATTTCGTTTTGAATATATACGTTAAAATTGGTGATAAATTATGTAAACTGTATTGCACTTTCTTAATTTTAATGAATTCACTTTATAATTTATATGCACGGATTCACTGATACTTTATACACTTTCGGGTGCAAACAGAATAAACCGCCGAGTAGATTATTCCCTTCTAATTTGGGTGTTAAATAGAGAGAGCAAAACAACACGTCCATTCACCACAGGGTACAAGCAACTATATATATATATATATATATATATATATATATATATATATATAATATATATATTATATATATATATATATATATATATATATATATATATACAGGGTGCGGCATAAGTCGGTTTACCGAGAATAATGGAATCACCTTGTGAAGAATAATATTTATCTTTTACTACAGAAATTATTCAAAGTGTCTTCCATCATGCTCAATACGTACGATGCATCTTTGAACCACTGAACAACGGATAAGGCAGCACAGTTCTTTGAAATTATTCAACGTCTCGAACTCTTGACGTATCAAAGTCTTCGTGTGATCGAAGTCCCGAGGTTTCTGGCAAGTAAACTCTATCTTTGATTATAGCCCACATTGAATAATCACATCACAGTGATTATTCAGTGTGGGGTATAATCAAAGATAGAGTCCCCGACCAGAAAAACCGTGGGACTTCGATCACATGAAGACTTTGATACGCCAAGAGTTCGAGACGTTGAATAATAACAAAGAACTCTGCTGCTCTATTTGTTGTTCAGTGGTTCAAAGATGTAACGTATGTATTGAACATGATGGAGGATACTTTAAATAATTTCTGTAGTAAATGATAAATATTATTCTTCACAAGGTGATTCCATTATTCTCAGTAAACCGACTTATGCCGCACCCTCTATATATATATATATATATATATATGGATCACCTGAAGATCCATCACCCCAGCCTTTTTTTAGTTAGCTTTATAAGGCTAACTAACGAAAATATCAATACTTAACCTAACTAATCGTTAGGTCAACTGTACGCCCTTGACGATTGGTTAGGTTAGGTCGTGATTTTCGTTAGTTAGCCTTATGAAGCTAACTAAAAAAGGCTGGGGTGACGGATCTTCAGGTGATCCATATATATTGTGTGTGCGGTGTGTGTGTGTGTGTGTGTGTGTGTAATTTTGTTCTTTTCTTTTATTTAAATGCAAGTGTTTTTCGTCTGAACTTACAAAATCTTCGCTGTACTGTTTTTAATATATCATAGTTACAATAATCGAGGCTGCTGAATGCGAATATCGTTGTAGAAAAATTGACGCGCGCGGTAACAAACTGAATTATATATATATATATATATATATATATATATATATATATATAGTGGACCTAGTTTAGCCGTTTAAGGTGATAATGATTTAATTGTATGCTAGTGATTAATTGATGCAATGACTGATTGCTTATTAATTATAGGCTGGGTTAATAATTCATGATGTAAAGTATCACCAATTGAAAGTGGCTAAGGCGTAGGCCTACTATAATAATACCGAGTGATTCGAATTGCTTCGGGATCACCAGTTCAGATTACTCCTGAACAAATTAATGTAAGGTTATATAAGACACCTTATTGTTTTGTATTTTATTATGAAAATATAGATGTTATCTATTCACAGTAATATAACAAAGGATTGACAGCAATTAAATGATAGCCTTTACGTTATGCTGATGACATGGCTTAGCTAATAATATGAATGGTTAATAGCTTAAATTGACACTTAATACATTCATTGATGATATAAAAATGGCATGCAAAATGGTACATTGAATGGGCCTAGTAAATGATATAAATAATGCAGAACTGTGTGTGCGTGACACTCTGATTAAGTAGGCTAGATGATTGAATGGGCCTAGTAATGATACAGAATGAATGATGCAGCCCAATAATAATGGATTGAATGCTTAACAATGGTTACACAAATATCATTTATAAATCAAGCCATTATGTGATGCTAAGTGATTACGCTAAGAGAATATTTAGTTATCACATAAATATATGAATTGAACCCAATAACGGATGATACGCGGAATACAGTATTGGAATGACACTTGAATCGGATAATAGGCCTATTGCGTTCTTTAACGAGAGTCAGTTGGAACGCTTAATTACACTTGGGGTATAGTCTACCGTTCGGCGGTAGGCTAATGTAGGCTTCACGTGATTTACTTAGAAAGGATGCACTTATCTTACCGGGACGATGAGGACCTTTGTTGAAGTGTCGAGTGAACTTATTACTGTAGGCTCGAAGTGTCGTTGATGTTACTTCTCGAGGTGCAAGATGGCCTATAAATGATCCTGCAGACATAGGCCTGAAGTGCGGAATATCTCTCGTAGACAGTAAAGAGACTTGAAGGCTGACCTTGTAGACCGTAGGCCCGAGGAGATGCTGATTGGGCTTCGAAGGATTGCTTCTACAGGTGGTCTGTAGAAGGTCTTACTTGATGATAGATCGTAGACCTTGAGGGAAACAGCAGGCCGCTCCTCCGGCGGGAAGCCGGAGGGCGGTTGACGGACGAGTGTTGCTCGTAAAGGTGGAGATCGAATCCGAATGTGTTTGTTGTTTGTTTTGTTTTTTCTGTTTAAGGTGCTTTCAACCCTGCTGGATTATTGACACCATTTTTTTTTTTTTTTTTGTAGAGAAAGGTGGTGAAAGAAGTAGTAGAAGAAAGGAGTACCCAGTGTAAATAATCCGAATGTGTGAGAGAGTGTGAGTGGAATCTCGCTTATATTACTTCGGTGACGCGGACTTTCGCGCCAAATCTTGAGACGCCTTGTCCCCGCGTCCTTTAGTTGCTAAGGGCTCGCTTTTGGCGGCCTTTGGAAGAAAAACAAACGCTTCATTGTTTACTGATTCCTTGCCCACGTGTGCCTTCCAAGAATGTTTGATGAAGGCGTGGAAGAAGAATTTGTCTGTCTATTTCTGGTCGATCCGCTATATATATATATATATATATATATATATATTGTTTCATTTCAAATTAGAGCAATAGATAGTATGGCGGAGAAGTTTGGTTCACGAGTATCGTGGATTAGAGGAAAAACGAGATAAGAGCGTAATCTGTCTCGAGCGAGGAATTTTTGCTCCTCGAGATGGACGGATGGCTCCAGTGTCTCATCTTGCAGACGGATGCTTTAATTTCTTAAGTCATTGTGTCGTTATCATGTTAAAAATAAATGCAAATTAATTTCTGCGAAAACACCCATACACACACGCACACACACACACACACACACACACACACACACACACATATATCCGCATAACGAGGTACTGATTTTTTTAAATTCATATATCTAAAAAACAAATTAACCAAACTTACTTTAACCGAACCTAACCTCAGTGCCATCGAACTGAGAAGGGCGTTATAAGTGTTTGGTATGCAAGTGAGGGTTCGAACG
Source organism: Bathynomus jamesi (assembly GCA_023014485.1). Taxonomy (NCBI): domain Eukaryota; kingdom Metazoa; phylum Arthropoda; class Malacostraca; order Isopoda; family Cirolanidae; genus Bathynomus; species Bathynomus jamesi. The sequence goes on along the minus strand of JAJOZX010004000.1, from coordinate 411,808 downwards.
ATGTTTTCTTTTAAGTCGTTAAATAGTGTGGTACTCACTAATCTAGACTAACCTAACCGGATATTTTCCTTTATAGCACCCCCCCCCCCATTATTTTATTGTGTTAATTGAATGCCCGTTCAGGTCAACTGTACGCCCTTGACGATTGGTTAGGTTAAGTCGTGATATTTTCATTTTTTAACGAAAATATCACGACTTAACCTAACCAATTGTCAAGGGCGTACAACTGAAAAGAAGAAATTGAGGGTGCTATAAAGGAAAAGATCCATCTAACCTAACCAAAACTTAACTAACCTAATCTAGTCAAAACTATTTTTTTTCAACAGTAAATGTGTTTCTAGATTTTGTTTCGTAATTTTTTTAATATTCCAAAGTACTAAAGTGTTACCTCAAAAACATTGCCCCACTAGAATGACTGCTACACCTTGCGCAGCAAAAGCCCCCAAAACACATCCTGCGCCCCGAATGTGTTACTAAAACCAACCTTCTCTGGTTCTCAGTTAATGTGCATACTAATTTGGCGCAGAGTAGCCAAGCCGTTCAAGGGTATAATTTATAAACGAACAGATATCCAGACATCATCATCATCATCATCATCCCCTACACACACACACACACACACACATATATATATATATATGTGTGTGTGTGTGTGTGTGTGTGTCAAAGCTATTGACTTCTCCTTAGGAGAATATATATATATATATATATATATATATATATATATATGAAATACCAATAAGTATCCGTACAGAGAAATATTGGTGCTATTATAGTATGGGGTCTACGTACGATTCGGCGGTCTACCTTCTTATCTTGTTTACTAATTGCTTGTTTATATCCCAATGTCAATCGCCCTTGACGATTAGTTAGGTTTAGTCATGATATTTTCGTTAGTTTTAACGAAAATATCATGACTAAACGTAACCAATCGTAGATAGACCGCATACCACAGTAGCACCGAAATATTCTTATCCTTTGTACAATGCAAAGGATAGTTATGAAAAGTTTATCGTTTGTTTGGGAAAATTTAACAAATAAAAAAATTAGTTTAATTCCAACATATAATATAAAACATCAATGAATTTGAGGAAAATAAAAAAGTTAAAATACAAAAGTTTTCATACATTTATTTTCAAAATTATTTAATATTTTGTGTGTCCTCCTTTTACATGCAATGATTCGTTTTGGGCATTTTTACGCAAAGTTTCGACATTTTTCAGTAGAAATTTTAGCCCATTCTTCTAAAGAAAATTGTTGCAATTCACTCAGATTCGAAGGGTTTCTCTCGCGGACAGATCTTTTAAAATGAAATCATAAATTCTCGATTAAATTGAGATCTGGATTTTGACTGGGACACTCGAGAAGCTTGAAATTCTTTTGTTGAAACCGTTGCATGGTGATCTTACTCTTATGGTTTGGATAAATTATCTTGTTGCAATGCATAATTGCGACCCATTCGCCACTCCCGAACTGAAGGCAACACATTTTCTTCTAAAATTTCCTGATATTTCTTTGAATTCAAGATTGCATTGATGAAAACAAGCTTTCCTGGGCCAGAAGCACTAAAGTATCCCCAAAGAAGCGAACTACCACCACCATGCTTAACCGTAGGAAGGATGGTTTTTTCCTCGAATGCAGTATTTGAGTTTCCGTCAAACATACCATTGCTCGTTGTTCCCGAATAATCCAACTTTGGTCTCGTCTGTATAGAAAACTTTCTTCCAGAATGCAAAGCCATCATTTTGATGATCCTTGGCGTACTTTAAACGAGCTTCTTTGTACGCTCTTCGGAGCAGAGGTTTTCTTCTTGCAATTCTTCCACACATACCATTCTTTCTCAGTGTACGACGTACGCTAGATGGATGGACATTGATCTTAGACAATCTTAATGTTTGGCAAATATCACCTGCAGTCACTCGTGGATTCGCAGCAGCCATTCTTTCAATCCGTTTATCTGTAAGTTCTGAAATCTTGCAAGGTTGTCCACACCTTGGTAGAGTTTTGATTGTTCCAAAGCCCTTCCATTTCTTTTTAACTGCAGAAACCGCCGTAAATGGAATTCGAAGTTCTTCTCCTATCTTCCTATAAGTCTTTCCAGACCCTTGTGCAGCAATAACAGATCTTTTAAGGTCTGTAGACAGCTCTTTACCATGACGAACCATTGCTTACTAATGGCTTGGTACACTCATCCGTTTTCCATGAAAATTCACAGAGAAAATTTTATCATAGAATTCAGAATTGCCAACAGTCTCTAATCAATAAACACCCAACAACAGATAAAAAATTTAAATTCTTGAAGTCTAAAGTTGACACACAAAGTAAATATTAATTTTGTAAATAAATGTTCAAAAACTTTTGCAGTTTAACATTTTTATTTTCGTCATATTCTTTGATATTTTACATTATTTGTTAAATTTTTCCAAACGAACGGTAAACTTTTCATAACTATCCCGTACATCGTACAAAAGATAAGGACGAATATAACTGAAATATATCTCTGCACGAATATTTATGAACGTCACTATGTATTTGTACGAGAGCCACTCAATATATTTTGCCCCACCTTTTTTTTCTTTCTAAGTTTCATTGTAAGTTCCAGAAATTTTGTACACAATTAGTTACATACCTTTTTTACAAGTTTTTATTTTTCCACATAGTCTCCATTCTTTTCTACGGCTTTTCTCCACCTCGAAGCAAGGACCTTTATTCCTTGCTGGTAAAAGTCCGCTGGGTTCCGCTGCAGCCACCACTTAACCTCCTCAACAACCTCATCGTCACTCTGAAACTTTCTTCCACGAATAGCATCCTTCATTGGCCCAAACAAATGGAAGTCTGACGGTGCCAAATCCGGGCTGTATGGAGGGTGGGGTAACACAGTCAAGCGCATTTTTGTGATGGCCTCTCTTGTTTGCAAACTGTTGTGTGGTCTTGCGTTATCGTGCAAAAGAAGGACGTCTTCCAGTTTTCTCTCCTGTCGAACTCGATTTATACGTCTCTGGAGTCTCTGTAGGGTAGCAATATATGCATCTGAGTTGATTGTTTACCCTTTCTTCATAATGTCCACCAGAATCACCCCTTTCATATCCCAAAGATGGTGGCCATAACCTTTCCTGCAGAGGGGAGGCATTTGAACTTTTTCTTGCGTGGGGAGTCTGCGTGATGCCACTTCATGGATTGGCGTTTTGTTTCAGGTTCAAAGTGGTGTACCCAAGTCTCATCCCCAGTCACAATTCGTGAAAGGAAGTCATCCCTTTCTGTCTCGTATCGAACCAACGACTCAGAAGCAATTTCTTTTCTTTGGGCTTTGTGATCTTCAGTCAGTTCGCGAGGAACAAACTGTGAACACACTTTTGAGTATCCCAGTTGCTGAATTATCGTATTCACACTTCCTTCACTAATTCCTAGCTCCAGTGATAGCTCCTTTTATGTGACGTGCCGATTTGATGGAATGATGCTGTTAGCACGTTGCACAGTGTGAGATGTCATAGCCGATGCTGGGCAACCGCTGCGTGGCTCATCATCGAGGCTGGCTCTCCCTCTCTTCGATGATCTCACACGTTTAGACGAGTGTCCAACTGTGCTTCTATCAACAACAACAACTCCGTAAACGTTTTGTAGACGTTTGTGAATATTTCCAACTGTTTCCTTCTCTGCGGTTAAGAACTCGATAACAGCTCTCTGTTTACGACGCACATCACTGTCAGACGCCATTTTCGAAACTGCGTTAACCATCGGTTTTATACGAGAGCGTTTAAAAGCGGTTTTATACAAGGAGAGAAGGTTAAAACTGGAAAAAACCGGTTATGTGAATCGCAGGAAGTTCAAATTTACGGCCGCCAAAAATACATTTCAGCCTTATGGCCTATTATTTATTTAGCTAAGAAAAAAGGGTGTGACAAAATATATTGAGTGCCCCTAGTGTGTGTGTATATATATATATATATACTTGGCCAACTTACAAAACCACATTTTTACATTTTCAGTTTTAGATGGCGACACTTAACCTAATGTGATTAACATCATTAAGGTAACCTAACCTAGCCTACCCTGACCTTGTCTAACCATCATTAAATCCCTTTTTTCGTGTTTAATGATTTTCAGTAAACAAAAGTAAGTCCAAAACTATGGTGGCACCGTTAATATTAATGTCGCTGCACGCACGTGTATGTCGCTATGAGTTCGGTTTGTAAGGTGTCGGTGTTTTGTAAGGTAGCTAGGAAAACACACACAAACACACACACACCCGCATATATGTGACCTTTTCCTCTACTACTTCTTTCACCACTTTTCTCTACAAAAAAAAAAAAAAAATGGTGTCCATAATCCAGCAGGGTTGAAAGCACCTTAAACAGAAAAAAACAAACAAACAATATATGTGAGAGAGAGAGAGAGAGAGAGAGAGAGAGAGAAATTTTTGGTAATCATGAAATATTCATAAGTTTGAAGACTGTATATAATGGATATTCGCTTATTATCATAATCGCATTTAACCTTTCCACTGATTGAGTGTACTTTCAAGGAGAACCAGATAAGTGAGATTTTATCATTTTTTATTTGACTTTACTGTCTCACTGGCATGCAAGATTTGTTTAAGAAGGACCTGGTGTGTGTGTGTGTTTGATACTGCACAACGACTCGCATCTGAATAAACATACCTACTTCGTGGTGACAAGAATACGCGCAAACAGTTACACTTTTAACGTCTGGACAAATATAAACTTTAACATATTTGCTGTCGCATATATTAAAATATTAAAAACAACCCCACTTCTTGACGCACATGGGCGTAATGCGTAGTCAGTGCTCGAGGCACTTAAAATGGTATTTGACCCACTCAAATGTATCTTAGGTTAGATTACGTCTGGTTAGCTAAGGTTAGGTTAGGTTTGGAAATGAAAGGTTTTCATTTTATTTCTTTTATATATTTTTGTGCGTATATTTTGTATATATATATATATATATATACTGTGTGTGTGTGTGGTGTGTGTGTGTATATATATGTGTGTGTGTGTGTGTATAATATATGTGTGTGTGTGTGTGTGTGTGTGTGTATTTTTTCTTACTTATTATTTCTATTACCGTATTACCCTAATCTTCACATCATGATCAACACTTTAAATACTCTCAATACTGTAAATGAAATTATTGAATCTGAAACGTGGTCAACTCTAATTATATCTCAGTAGACAAGTTCTTGAACAAGAAATACAACAGTGGCAAGCCGTCTTTCCTAAACTTAACTATTCACAGTCTCCCAAGTCACTTTGACGAATTGACAGTTAACCTAAAATTATATTATTAGAACCTAAATTCACGTGCATTATTCCAGCATACACAAGTTACCATGTATGTAGGGCTAAAAATAGGGGAGGAGGTGTAAGTTTATTTGTAGACTCAAACTACAAGGTTAAAAGTATCGAAGATCTGACAAGCATAATACCTCAGAAGCACTTGCAATTGAAATGTTTATTCATAACACCCAGTATTCAATTTTAGGCATTTATCGACCGACCACTAACTGGTAACGTACCAACTTTTATTACAAATATCGATAGAATTCTAACGTCCAATTATATTGGTAACAATTACGTTATTGCAGTAGATTTAAGTACTGATATCACAAAAGTACATTCAAATAATAACGTAAGCTTCCATCACAACATCATGACTGCAACTAGACTTCACAATGATATTAGAAATTCGACTCTTCTAGATCAGAGCTTGGTGCGATCCCTGGTTGACTGCATTTCGGATATAATTATATTAAATATCACAGACCACTCGCCTACATACACCATGCTAATCACCCAATTCTTAGTCACTTAAACAGAGACAACAACCAGAAACACGCAAACAGACAAACAGCCAGACACAAGAAAACCTACAGACTCGACACGACCATTACACCCTTCAATACAGACCAGACCACCAAGATCATCAAAAACATTAAGAATTCGAAGGCTACTGGACCAGACAACATATCTAACATACACCTTAAACCAGTGGTCGGCGAACAGGGGTAAATTACCCCAAATGGGGTAAATTTAAAAATTTTGGGGGTAATGCGTGCGGAATGAGAGACACCATATGCAACAATTTTAAGAGCAATTGTCTTGTTTTTGTTTACTTTGCAGTCTGGGGGTAATTTCATTTTACTCAAATAGATTTTTGGATAATACCCAAAAAAGTTCCCCGACCCATGCCTTAAACACTTGGGCCACAGGGAATACTAGCTCTCACAAATATCAGCACATATTCATACCAACACTGTATTATTCCTGACATATGGAAACAAGGTAAAATTATTACACTACTCAAACCAAACAAAAATCCAACAGAACCAGCTTCCTATAGACCAATTACTTTACTATGCACACCTTCCAAAGTAACAGAAAGACTAATTTTACAAATCACCAACCCACACATACCACTATCGCCTACTCAACATGGATTCAGACCTCACCACTCAACCACGACATTACTCACTAACCTCACGCAGCACATCATGGATGGCATCAACTCCAGACGACCACCTCAACGTACACTATTAGCAACAATAGACATTAGTAAAGCATTTGATGTTATCCCACGCTTCCCTCTCATAAACAAAATACTCAACACAAACATGCACAATAACACCAAAAGGTGGCTGAGCAACTATCTTTCAGGAAGATATTCGCATGTCAAATTTAATGGCAAGTCATCCAAAAACAAGCTTTTTCTGAACGGGGTCCCTCAAGGCTCTGTTCTCTCACCAACACTGTTCAACTTATACATGCATGACATTCCAACACCCATAGATAACAAGCTTACCTTATCATCATATACAGATGACATCACTAACATCCACCCACAACAACATCGACACCACTACAAATAAACTACAAACATACATGAACAGTATACAAGACTGGCTCACACACAATAGACTCAAAGTAGCGCCCACAAAATCAACCATCACCTTGCTAACAAGCAACACAAAACCAAAAGAACACCAGATAACTCCACAGCTTACACTAAACAACACCAACATTCCACACGATTAAAAACAAATGTACGTCAAGATTTAACACGCTTAGGGTACTAACAGGCACAAACTTTGGACACCAGCAGGAAACAACATCACTCATATACAAACAATATATTCGCTCAGTTATGGACTATGCTAGCCCATGCTGGTCACCCATTATCTCAAACACACACATAAACACATTACAGACAATACAAAACAACGCACTTCGTATCATTACAGGATGCACTCTAACAACACCAATAAAACACCTGCACACAGAAACAAAAATACTGAAAGTTAGGGAACGTTTAGACATGAGGGGAACACAATTCATGGCAGCAGCGACAACTAACCCACAACACCCTTGCCACTACATGTACAATCATGCACCGACACCTCGCACCATTAAGGTAACACCAGAGAGACATTATAACCAAATACTCCAATACTCCATTCAATACCACGCCCCTCAGACATCACACAGTACAGAAAACATACACACACACACACCTAACCCACAAAGCACTGAAACGACTCGGTCCGAATGCGGTCCTAGGTGCGAAGCCGCCACCCATTAACAGGTCAGAGATCAGCCGGAGCAGATCGGATCGAGTTAACTTAGCACGATTCCGATGTGGACATCACCCCAACTTACAGACATATAAACACAGACTAGACAACTCCACAGACGACACCTGCCACCTGTGCCAGGACACACCACAAACAATTGAACACATTATGACAGACTGTACCACTCTAGCACAACAACGAACATAACACAACATCACTAGTGCGCTGAACCTCTGGTCCACTCCGGAGAGGGCGATCGGTTACCTGCGTGCCGCCGGCTTGCTCGATCAGGGTGGGCTGATCGGCTAAACAACAACAACAACCCATTTCTTAGCAAAGGAGACTATAAAAGTTGACTAAAGATCTTACAGCTATAATAACAAATTAAAGTGCCCGAGAAGAATAACAGCTTTTGACCGGATCAGAATAACTGAAAGTAACCATGACACTGGAACAAAATTTCAAGCCTTCTCAAACACACTAATGGATATATTCAACATAAACTTTCCTCTTAAACCAAAAGTAATATCTAAAACTAAATACAGCAACCAATGGATCACACCAGCACTCATTGTAAGTATTAAACACAAGCATACTCTCTTTAAATTATGGAAAACTGATATTATTACCGAACAGACATACAAAAATGAATGTAACAGGTTTAATGCAATCATTAAAAATGCAAAAGCATATCATTATTGTTTAAAAATTGATGAACAAAAATCCAATCCAAAAGGGCTATGAAACACTTTGAAAAAGTCAATTAACACAAAGAAGGTTAAAACAAATCTCTTGTCCTTCGCCACATAAGGTGGAAATTCTTACAGTGACCCCAAAGATGTAGCCAATTTAGTAAACAACTTTGCAAATATCGGTTCCAATACTGCAGCCTCGATCCCAATTAGAACACTCACTACCGACGATACATGTCACAACCCAATCCAAACTCATTTTTCTTTGATCCAATTTTACCATACGATATCTCTTTAGTAATAAAAACCTAAAAATAAAGATTCTGACATCAATACGATCTCGGTAAAAATATATGAATTAGTATCCGGTGAAATTCCAATACCGCTCAATAAGCTAATGAATGACTCAGTAACATTAAGTACATTCCCTGTCAGTTCAAAGTAAGCCAGAGTATGCCCTGTATTTAAGTCAGGAAACCCAAACACCGCATCCACTTATCACCCCATTTCCTTATTGCCAACTTTAAGTAAAGTATTTGAAAAAATTATGTACAATGAACTTCCTAAATTCTTAACCAAATACGATATTTTAAATAAAACAATTTCGGTTTAGAGGGACACATACAACGGAAGGTGCCATAAACATGCTACGTATAAGAAAATGTGTATCAGAAGTTAAACCGCAAAAACCACACTACCTTGATCTTCCCAGATTTGTTAAAAGCATTTGAAATCTTATTAAATAAACTTCACATATACGGAATAAGAGGAAATATCCTTGATTGGTTTAAATTATATCTGTCAAATCATCATCAGTACATCAGATTGAAAGAAAATATATCCGACAACGAGATGCTAAGTAGTGGAGTCCCACAAGGGTTTATTGTTGGTCCATTACTATTTCTAATTCACGTCAACGATTTTCATCTCTCCACCACATTAAATTGCGTACAATACACAGATGATACCACACTTACTTCTTCCCATCTTAACTCAAACTTTCTGATTAATGAAACGATCAGGCAATTAGGAAATGTGTATAAGTGTTGTGTATAGGTGTTGCTACTTACTTAACCCCTTATTCTCTTCTCTTCTCTTAACCCCCTACTCTTCCTTTCTCTCGGGCTAACCTTAGAGTGGATCTTAGGGTCTTTGTTAGCGTTAGCTTCTGTAGATCTGTAGAAAGCCATCTTATATAATTATTGCCACAAGACATATAAATACAAACTGTCAAATAAAAATTGAGACTACTACTCTTGCAAAGGTGAATAAAGTTAAAGTACTTGGCATTAATTTAGAAGAAAAACTAAATTTCAGAAGTCATGTACAACGTTTCGAATCCAAAATATCAAGATATCTCTTCGTATTATTTATTTAAACAAAAAAAAGACCCTTCTTCAAAACGCACTCCTTACCCTATGTATTCTTTCATCCATCCACATTCATAACATTGTATCACAACATGTGGTAGCTCAAAGAAATATATAAAGCATGCTTTAGAAGTAATTCATAATATATGTCTGCGAAATCTATCGAATAATGACAACAGATAAAGTCACACTTCCCCATTGTTTAAAGAACTAAATATTTTAAAACTAAATGACTTTTACAAACTCAGTGTTGCTGTCACTATGTTCAAAATTATCAATAAAAATCAACATACATCACCCATTCAAAGAGCAGTCACCCCCATCAAATACACCATCGTTATTAACACCAAACTGCCAACGGATTTTATACACAAACTTAACTATAAAATAAAAACTGCGGGAAATGCATCTTTGAAAGATGTACCATGTATGGAATGCAATTCCCATGTGTATAAGGCAGGCTTTATCATTAAATGTATTTTGCAAATCATAAAAAATGCGCCTCATTAGTTCCTACTAATATATAAGTTCACTACTGCCATTTTTGCCATAGTAACAAAGTTCCCATGTTACAGTATAATCAACTTTTTAAAATATTCTAATTTTATTAAACACTTTTAATTTCATAATTTACCCTTTGTATATTTATGATTAAGCTTCATTTATTTTCTACTAAATATATAATAAATCATTTAATTTAAAATTTTATAAACATTTTGTAAACTTTTTGTATTCATTATTATTATTATTGCTATTATTATTATTGCTATTATTATTATTGCTATTATTATTATTGCTATTATTATTATTGCTATTATCATTATTATTTTTGTTATCACGATTACTATCACTTGCCACTTTCACTTGTTTTATGTAATAAATAAACTCAATGGCATTTATTTTGCCTAAAGTGCCTCCATCCTTCCAAGGGCATATTCAGATAAGAGTACTGTGAATATATTACTGTCATATGAAATATTTAAAACTTGTAAAACTTTGTCACTTTTATTTTTCTATGAATAAAGTTTTTTGAATTTTTTATTTTTAATTCGGTTAGTTCAGGTTACAAGGAATTACAAGGACAAGAGGACGCCTCAAAGACTTTTTAGTCCACTCGTGGAGGTTCCTGTTATTAAAATAGTTTATTTTTTTAACTATTCGTAGAAAAATGGATAGAATAGCGTAAAGGCTGTCTTCCCCACTCTCCGCTCCCTTCCCGCCAGAGGTGGGTACGGAGAGAGAGAGAGAGAGAGAGAGAGAGAGAAAGAGAGAGAGAGAGAGAATTACTGAGGAGTGTATTAGATTACTTAGAAAATAAATTACTGAACTTTGGTTTATCGCAATTTAAAAATACATTTTAAGGATAAAAAACTGCACTTTCGTACGTATGGAAGTACTTTGATGAAAAGATCCCAAAACGAAGGTCAGACAAATCAAACATTCCTCATGTTTGCTATTAAAGGAAGTGTCACTGGAAAAGAGAGAGAAAGAGAGAGAGAGAGAGAGAGAGAGAGATAAATTTTGATGATAGGAATGGTGTTTTAATTATAGTTCAAAGCGCGAGCGATGCTCTCATTAAGATACAAAATGTTGCGAATGCCATTCGATGCCGTTACATATATCACATTAATGTCTTTGGTACGAAGACAGATTTGTAGACTTTGGCGTTTCTCTTGTAGGTGTAGTGGATGATTATATATATATTATTTATATATATATATATATATATATATATATATTATATATATATATATATATAATATATATATATAATACATACACTGTGTATTGGACCGTTTCCAAAAGAGGCAAACCGCACCCATGTAAATGCAAATTATATACCGTAACGGCCTAGTCATTAAAATAAAATCCATTATTTAAAGTTAACTTATACTTTGTATATCCACATACACAAAAAGAAAAGTGCTCCAAATTCCTCTTTCCCTCTCATAACTCTGCTTAGAAAACCCTCAGAGCATTTGGGTTCACTGGAAGACAGTGGAAGCTTCCTCTTTTTCTTCTTGTACTTCGTCAGTTTTTTTTTCATCTACTTTTACTCTTCCTTCTTTCTTTTTTTTAACTTCCGGGACAAACCGTTTTTCCAATCGATTACCCGCGTCCATTCAACCATTTAAAATGGGCCTGTTTTCTTGTCTTTCCCGCCTCATGCTCAACAAATCAAAAACTTTCCAGTCGTAAAAGAAAATGAAATATATAGTTAGATAGCGTAGGTATATATAATATATATATATATATATATATATATTATATATATATATGAAGTGAAGATCCGAATTTCCTTGAATTTAGAGGAAATGAATACGTATTTACATGGGTAGACGTTAGTTACAGAAATAATATTCGAACATATGCATGAATAGTTGATAAAGAGAGGAAAGAATATTTAGGGATGATACAGACCGTAACCATGCAGAAGAGAAATTTATCTCTCATTTATTGCGCGAGTCATTATTTACGAACCAAAAACTCTTTGTTTGGGCTCTGTGACTATCTTATCTTAAATCTATGCAGCTTCTCCCAAAAATATTTTAGGATTAGGTTCGGGTTTATTAAGGTTTGAATTCGATTAGTTTCAAAGGAGTGCCATTATGGAAATTTCGCTGTATACAGATGTTCGTATATTAACCTTGAAGTGAAGTTTGAAATGTATGACGAAAGTAATATATATATATATTAGGGTGTCCCAGCCTCACATGTGAAAATAAAAATTTGCAAGAGTCAAATCGCACACCCCTTTAATTAATTACACTTGAAGAAAGGAAAAATGGGCGAAATTTCATTGGCCTATTAGGAGGGGAAGGGTCCCCTCATTGACCTTGTTTATTTGACCCTATATGAACAAACGTAAATGCTCAGCATTAATCATTCTAGAATGGAAGAATGAAATGTAAATTCTTTCTAATGACTAAATTAAAGGAAATGGAAATTCTTCCTAATGGCACATTTCATTTCGGGGGACAGAGGATCTTTTTGTCTGCTGAGGGAACTGTTGGCGGTGATATTCGACGACTTGGTACACGAGTTGCCGTTCCTCGTTTTTTGTCAGGCCCTCGTTGAAATCTTCCGCCAGTTTCACCGCCCATTCTGCCGCATCGTTCACAGACTTCAACAATGGTGCACATCCTTCGAGATCTTTGGGGGTTTTTGGAACTGGCAGCTTCAGGCAATGAAAAAGGTTTTGAGTCCTTTTCGTGACCAAGGTGCTCAAATCCGACCGTCTCACGGTCAAGACACTCTTTCCCTCCAGCTGACGCAGATCTTTTGGGTTTTCGGTCTTCTTGTGCAGGTTTTGGAGCATGGCCGTCTTCTCTGCATCGGTGGTTTTGGAGGAGAACATAGCGAGTCCGGCTAAATCTTCGCTTAGGTACCAGAGGTGGCCCCGGAATTTCGTCAATGCGGCGGTACCTACATCATGATCCACCGCCTTGTACCGCTCTAGGTCCTCCAACAGCTCCAGGTCATTGACGGGCGCGTCCGCCGTCAATGGAGCCTCGAACCACCTCTGGAGGTAGATGGTGATGGCAAAGACGTTTATCCTGTGTAGTGACCGGACCTCGTGAGTGGTCAGGTGGAATTGGCCTCGGAAGATGAACATCTTAAGACAGTAAATGCCTTTGGCCATCCACCTGGCCCGGTGGTATGCTCCAGGATGATTGTACTGGAGATCTCATTTGCCATGACCGTCGAGGAAGACCAGAGCGAGGATCAGGAACTCCCGGTAATCATCTCTTGGGTGGCCAACTTCAAGCTGGTCTTCAATGAAGTGGACAATCTGCTCTCTTTTCAATGCCACCCATTCCGAAAGGATGTCGCCATTGAACAGAGAAGCCTGCTTCTGGTTGATGAACTCCCATTGGGATTTGAAGCGAGCGAACAGCGCAATTTTGGGGCCAGAAGACCTGAAGAACAGGTCAGAGACTGAGGTGATTACCATTCCATCATGTGGTGTCTGCAAGCCAGGAAAAGAACGCGGCGGTCCATTTGGTCCTGGATAATCGTACAAGCGCCGCTGTTGTGTCGAAGCAGAGACCGGCAATCCATGGTTGAACTTGCGGCCAATCGTCCAGCACCTTCAGAACAGCTCCAGCCATCCGCTGTCCCGTGCTGTCAGGGATTTTTGGGATCGCCAACAACTTCTCAAGATTCTTCCCGCTGACCAGCACTGTATGCGATCCGATTTCCCTCCATCCGAATCAGGGAGGAGTTTGCCATCAAAGTGGATGACAAGCGGCGTATCAGGATTGAACTCGGTCTTGATTCCAGCTGCAAGTTCTTCCTGGACTTCTGCCGTAAACGGTGAAGACTTGATTTGGACAAGGTGACCAAGGATAACTCAACTCCCGCGGCAGCGAGTGCTGGAGCCACAATGTGCATCGCTTGGCGTACTGAGGTTCCAGTTCGATCCAGGGCTGCAGCAAAATTGGGATATTGGATGATCCTCCTTGCCGACACTTGGCCGTCCTTGGGAGCGGATCGAGGAGCCAAAGGACCAGGAGAAGAATATTGGACATCATCATTGGATGCTTCGGCCATGGACTCTGAAGAAGAAGAAGACCCCTTTTCACCATTCCTTTTGCTTGCAGTGAGTCCATCTCTTCGCGGCTTTTCTTCTTCCTCTTCTCTTCAGCTGCTCGGCGTTTCTCCCGCTCTGCTGCCCTGCGAGCAAACTCCAGGTCTCTCCTCCGATGTACATCTTCCGCACGGTTCGCTGGTCATTCAGAAAGTCTCGATCTTCGGGGACTTTGATGAGTTTCATGGCGTTGGCATGAGCTGTTTCGAACAGTGTATTTAGGTTGGCTTGGAATCCCTTTTCCCGCTCCAGTTGCTTCTCTCCCCCACGGTTTCGGTTTCTGGCAACCTTCTCGTAGTCCGTGGAGAGGGCCTTGATCCTCTCGACGCACTTGGGCTTGTGGGAGGTCGGAATAGATGCCCGAGCCCACACCGCCATAACCTCATCAGCTACCACATTGGCAGCTTCCGCCGTGGGCGTTTTTTTCTTCCGAGTGAAGAACAACAGACGTCGAAGAACATCTCTCACTGTCGGGAGTTGACACAGCGTTTCCAGGGGTTCATTTCGCAAACCCCCACCAACACACAGTCTCCTGCTTTCTTGTATCCATAACCTGAAAAGAAATATGCTACAATTAGTATAAGGTAGAGAGTAGCCGTTCAGCAGTAGTAACACATGGTTTGAGGGGACCCTTAAAATTAAAGAACACGAATGAAATTCATCTTGCTGGCATGTTTTCACGAGTGGAAGAAATTAGGGGGGTGTGCATGACAAACTTCAGGAACAAAAAAATTGGACACTCTAATATATATATATATATATATATATATATATATATATATATATATATATATATATATATATATATATAGAAAAGATTGAGAAATTAAATGATGATAAGTTATTTGTAGGCCCCTAACACCCCCAACTGCAAAAGTCTCTGATGCCATTACCGAGTTCAGAAACCTTTAACTTTAAACTCCTCAACCTCTAATATAGCACAGCACTTTGTGGTGACTTTAATTTCCAGTTTATAAAACACTGTACAAAAGTATACAAACCAACTCAAAGAAGGCTGAAGAGAAGACCAGGATCAGGCAAAAATGCTGACGGCTCTAACAAATGAATTCATATCAACAAAAAATAACAGACAACACCAGAAAAAAAATAACTGCCTTAATCCAGTATTTACCAGCAACAACAACCTAATTGATGACATAAAGATAACTCTAGCTATTATATCAAATAAGCAACATTATTGAAATGTCAACCAATATGATAACAACATTGAAAGAAAATACAGTACATATACTACAGAAAGAAGCAAATTTGAAATTTTCAGTTTCAACGCCAAAGTGACAAATTGAGGAACATCAAGTCAAGCATTGCAACAATGGACTGGAAAAACAACCAAAGGGAGAGAGAAATAATTTCGAGAGACATAAGCGAATAATATTCCACAAGGGAAAGAGAGAGGCTGCTAAACCAAAGAACAGCAAAGAAAAACAATGTCATTGCGTGATCAATGAAACACCAGAAAATTGACCAGGAAATACGAGATCTAATTGAAAATCATTCAGAGAGGAATGAAGAAGTTGCTGTCGAAATAATCAAGGAAAACCCAAAATACTTTTATAATTTTGTGGAAGGAAAACAAAAAAGCACGTGACTGTTGGATCGCTACGGAAAAAGGAAATATTAAAAGCTCGGAGTCACTTTTCAGTACGGCCAAAAACGATAAACTAATATAATAATAATGTTTAAAGAAGATGATAATAAAAACCCACTCTAATAGACAGAGTTTATTTCCACAACAGTTTCGATGCCCACTGGCATCCTCTTCGGGTGGATACAGAAAAACGAAGAGGATGCCAGTGGCATCGAAACTGTTGTGGAAATAAACTCTGTCTATTAGAGTGGGTTTTATTATCATATTGTGACTTTCACGTCGAAAAAAGTGAAGTTTTTTGCGTTTAAGAAGACTTACAAGAGGATAATATAAATTATTTTGATTTACACCAGATGATATAGAACAAGCTATATATAGGACAACTGAAATCACATTCGGCAGCAGGTTCGGACGAATAGAACGCGACACTGATTAAAAACTGTGAAAATGAAATATCGTTGCCCCTGTATTGGATGTGGAGATCTGTGGATACAGGAAAAATACCTGACATCCTGAATAGAAGAAATAATGTTCCTATGCACGAAGGAGGGGATAAATCTTAAGCAAAGAACTAGAGACCATTGTCATTAATATTCCATCTCACCTAAATTTTCGAAAGCATAGTTTGATTAAAAAACTACGACTTTTTGGAGGCACAGAAAAGATTCAATGAGAATCAACATGAATTCCAATCAGAAAGGTCGTGTCTCTCACAATTAATAGAACATTAATACAGTGCGTTCGAAAAGTCTCTCCGCAGTGCTATGTTAAACGCATAGGAAATTGAAAAACTACAATGTTTTCATTCAACCATGATTTAGTGATTTTATTACATATCCTTTTGATTTTACAGCGTGTGTTGAAAGTGTTTTCCACCATTTTGCAGGCACAAAGCAACTCGTCTACACTTGTTGTCAAACACTTTTGACAACAAGCACGTTGACTGCGGAGAGACTTTTCGAACGCACTATATAACAATGTCATCGATGTACATGAAAACAATGAAAATTAGGATGTAATATACACAGATTTTGCTAAGGCATTTGACAAATGTGGTATTGGAATAATAACGCATAAAATTAAACATATGGGTATAGCAGATAAAATTAGAGGATGGATCTATAACTTCCTCAGAAAGCGCCATCAAGAGATTACAGTACAATAAATATAATCATCAGAATCGGAGATAGGTAGTTCTGTATCCCAAGAAACAGTTTTACCTCCATTACTATTCATAATCAATTTAAGCTATATAAACAGTGAAATAACCAATGATAGTCCAGCAACATCCTTTGTTGATAATACAAAAATTAGCAGAAAAATTAGAAACCTGGACGATATAGAATCCCTACAAACACAAATAAAGTGTACAGATGGCCTGACGACAGCATGAAATTTAACCCCAAAATTTTTCAGCTCTTAAGTTATAGAAGAAATGAGGCAGTAAAAGCTATGAATTACTATGCTGGAAGTGACCATGAAATTCAAAGAAATTAAAAAACAAAAGATTTAAAAGTTATAATGAGCGACAATGCGAAATTTAAGACGAAACAAGAAAGTGAAAAAAAAAGAGCCAAAAAATAACTGCGCGGGTACTGATGACCTTTAAAAGAAGGAACAACACTATAATAATTCCCTCTCAGAGAATACTGATCATATTTAAACTGGAATTTTGCTGTCTTTACGTCCTCATATAAACAAAAAGAGGACCATGACTGTTTAACCAGTTATCAACACTAATAAGAAATACGACTGGTGTTCATGTGGATTTCTTCAAAAGAAATCTATACATCTGGGCTCAGGACAATCCTAGATGAGCCAGGTGTACCTGGCTGTACGAGTTGGAGGGTTCTAAAAAGCAAGTCTCCGCTTCATTAAGCCAACTCCAGAGATAGGGCCACGAGCCTGACCTCTGTGCTAACAACGATTGTCAGTAGCCAGGAGTGCCTGCAATGCACTTCATCAACACAAGAAAGAAAATGACTATGAAATTGATTGCTCATTCGATAATGATAAACCAAGACATTGTTGTTTTCAGTGGTGATAAACCACGAACAGAAGCTTCGTTAGTATGTTGACCCTCTATATGCTAGACAATGATACTGCAAGCTGATCGTAACTTCAATGAGTGTAAGGGCGGAGCGGTGCTCTGCAAAAAACAGTAAAGCCTTTCTTCTACGTATTAACAATCTATTAGCATGTGTCCTAAATATTATTATTATTATTATAATATGTATACCCTGGTGAGTCGCGGTTCGGATTCTACGTTAAGCTGTAGGTCTAAGAGGGCAACAAGCTTCACCTTCGTGAGAATGTATAATTCGGCGGAAGCAAAACTAAGGTATATATTATATATATATATATATATATATAATATATATATATATATATATATATATATATATGAAAATAATGTGTTATTTTACAATTGTTTTCATTCATTATAGCAAAGCTGTTTTGGTGTAAAGAGTTAACAAAATATTTTGTTACATTAATTAGGATCGAATGTTATTAATGTAAGGTTTATCTCAACAAAAATATTTTATAATTATAATAATAAACTTTTTTGTAAAATTCATGTAAAATTTTGCAGATTTTTTAAAGTTACCAAACTTTTTTTGTAAAATTCATAATGCATTTTTTGGCTCTCATTAACCATATTGTTAACGCAATACATAAGTATTGTCGTACTAACCACAAAATATGTTACGGTTGAAGAAAGAAAAAATGTATTCGCTACTAATTAGCAGTGAATACATTTTTCTTCAATTTTTCTTCAAAATATGTTACGGTTGAAGAAAATTGTATTCCTTATTAATTAGTAGTGAATAAATTTTTCTTCAACCGTAACATATTTTGTGGTTAGTACGACAATACTTATGTATTGCGTTAACAATATGGTTAGTGAAAGCCAAAAAATGTATTATGAATTTTACAAAAAAATTTGGTAACTTTTAAAAACCTAAAAAAATATTAATTGCAAAATTAATTTTTTTATGCCAAAGTATTGTTAAAAAAATGTTACAGCATTTTACAGTTCTGATATGAGTACCGAAAACTAAAACAAGAAATTAGTTTGATAACAAAAATTTTTAGTATTATTGAAACAAAAGCTATTTTCCAGAATTAAAATTTTATAAGAAAAGTGCTTGTACTATATATATATATATATATATATATATATATATATTATATATATATATATATATACAGGGTGGGCCGTAAGTTTCCATACATAGGAAAAATAAACATTTGTTATGGACACCATTTTTATTTATATAATATGCTCTACATGGTTGCCATTGTTTGAAAACACATTTCAATACGTGTTCCCCACTGTTGATGAACACGATTAGCACAGTTGACGTTATGCTTGTAATGGCGTTGGTGATACGTTCCTTTAGATGATTTATGTCTCGTATCTTTTCCTGATACACCATGGCCTTCAGTGCCCCCAAAGATAGAAATCAAGGGGGTGAGATCTGGGGATCTGGGAGGCCACTCCACAGGACCACGCCGACCAATCCAAGCATCCGGAAACTGCTGCTGATCCAAATACCGACGCACGTGAAGACCATAATGAGGTGGAGCTCCATCTTGCTGGAAGTAACTGGGAAGTTACCTTCCTCGTTTAGCAGGGATGGGAAAATCTCTTCTTGCAACATGTTAGATACCTTTCGGCATTAAGATTTCCACTGACAAAAATTGGTCCAATAATTCTGTCACCCCATATCCCGCCCACACATCACTTTACCGGCACCTTGCATCTTCGTCGGACTCAGCCAGTTAGGGTTAGCATTACTCCAATAACGTATGTTTTGCCGATTAACCTCTCCATTGACGTAAAATTTGCTTCATCAGTAAACAAGATCTTACGTCAAACGTATATTCTTAGGGTATCTGAAACATAAAAACAAACGTTTAATTTTTCCTATGTATGGAAACTTACGGCCCACCCTGTATATCTATATATATTATATATATTAAAAACACACTGAGTATCGATATTGACGAAAATTCCGACAAAGTTTGTTGTGTTTAAAAAAAAAAGACATTATATATATATTATATATATATATATATATATATATATATAATATATATATATATATATATATAATATATTACCCTTGTGTGTGTGTGTGTGTACATAATTATGTATCTATAAATAAATTTTGATGTGTACCTCATTGTCTGGGAAACATCGTTCATCATTTGAGCAGAACGCGAAGGTGAAATACATTAAAATTTAATTTTTTCCTGTCTTCTTCAGGATTCTGCCGTGATATCTTTTGTCTTCCTTCATCACTGACGAAGGTCAAAAACTAAAGAAGAATGCGTTCACTTCTTTCATGAAATATGGCTGTCAAAATTATTTTTATTAGTTACCCCTTAAACAACAAAACGAAATATTCAAACTGGATTTTATATACTTCACGTTAATAATTTTCCTTCTAAAAGCTCTTACGTACGCATGCATATCAGAGATTAGTAGTTCACAACCTTTATTGCCTCAAGGCACCCAGTGCCATCTTTTCTATCGTGGCACTGCGTGGGATTTTTGTATCTTAATGTTCAACATCCAATTTACCCACCCTCCGATACTGTATTTTCATAAAACACTATACTCTTATCCTCATTGATACAAAGGTAGTTTCCGAAGTAATCAGGATGTTTAATAATAAAAAATATATATTGTCAAAGTCAGTTTTATCAGAAATCTCTACTTTTTTTTGCTGCGATCGAAGCAGCAACAAAATGAAAGATTTTAAGTAAAATGTATTGTGACAAACAGAATTTTCCCTTTTGTATTATTTTGGTCGTAGTCGGAAGATTTATAGATTGTCACAGAACCCACTGTGTGTGTGTGTGTATATTATGTGTATATATCTATATATATATATATATATATATATATATATATATATATATATATATATATATATATCTATTATTAAAAATCTAACAAGAAAACCTTTTAACATTTTAACATTTTTGGTGCATCGCATTTATAATTCATACTATCACATTGGAAGACCTGCCTTCTTATTCTGATTCGTTTTAGGAAGATTAAAAGACAAGTATATATATATATATATATATATATATATATATTATATATATATATTATATAATATATAAAAATAGTAAAGGTGAGTGAAAATTCCCTAAAAAAAACTCTATTCCTGTCGTCGCACATCCTGTGAAATATTGTTAGTTATAAATATCTTAAATCATTGCAATGTAAAAAAAAAAGGTAGAATATATGTTTAATTTTTCATCTATAAACTGCCTTTCTTTATAAAGAAAATTGGATGGTCTTCGTTCGCAGTTTCCATTTTGCACTCTTGTTTTTTTTTTTTAACCATCTTCCAATGGTTTTCCTGCCTTCTCCATTCTTATGTATATATATATATTATATATATATATATATTATATATATATATGGAATGATGTGGAGAAATACTACATGTATACATACATATTTATACGCTCGTATACCTCTCGATTCTTGAATATATTTGTAGCCAAAATCTCCCGAAAAGGAAGTCCAAGACAGTTCTTATTTGCGAAAAGATTTGTCTTTCCATTTCAGGTTCAAAAAGTGGGTAAGAAATAAATGTAAAAATAAAAGTTTTTGGAAGTACAAATAAAGAAATGGAAGGATAAAGATTCACAAGTCAAGTTTGAATCATTCTGACATGGATTTGTGTCAAGATCGAAAGAAAATCAGAGCTTTACATTCGCTGGTCATGAATAATATAAAATGTGTGGGTGTGTGTGTGTGTGTGTGTGTGTGTGTGTTCTTGGATACCTTATGAAACCACGACAATTTTTAGGTTACACACAGTGTTCACTATTGAAGTTTATCTGGCTCGTTAATCAAAATTTCCAGCGGTAGTCACAGCTTAACTTCCATGTATGGATCAAAGTTGGATTGGGGCCCACTTCTGCGAACCATCCACTTACACAAATGACGTCAGATCGTGTTACTGAATTGGAATGGCGCTTTTTCTCTCGTTGTCCTTGGAGACATCTGGACACTGCATGCAGTAATTCGAAGGAAATTTTCCCTCATAGCGTAAATGTATCCGTTTGGTACGAGATGGGTATGGGTGAAGGCAGTGTAGACCGAGGATAAATTCTACTAATTCAGTCGTTGTTTTTGTGGTTTACCAAGTAACGAAACACTGATTACCGAAAAAAAGAGCTTCTCTTTCCTCGTAAGTATATTTGTTTTCATCCGACCTCAAATGCGGTGAACGATAAAGCCCTCTCTGTTGCAGATATTGGATACTAATACAATTTACTAAAGGGTTACTAATGCATTTTCTGATAAAAACGCGAGATAAAACGGGTTTCATTCAAAAGTTACGCTTGAAAGGAATTTATTTTTGTTTCCCGGATGGTGTAGCAGTAAAAGACTCGCTCGGGACGTTGCCTCGCGATGTGAGGATGAAATCCTCCTCCGCTTCTCACCTTTTACTAAAGTTATCATATAAAATCAATATACGGTTATTTCAGTTTTCTATGATATTGCAGACTAACTTCACTTTCTCATTCAGTGGTAAAAGCATAAGCAGTGTGTCCACCCCGACTTAATGCGGTAAAGAAGGTTCAAATGATGGATGAAAATATGCACGTATAGTCGATTCAAAAGGTCATGTGGTGAAACTCCATGTTTTTTCCAACTGATGTATAGTCTAAATTAGGTCATGGTTATAATTAATCAGTTAATCCTTGTTTCGAATGTAATCATTAATTAAATGAGCAAAAAATATTTTTAGAAAATGCTGAAAAATGATTAATTTTTTCCCCATAATTTCAGTATCATTTTACCATAAAGTGGCATTTGAATTTGGCATCATTTTGCATGTATAAACTGGTTAATCCGTTCGTGCCTGATTTCTTATTTAAATGGATGAGCAAAATATGTTTTCTTCGGTCTTATCTCAAGCAACAGAAACAATAAAGGTCTTTCTGACCCTTTTCACGAGTATTTAATTGTTAATCATTTTTAATCAATTAATCAACGATTAATTAGAAAATTTGATCATTCATCATTTTTCCCAAAAATTTTTAATTAACAATGCTCTAGTGTAAATCACAAACCAACATCAGAAGTGTATATATATATATATATATATATATATATATATATATATATATATATATGTGAAATGTTTAATTTTAACGAGTGTTCTCTTAATTTGCCAACACAAAAAATTCTTAAAAACCTTAACTCGATCCAAATAATAAATAGAAAAACTCCAAAATAGAATATTTATAGAAGCACTCTTCTCAATATTTCTCTTTTGCATTTCATAAACGAATCTTTAAAAAATAAATTGTGACAATTTATTGGCAAAAAATTGGTTTAATTTTCATATTGAAATATAAATATATCTGTTCATATTTAACAAATTAACAAATTATTTTAAGTTTTGGCACTAATTCCGATGTAACTTAAAACGCCAACAATCAGTTTTATATATATATATATATATATATATATAACTTCTTTTTTTTGTCAATACTCGAGACACATATGTGAAGAGCTGAATTAATTATAAGTGAGAGGAAAGCTTCACTTTTTTACACAAGACACCACTTCGAACATACACTCATTCACAGTACGAGCAGCTCGTAGCATCATTGTCAGGATATATATATATATATATATAATATATATATGAAAATGAAAATGAAATGAAAATGAAAAGGTTTATTGGCAGACTATAGTCCATATGACAAATATTATTAATACAATGACAGTTCAAACACTAAGGATAGAAATATATACAAATGATTAGAAATAATATTGTAATGTCGAAGTTAAGTGGAGCTACAGACAGATAAATGGCAGGACTCATGGATAGCTTGGATAAATAATCGGGTGGGTTGATTTTTTAATTCTTTGTATTCGACTGTATTGAGCACGTCTTGTTACCTCCAAAAAGCTCGGGACATTGCGGGTAGCAAACACTTGCGAAGCTGAGCATCTAGGAGGTAATTTATATAAGAGTCTAAAAGACCTGTTGTACAGCAAATTTTAGGTTCTGCCAGAACCTTTTTATAATTTACTCAGAGTTGCTGTCCGTATATATTACTGCAGAAAGTACGAAAGAGAGTGTCTTTATCTTCACTTCTACAGACTCGAAAGTTCCTTATGGTCATATTCGCTTTAGCACACAAGCTTCGAGATTGTTTTCTTATATCTGAGTCATCATTCAAGGAGCTGGTGATAGTTTGACCCAAATACTTAAACTCTTGTACTTCCTCAGTTACTTCACCATTCATTTTAAACCTTATATCAGCTGGCTGATTACAGCTTTTAGGATGAAATTGCATAACCTTAGTTTTTGTAACATTAAAAAGAATATCATGTTTCTGCGAATGCACTTCGCAGACTTTAGTAGCAGATACAGACCTTTAACTGAGGGACTTATTAACACCATATCATCGGCATAAACTAAGTTATTTATCTTTGTGTTATCTATACAACATCCCACTATTGCCTCATTAAGTGAAGCAATTAATCCGTGAATATACACATTAAACAGCATAGGGGAGAGGAAGGAGCCTTGTCCCACCACGCAAGAGGAGCCAAAACACTCGGATAGTACATTCCCCCACCTAACGGTGGGTGGGAATGGTGGGAATACCAAACTTTCAATATGTTTAATATGTACATGGAAACCTTCCTGTCTTCTAGTTTTTCAAATGAAATATTGTGGTTCACTCTATCATATGCCTTACTTATATCTAGGAAACAGCTATAAATATATACAGCTATATATATATACACATGGAATATGGACCATATGGAATATCATGCATGAACACGCACGATTTTTCATTTTCATGATGAAAACATCGTCACCACCAGAGTTCGAGTGTAGGACAAACGCCCCCTAGGACAAGAGCCCCCTAGGACATTGGCCTCCGAACAGTCCTGCTTTAGGATATTTTCCGTTTGGGGGCTAGCAGCGAATTTTAATGAAAATCGGTATACTAATGTAGTTTTGGTCACTGATTTAAAAAATCGCTTTCTTTTTTGGAGAAATGAAAAACAAACATGTTAGAGCACTTTAAATAATTAATGCGTTTTAAACGAAAATATCAAGACTTAACCTAACCAATCGTCAAGGGCATTCAAGTGCCCTAACCGGGCATTCAAAGAAAAGCCCCCTAGGAAAAATAATAATAAGATTTTTTTTAATCAGAAAGAAGTTCCTTCACCTCCAAATCTGTATGAGCACAACCTTTGCAAGAAAGTGCTTTCCTCTGAGAACATTCCCAGCCTATTCGTGTACTGTTGGAACTCTTCTTGGTGTATAAGTAGCCTTCTGCACACAGTTTGGAACCTCCTTTATTGTTCTTGATGATCTCCATGGTGGTTGAAGAGAGACTGATTTTCCAAGTCATTCAGAGAATATAACCAATGGTTAACTGACAGACGTGTAGATTCAAACTAACAGCCCATAACCTTAACACCACGGTGGCTGAAGTGGAACTGATGCTTCAGATTAGATGTGACACCTGACTTGTCCTACCCAGCAATTTGTCTAGGGGGCTTTTGTCCTAGGGGGCTTCTGTCCTAGGGGGCTTTTGTCTGGACCCGCCAGAGTTCAAACCCGCCACTTCTTTTTTCATATTCATACACATATTCGCATATACAGTATATACTAGGGGCACTCAGTATATTTTGCCCCACCCTTTTTTCTCAGCTAAATAATAGGCCATGGGACTGAAATGTCTTTTGGGCCGTAAGTTTGAACTTTCTGCGATTCATATAACCGAATTTTTCCAGTTTGAACCTCCGCCCATTATATAAAACCGTTTTTAAACTCCCTTGCATAAAACCGATGGTTAACGCAGTTTCATAAATGGCATCTGACAGTGTTGTGCGTTGTAAACAGAGAGCTGTTATCGAGTTCTTAACCGCAGAGAAGGAAACAGTTGGAAATATTCACAAACGTCTACAAAACGTTTACGGAGATGTTGTTGTTGATCGAAGCACAGTTGGACGCTCGTCTAAACGTGTGAGATCATCGGAGACAGGGAGAGCCAGCCTCAATGATGAGCCACGCAGCGGTCGCCCGGCATCAGCTGTGACATCTCACATTGTGCAACGTGCTAACAGCATCATTCGATCAAATCGGCTATCACTGGAGCTAGGAATTAGTGAATGAAGTGTGAATACGATAATTCAGCAACTGGGATACTCAAAAGTGTGTTCACAGTTTGTTCCTCGCGAACTGACTGAAGATCACAAAACCCAAAGAAAAGAAATTGCTTCTGAATCGTTGGCTCGATACGAGACAGAAGGGGATGACTTCCTTTCACGAATTGTGACTGAGGATGAGACTTGAGTACACTACTTTGAACCTGAAACAAAGCGCCAATCCATGGAGTGGCATCACGCAGACTCCCCACGCAAGAAAAGTTCGAAATGGCTCCCCTCTGCAGGAAAGGTTATGGCCACCATCTTTGAGAAATGAAAGGGGTGATTCTGGTGGACATTATGAAGAAAGGATAAACAATCAACTTAGAGGCATATATTGCTACCCTAAAGAGACTCCAGAGACGTATAAAGCGAGTTCGACATGAGAGAAAACTGGAAGACGTCCTTCTTTTGCACTGTAACGCAAGACCACACAACAATTTGCAAACAAGAGAGGCCATCACAAAAATGCGCTTGACTGTATTACCCCACCCTCCATACAGCCCGGATCTGGCACCTTCGGGCTTCCATTTGTTTGGGCCAATGAAGGATGCTATTCGTGGAAGAAAGTTTCAGAGTGACGATGAGGTTGTTGAGGAGGTTAAGAGGTGGCTGCAGCGGAACCCAGCGGACTTACAAGGAAACTTGGAAAGAAATAAAAAGGTCGGGCAAAATATATTGAGTGGCCCTCGTGTGTGTGTGTGTATATATATATATATATATATATATATTAGAAAACAACAAATTTATTGTTTATTTTGTCGGTATAAAATAAACCTTAGAATATTGTTGTTTTCTATAATAACATTTACTGAAGGGATACAAGTGCATTTCTGAAAAAAAGCTTATGATAAAAGAAGACGCTCTCAAAAGCTTCGTTTGAAGAGATATTGTTTGGTTTCCTGGATGGTCCAGTGGATAGCGTACTTGGGACGTGGCTCGACTACGCGGGGGCGAAAACTTCCCTGTGCCGCATGTTTTACATATATATGGGCATGAATTATTCGAGTTACACGAGTATTTGGTACGTGTGTTATTAATGAATAATTAATAGTTGTTGTATTCGTTTTTGAAATTTAACCAATCTTAATAAAGTAAAATAGATGATGAGATAAATGAACTCTGAATAAAGTTGTGACGGTTCAGATGAACACACTGCGCAATTATGTACACTGTTTTTGCCTAAAAGCCCCTGTAGCTCTTTGGTTAGGGTATCGGACTCCGGGCGGTGGGGCTCTGAGTTCATTTCCGGCTGCTGGTATTGGGTTAGATTGAGCTGGCCCCCTATATCCTGTTAGCACTCGGGCTCAGTGACCCTGAGGGAACAATTACCCTCATAAGATGAGGAAGTGAGTTCCAGATGTTGCTTTGCTGCTTGTTTATAAATAATTAAATTTGAGATATGTACGTTTCAAAGTTGTAAAATTACTAAATTCTTGTGTTATCGAATTTAGGCTTCGGATTTGTATGCATTTAAAAATTGCTAAATATGTATGCAAATATGCAACCAAACCGAAATATGCTCTTTTAAATAATCAATTAATCACCTTTCGAGTTAAATTTTATGATTTTTAAGGCATTTTTTGATTGAAAGATGCAATATACGAGTATACATAACATTTATTCATTTGAGGATAAAACAATGCATAGTTGAAAAGAAATTCACTGGAAAAATAAAGCAAAAAATGCAGTTAGATACACGAAAATGTGGGGAAAAGCCCTCTTCTAAACAAAATAACACAATATATATATATAGCACAAGGACACTATCCACAAGCAAACAGTTGCACTTTATGACAACGTGATGCAATAAATGTTCGAAAACAAACTTTCGTCCGTTGTCGGCAACGATATTTTCGTACTGCGAGAAAACTCTTTCGACATCACAAGACGATATTGGTACTTATTCTAACTTAAGAATATCCGCAATATCAAGATTTCCGCAATATTAAGCTTTATTTATACAATGCTTTGCTCGAGCTACGTGTTTTATTAAATTATTATCATGACATTAGAACAAAAACCAATAATTTCATGATTATTTTCCAAAATATGCATTTTAAACAAAAAGCCGAGAAATATGCACTTTCACTCAAAAATGTTTAAAATATGCATTTGCATATGCGCGTATGCAAATATGCAAAAATATGAAGCCAAGTTATCATCTTTTTTTCATAAATGTTCACTATGTAAAAATGGAATTGCTAGATTAATTCTATTAGTCTTCTCTACCAAAAGACACATATTCACAAAATCGCTACTCCAACATAATTATAACTAACTAAATATAATATATATATATATATATATATATATATATATATTATATATATATATATATATATATATATATATACAGGGTGAGCGAAAAGTCCCTGTGCACCTGCAAGAAGTGTAGTGAACCTGTACCTGCATTGTGTTGGAAGTGGAAGGTGCACAGGGACTTTTCGCTCACCCGGTATATCCAGATAAAAAAAATTGTGTCCAGGTCAGAAATAAGTAAATACAGAATAAGAAACATGACAACATTAACATCTAAATTAGTTGCCATGGAAACGTTACATATGTATATTGCGTCATAGCAATCGTAGAAATTTGTGCGTGACTATTATTATTTTATACCCATTTGACATTTTAGATATGACCGAGCTTCAAATATTGTCTCAGATCTAAAAAATCGTACATACGAAACAATTGTGTAGGAACTTATAAGTTATATATATGTAGGTGACGCGGAAGTAGACATAACGTAATTAAATCGAACTGGAATTAATCGACTCATACGAACCGTAATTAAATCCAATCTTCAACCGTTTAATTGGAATAATATCGAATCCGAGTTAATTCCGGATCGATCCAATTCACATACGTCATTATGACATAGGGATTCTGTTTTTTTTTCCGACTAAAATATCCTTCTGATCTCCCAGACCTTACATCTTTATCCTCCGAAATTTAAGCTTGTTGAAAGGGTTATACTAGAAATAAGACGAACTTAATGTTTGTATAATGCAGTTAATACTTTCATTATCATATAAATTTAATTAATGTGATCTACGCACGCGCATTATCACTATAATATGTGTGTGTGATCTTGAGATGATTTTGAATACCTTTTCATAAAGTGTAGATACTAAAATATTACTGTGTACATAATGTAATAATGTAGATGGCATTCCTCCAGGTTTATGTACACGGAGAATAAAGGTTATCTTTTCCAAAATGTAAATGTTTTACCATATTCCAGATGAAGGCGAACGCGTGTGTCACGCCATCAGTGAGTGACCTTGAAAATCTAAATCGACATTGTACAGGGTGTCCACAATGTCTTGTCACCCGAGTAAAATACCTACTGATTTTCGTTTTTCTTTCAGACCCACTTATCACCGATACAGTTACGTTTTTGTTGCATAGATAGCCTACCAGTTCTTGGTTTATCTTTTACAGCTCTCGTTGTGAACAGTTTCTTTTCCCATCTCAAGAGAGTTCTTTTTGAAGGAGTTGCACAATTGAATCAATCCTGGAAGTCTGCACGAATATTTTCAATGGTTTTGCCATTACGTGGTCCCTCATGGACCCAGGTACTAGCCAATATGCGTTGTTCGTATAGTTGCTGCTATCGCACATTTCAAATGGGTCTGAAAACAAAACGAAAATCAGTTAGTATTTTACTGGGGTGACAAGGTATTGTGGACACCCTGTATATAGTAGTGTAAACTTGTAATAATATGCAAGCAATTTTGTACGAGGGCCACCCAATATATTTTGCCCCACCTTTTTTTTCTTTCCAAATTTTCTTGCAAGTTCCAGAAATTTTGTACACAATTAGTTACATACCTTTTTTACAAGTTTTTATTTTTCCACATAGTCTCATCCTTTTCTACGGCTTTCCTCCACCTCGAAACAGAGGCCTTTATTCCTTGCTGGTAAAAGTCCACTGGGTTCCGGTGCAGCCACCTCTTAACCTCCTCAACAACCTCATTGTCACTGAAACTTTCTTCCAGGAATAGCATCCTTCATTGGCCCAAACAAATGGAAGCCCGAAGGTGCCAGATCCGGACTGTATGGAGGGTGGGGTAACACAGTCAAGCGCATTTTTGTGATGGCCTCTCTTGTTTGCAAACTGTTGTGTGGTCTTGCGTTATCGTGCAAAAGAAGGACGTCTTCCAGTTTTCTCTCCTGTCGAACTCGCTTTATACGTCTCTGGAGTCTCTGTACGGTAGCAATATATGCCTCTGAGTTGATTGTTTGTGCTTTCTTCATAATGTCCACCAGAATCAGCCCTTTCATGTCCCAGAAGATGGTGGCCATAACCTTTCCTGCAGAGGGAGCTATTTTGAACTTTTTCTTGCGTGGGGAATCTGCGTGATGCCACTCCATGGATTGGCGTTTTGTTTCAGGTTCAAAGTGGTGTACCCAATTCTCATCCCGTCACAATTCGTGAAAGGAAGTCATCCCCTTCTGTCTCGTATCGAACCAACGACTCAGAAGCAATTTCTTTTCTTTGGGTTTTGTGATCTTCAGTCAGTTCGCGAGGAACAAACCGTGAACACACTTCTGAGTATCCCAGTTGCTGAATTATCGTATTCACACTTCCTTTACTAATTCCTAGCTCCAGTGATAGCTCCTTAGCTCCTTGTATGTGACGCGCCGATTTGATCGAATGATGCTGTTAGCACGTTGCACAGTGTGAGATGTCACAGCCGATGCCGGGCGACCGCTGCGTGGTTTCATCATCGAGGCTGGCTCTCCCTCTCTCCAATGATCTCGCACGTTTAGACGAGCGTCCAATTGTGCTTCGATCAACAACATCTCCGTAAACGTTTTGTAGACGTTTGTGAATATTTCCAACTGTTTCCTTCTCTGCGGTTAAGAACTCGATAACAGCTCTCTGTTTACGACGCACATCACTGTCAGACACCATTTTCGAAACTGCGTTAACCATCGGTTTTATACAAGGGCGTTTAAAAGCGGTTTTATACAAGGAGGGGAGGTTCAAACTGAAAAAATCCTGTTATGTGAAGTGCAGAAAGTTCAAACTTACGGCCCAAAAGACATCTCAGTCCCATGGCCTATTATTTAGCTAATAAAAAAGGGTAGGGCAAAATATATTGAGTGCCCGTAGTATTATTTTAATTGTCATAATTCATAGATATACAACTACAATATAACATTCCACTATATTAATCATAGTCTTTTAACATACTGTAAGCCAAGCTCGCATGAATTGCTTGCATGTTATTAAAAGTTTATAGAGATATGTTTTTAAATATATCAAAGCATTTTACCGATAATAGCTTGATCCTGGTCTTCGTTTGGTTTATATCAGTGGTTACCAAACTTTTTAAGCCAACGCCCCCTTATGTCCATCAATATTTGCTGGTGCTCCCTCATAAAGATAATACTATAACAGGATAAGTGAGAAGTGATTTATTAATAGAAGGTAACAATTTTAAGTTTCCTAGCGCACTCCTAAAATTCTCAAACGCTCACTGGGGGGCGGTGGCGCCCACGTTGGGAACCACTGGTTTACACGGACAACCGGATCTTGATCTGTAGCTATACTTCCTTCAGTATTGTACCGTGTAACACAACGCTACATGATGTCCCCCGCATACCTTGCATTGTTGGATGTCCAATACTTTTTCTCTCTCAATGCTTGATCGTGAATGCTGATAGAATGGATGCTTTCATAAATATGAATTATTAGACATTCACCTTTTACGTCTTCACCTCTCATTCGAATGATTTAGTGAACATTACATAATTTGTGTTGTCGTATACTATTAGGAGGAATTTCAGCAGAGGATTTACTTGTCACAATATTTACGTTTCTAACGTACATTCTGCTTTATTATGCATTCTATGCAATGTACCGTTACAATGTCGTTTTACACTTACAAGGTTACTCACTGAATCACTGATGGTGACACACGTGTTCGCTGTCATTTAGAATATGGCAAAGCATTTGCAATTTGGCAAGATACTCTTTATTCTCTGTGTACATATAATTTGGAGAAGTATCATCTACATTGTTACATTCATATATACACGTAATATCTTAGTATTTACGGATCTTTTCCGTTTGGGGGCTAGCAGCGAATTTTAATGAAAAACGGTATACTAATGTAGTTTTGGTCACTGATTTCAAAAATAACTTTCTTTATTTGAAAAAATGAAAAACAAACATGTTAGAGCACTTTAAATAATTAATGTGTTTTTAACGAAAATATCATGATTTAACCTAACCAGTCGTCAAGGGTGTACAGTTGACCTAACCAGGCATTCAACTGACTTAACTGGGTATTAATTCTTGATTCTTTTCTGCTACTTTTACAGATCTGCCGGGATCCTTCAAAAAACGTATTCTTCGTAAAGTTGCACGTTTTACCGTTTGACCGACGCTTTTGGCAACGAAAGAACTGGGTATTTTTATCAAAGGAACACACTTTCCCACACTTAGAGCACTTTTTCATAAACAGTAGTAGTTTGTGACTGGCTAAATTTAACACAATCCTCTGTAACTAGTTTAATCTAGTTAAAACACATATTAATTATTTAAAGTGCTCTAACATGTTTGTTTTTCATTTCTCCAAAAAAAGAAAGTTATTTTTGAAATCAGTGACCAAAACTACATTAGTATACCTATTTTCATTAAAATTTGCTGCTAGCCCCCAAACGGAAAAGACCCGTATTTACTTTATGAAAAGGTATACAAAATTATTTCAAGGTCACACTCACATATTAATGGGCGTGTTATGATAATAAAAACCCACTATAATAGACAGAGTTTGTTTCCATAACAGTTTCGATGCCCACTGGCATCCTCTTCGGGTATCCACCCGAAGAGGATGCCAGTGGGCATCGAAACTGTTGTGGAAATAAACTTTCTATTAGAGTGGGTTTTTATTATCATAATTTGACCTTCACGTAGAAAAGTGAAGTTTTTTGCATTTATAATGGGCGTGTGTAGATCACATTAATTAAATTTATGATAACGAAAGTAATAATGGCATTATACAAATCTTAAGTTCATGTCTTATTTGTAGTACAACCATTTAAACAAGCTTAAATTCGGAGGGCAAAGATGTAAGGTCCCAATTGGGATTCCAATGTCATAATGACGTATATGAATTGGATCGATCCAGAATTAACTCGGATTCCATATTATTCCGCAACCCTTATATAACAAACTATAACCTATATAGTAGTTTCGCGTGTACGATTTCAAGCTTGGACGTATCTAAAATGACAAATGGGCATAAAATAATAATAGTTACGCATCAATTTCCACGATTGCTATGACGCAATATACATATGTAACGTTTCCATGGCAGCTAATTTAAATTTCTCTGTCATCGTGTTTCATACTCTGTATTTCCTTATTTTTGACGTGGACACGATTTATTATATATATATATATATATATATATATAGATATATATATATATATATATATATATATAATATATATTATTATATATATATATTCCCAAGTGTCCCGTGTTCGTCTGTACAGGAAGGAACTTTATTTTTGGTACTTGTGGGTTATCTGTCGCCACTTTTTAATATTTTTTTATTTATTTATTTTTATATATTAAGAGAAGAGGATTCTTTATACTGTACGGCATTGACGATTGGTTAGGTTAAGTCGTGCTAGTTTGGTTAAATAAAAAACTTTTTAATATTTTTTTATTTATTTATTTTTATATATTAAGAGAAGAGGATTCTTTATACTGTACGCACGGCATTGACGATTGGTTAGGTTAAGTCGTGCTAGTTTGGTTAAATAAAACGGTATTTAACCAAACTAGCACGACTTAACCTAACCAATCGTCAATGCCGTACAGTATAAAGAATCCTCTTCTCTTAATATATAAAAATAAATAAATAAAAAAATATTAAAAAGTGGCGACAGATAACCCACAAGTACCTTATTTTTTAATAAAGGCTTCATTATTCGTGAAACAAACGGAAAGTGAATAATAATAATAATAATAATAATAATAATAATAATGAAATCGCAAAGCTGTGAAAAAACCACTACTCTAACATTCTTAACAGTGTGAGTAGGGATATCTTAAGATAGATTGCAGCGAAACGCCTGTGGGAGGGACAAGGGAAAATACTTTGATATCAGTTCCTGAAGTAAAGAGGTTAATTAAAGAGTTAAAAACTGGTTCTGTGTCAGGGGTTGATGACCTATCGAATGAGCACTTAAAATAAGCAAATGACGTGGTATGTCTGCATATATCACTGCTCCTATCAGCCATGCTTGCTCATATCTATATCCCTGCAGAGTTCATGAGGGTATATATCTTGCTGTGATCAAAAATAAGTATGGAGACATTCTGTCCAGCAATAATTACAGGCCTATTGCTGTCGTTTCCTGCTTCTCGAAACTACTAGAAAAACTCTTGTTACTCCGATTAAATGATTATCTATGGACATCTCCTAATCAGTTTGGTTTTAAAAGGTCAACACTCAACTGACCTGTGTATCTATGTACTTAAAGAACCAATATCTAATTACACTGACAGTAATTCAACTTTTCATAGCTGTTTCCTAGATATAAGTAAGGCATATGATAGTGAACCACAATATTTTATTTAAAAAAAACTAGAAGACAAGAAGGTTCCCATGTAAATATTAAATTTATTGAAATTTTGGTATTCCACCAATCTTTTACCGTTAGGTGGGGCAGTGTACTATCCGAATGTTTTGGCTCCTCTTGTGGGATAAGACAAGGCTCCTTGCTCTCTCCTATGCTGCTTAATGTGTATATTGACGGATTAATTGCTTCACTTAATGAGGCAACAGTGGGATGTTGTATAGATAACACAAGGATAAATAACTTAGTTTATCCCGATGATATGGTGTTAATAAGTCCCTCTGTTAAAGGTCTGCATCTGTTACTAAAAGTCTGCGAAGTGTATTCGCAGAAACATGATATTCTTTTTAATGTTACAAAAACTAAGGTTATGCCATTTCATCCTAAAAGCTGCAATCAGCCAGCTGATATTAGGTTTAAAATGAAAGGTGAAGTAATTGAGGAAGTACAAGAGTTTAAGTATTTGGGTCAAACTATCACCAGCTCCTTGAGTGATGACTCGGATATAAGAAAACAATCTCGAAGCCTTTGTGCTAAAGCGAATATGACCATAAGGAACTTTCGGTTCTGTACAAGTGAAGATAAAGACTCTCTCTTTCGTACTTTCTGCAGTAATATATACGGATAGCAACTGTGGGTGAATTATAAAAAAGGTTTTGGCAGAACTCTAAATTTGCTGTACAACAGGTCTTTTAGACTCTTATATAAGTTACCCCCGACATGCTCAGCTTCGCAAATTTTTTCTACCCGCAATGTCCCGAGCTTCCCGGAGGTAATAAGACGTGCTCAATACAGTTTAATGCAAAGAATTAAAAAATCAACCAACCCGATTATCCAAATTATCCATGAGTCCTGCCATTTATCCTCTAAGCCAGTGGTTCCCAAACTTTTATGGTGGCGACCCTCAATACAATATTGTCCTGGCCTGGCGACCCTAAACGCTGGTACATGCATTGTTAATGACCAATCATTTTGATACGTTGTGTTTATATTCATATAGTTTGATTGAATCAGTCGTTGAGAATTTCCGTCCCGCGACCATCACTTGGGTCGCGACCATGGGTTTGGGAACCACTGCTCTAAGCTATGGAATTCTTGGCACGAAAACGTCTGTCTATAGCTCCACTCAACTTCACCATTACTGTATTATTTCTAGTCAACTTTATATATTTCTATCCGTAGTATGTGAACTGTCATTGTATTAATAATATTTGTCATATGGACTATAGTCTGCCAATAAACCTTTTCATTTTCATTTTCACTAATAAAAACGCTCTATTGTATTTCTGCCCTCCAAGTGTTTTTTAGTTGCAAATGACAGGAACCGATTACTTTTTATTTATTTTTATATATACTGCATATAAAAACAAATTATATGGTAGTTCATCTTAAAATATTTGTTAAGTACACGCATTATTGCAAAATTTTTATGTAATCTGACATTACTAGAAATCATTATTTTCACTTTTTAGCTCTGGAGATTCCCAGTGTTGGAGACAAATTTAATTTTTGTCTCTAAATATATTTGGACACATTGTTTATGATTAAGTCGTATATGAAAAGCAAAGGCTTCACTTTTTTTGCAAAGCACTCCTCCGCCCATAAACCCAGTCAGTGTACGAGCAGCTCGAAGTATCGTTCCCAAGTATACTGTATAGGGGTAAACGTAATAACGAGGATTGTGGTTCATCACAATGCTTTGATTTTTTGTATTCCATTGACTGGTCTAATCCAGCGGTCCGCAAACTTTTTCAGTCTTACCCTTCTATTACATAAAAAAAAATGACGTACACCCTCCCCCATTTTTATGGGGACAGCCGCGCGCAGATTGGTAATAGGCGAGCGACCAGACCCCGATTTAAACAATTTTAATTTCCCCCTTGTACAGAAAGTTGTAATATGTTTTTTATTAGTCCTTAGTGTTCAGTGAACATATTTTTAAGTGTTGTCCTCAGTTTTTTGATGTGTGGTGGCCATGGGAACGCAAATATAAACAAACACCTAGAAAATACCTGAAACTTTATCCAGATCATAATTTGTTTTAGTTTCGAACTGAAATACTGTTAACTAATCAACCTATATTGTTTATTATAAGTGTTTATTATCTAGATAGACAATTGAATTATCACATTATAGTAAAACGTAATACAATCATGTATTGTTGTAGGTTAGGCCCAGTTTTAAATTTACTTCCTCCTTTTATTATCACAATATTAGAATAAGACAAATGTGTGATGTGACAAATATTGTGCAAATGTGTGGTATTGTTGAAAAACACAGTTTAAGTATTGTTATTTTTATTTCAAACGATCATCTATATCAAGCACGGCAGAACCTGACTCAAGTCCATTAAATTTGTACAGGCGAAGAAACAGAGGCTGTCAACAAATTGGGAGAAATGCGTTATATTTCAGCAGAGTTGCAAAGAAAAACTGGTTGTACCCACAAAAGTGGGTATTGAAACATTATTGTTAACATCATTGTTACGGCAGGATGACCTTTTACAAAGACTTGAATCTGAGTTTGATGACCTTACAAAATGACATAGTATGTCTGTTACATATCATCGTAGCTGTTATCAATCATTTACAAGTAAGAAAAACATTTCTCATGTTAATACAAAATGTAGCACGCATGATTCTGCATCACATGGTACTGAAGAACAAAGTGTTCGCACACGAGCTCAAACATCCAAGCTTACAGATTTTTGAATGTATTTAATATGCAATGCGCGAAAGAGGGACAGCATACATAAAGTACAAACAACTACGTGTCAGAGTAATCTCTATCAAGCAGCACAAGCTCGAAAGGACATTTCTATGCTTGCCAAAATTGAAGAAGACCTCATTGCGATGATGCTGTTTACCACAAATCTTGTATGGCAAGCTGTACAAGCAAGCATAATATCAATGCTTCAAGGAAACTGAAAGAAGGAGAGAACATATACGAGAAGGTATTTATGGCACTAGTAGGAGAAATAGATGTTAATCTACAACAAGGAAAAGCTTATAAGTCGAAAACCCTGCTAGATAAATTCCAACAGCTGTTACCTGACCACAATGATACCCAAGCATACCGTGCAGAAAAACTTCAGCGCCGTCTCCTGATGCATTATGGTGATAACATTGTTATTCATGTCCAGCGAGGACAGTCCAAGTCAAGCATTGTTGTCAGTAGCAGTGTCAGCTTAGGAGATGCTGTCAGAGCCTTTGCTCAACTGAAGGAAGATTTCAACTCTAATGAGATGACACTTGGTTCTGCTGAAGAACACTCAAATGTTCCAGTGAATTCAGAAAGCTTACTTTATTCTGTCATTGGTATGCTTAGACAAGAAATAGCACAAATTGAAAAGCCAACTGAGAACTACACAGCTGCTGAAATCGGCCTGAAAACATTTGAAGAATTTGTTCCAGCACTTTTACAGAAGGCGTTTCTCTGGTTGCTGAGCAAAGAGGCATTTGAATCAAATTACCAGCCAGCATAAAAATTACAACGTAGAGTCTTAGCTCTTGCAGAAAGTGTTATTCATAGCAGTGACAGCAATATTATAAGCCCCCTTCATCTAGGACCTGCAGCGCAACTCCATCATGATCATGGAAAACGAGATATAATAGACACTCTCCATGTCCATGGTTTCACCATAAGCTATGATCATCTTCTTGCTTGGATGTTTCTGAGAGCGATTCCGTGTGGTAACCTTTCTGTTCCTCTACGTATTGACTACAGCACAACTGAAAAAGTTCCCTTTCTAGACTGGATACAATGCATCGATGACAAAAATGCAACTCAATCGCACAGTTGCCACTTATGCTCCAGTTATAGAAGCAGAACTTGCCGATCCATCAACTGTCTACACAACAATGTTCAAAAGTCAAGAAATGACAAAAGCAATGGAACAACTCAGTACAGTCCAAACTATGGACCAACAGCTCTGGCAGTGGCCCAACAGGTAAAATGGAGCAAACCAGACGACTTTCCCAATCATGTAATTCGCCTTCGTGAATTCCATAGTGCATGCTGCTTCATTGCTGCCATTGGAAAACTATGGGGAAGTGGTGGACTGAGGGATCTGCTAGCATGGCCGTAACTACCTATGAGGTCACCGAGGTCCGGACCTCGGTAATTATTTCCTAAAAAAAAAAAAGAGACTGAACCGTTCTCCGTGTATGAAACGCATATTACCGCTTTTCTTTTGAAAAGAGGGAGCGTCGAGCGTTTTGTGTTTTGTGTTTAGTGTATAGCTTGGGTTGTGTTTGTAGATGTCATTTTGGTCTGAATTTTGCTCGTCCCGCCGTGCTCGAAAAAAATCTGGACCGCGCTAATTTCTAAACCCTAGTTACGGCCCTGTCTGCTAGTGGACTGAGGACTGCATGAATGAACAAACCCATCACAAACCACCGCTGGATGAGCTAGATGAATAACCATAATATAGCATTGTGCATTAATAATTTATTAGTGTTTCATATATGCTGTTACAACGTGAGTTATTCCCTAGTATGGGGTAGACTGCTAATAATGCATTGAATTGATATTGCGGGAGTCACCGAATACATTGTGCACTGACGTACATGCAGTTTTGTAATTGAAAAACAAGTTGAGACTTTTAGTGGAAAGATTCCAATTTTAAGTAATGATTTCTGCTTTAAAGTTATTTAGTAGTTTGCTTCATAAAGATAAGAATTGTTAAAATTTAGTTGGTTTAATTGATTTTAGTTGATTTAGTTGATTTTGTGTTATGTACATCGATATACGTTAGTAACTTAATTTTTGTTTTACAAACTTGACGTTCTTCAAATCTCAATATCGGTCCTTTCACACAGTTAACAATTTAAACTTTATTTACAAGTGCAACATTATTATATATGTATTGTAATCATGCCAACATTTGCCTTTTTTCATAACTGAACGATAGACCTTTCTGCTGGCATGCGAACAGAGGTCTCCATTATTAACCTATATAGGCACAGTATTTTATGGTGATTCAACATTTTAATATGGCATTCATTTTGTTCAACATAGTGTATTAATGCTTGGAGTATCAAAATACCTGAATTATTGTACTCGAAATTAGTTTTGTGTAACTCATATTAATCAGTTTTGTGAAACACCTGTATTTTAGGTGATATTTTTTGGGTCTAACAATAACGTTTTTAGGCAAAAAATAAAATATATCATGTAAAAGAATGTTTGTTTTTATAGATAAATTGATATAGTGTAGCACTAGATCTTTCAGAAAATGTATAACTTCATGGGAAATAAACCTTGTCTTTACTGTTCATTGTGTCTTCAAAGATTTCAGTTATAATGCGTGAATTGAAAACATGAATACACGAGTATCTGTACATAGCTGAAGTTAATGGCTGATTTTACTATCTTAGCACACTCAGAATGAAGGACAACATGCCAAACTTATATGTCCGAATGGTGCAGATTATTTTAGGACATGTTGTACATTTCTGTACGAGGTTGGGGGGGTATTAAACTCAAAACATATGGCCTGGTAAAAATCGAAAATAGTAATTACTTTGGGAACACCACGT
The DNA here is from genome assembly GCA_023014485.1 of Bathynomus jamesi. Lineage (NCBI taxonomy): Eukaryota > Metazoa > Arthropoda > Malacostraca > Isopoda > Cirolanidae > Bathynomus > Bathynomus jamesi. Next base: position 371,582 of record JAJOZX010004000.1, on the reverse strand, counting down.
ACATTTATGAGGCATAACTAAATTTGAAAAAAATCAAGGCATGTTAAGGAGTCGCTACCAGACCTTGAAGTTTTTCCCCCTGTGGTGCGTGTTGTATAGGGTGCATCATACATAAAGTGAGCTGCCAAAACAAATAAAAAGCTACATACGCGATGCAAGTCTCTCTGAAACATTCAGTGAAAAGGGAGCAAAAAAGTAAAGAAAAACGTACACATTTACAAGCGATGCGTCGGTCCTAAAGCCATAAACCGACCTCCTCGAAGTGGCGTCCCTCCGAGATAAATCATCAACTCCAAGAGTTTCCTATAGTCATCTCTGGGTTGCTGAGTCAGGAGCATTTCTTCAATGAACGCAAGAAATTCTTCACTAATATCTGAGACAGCGGAGCTGAAGTTTCATCATTCATCGCAGTTTAGAACTTTTCTTTGTCCAGGAACCCCCACTGATCTCGAAATCGCTTGAAGAGCAAGATATCTGGCCCAGTTGATGTCCCCATACAAATTGAGAAGATTGCCTCGAGCACCACCTAGAAGTTGTGGTGTTTGCAGCCGAAGAGGAGCAAGCTTTTCTCCAACTTCCTTTCAAGAAGGACACAGGCTCCATTCGTTCTCCTAGTATTCGAGGCCGTGGTAACGAAGTACGTGGCTCGTACCATGCCTTCAATCTACCAGGATCGGATTGCCTTTTCCACTACAGTAGCCATCGCCACATCATTTTCATGTCCCAGCTTGGGAACTCTCAGAAATTACTCCTCTAATCCTCCAGACACAAAAATCGGAAGTCGATTCACAGTTTCATTCCCAGTCATTTTTGGGAGCAGCTTTCCATCCCAGTGCACGGTGAAGGGATGGGTCGGATCGAATGACTCCTTGATTATCCATGCAATTTCCTCCCGGAGTTTCGCTCGCTGCCTCCGAATCGACGAACAGTTCAAACTCAAGCCTGAGATATCATGACCCAAACTTTCTGCGGCTGAAGTCAAGAGAAAAGTGGCTTTTCGGTCATCACTTTGGTGCGGTCCAGTGTTTCTAGCAAATCCAGGAAAGATTGTTCGAGCTCGCTTCGGGGACACAGACGACCTAGATGTGAAAGGACCAGGAACAGCGAAGTCTTTGTCATCGATATCAGTCCCATCAGCTGTATCATAGATGAGCTGGTCAAGGTCAATGTCCCATTTCCATCTTCTTTCTGACGCTGTTTCCCTTTGATGTGTCGTTGCTGCAATTCTTCCTCTCGCTTCCTCTTTCTCACCTCCCTTCTGGACAAGTACCGCTCCCATTTTGCCATATGTCCTCTCTTTGCGCCAAGAGGAACGCACTGTCCTCTTCGATTGTCATTATCTCCACTGTGTCGGCGTGGGCGACGTCAAAGAGATAATCCAGGTTCTCTTTGAAACTCCCCACGACGGAGGCACTTCAATGAACGTCTCTTTCTCAGTCAGATGGTGAAAAAAGAGAGCTAATACTTTTCTTTTGGACGGAAGCTTCGTGCCAATGAACTGTGCTTGGTGAGGGCCTACAAGCCAAATATCTGTGGCCTTCTGAATCTGCTTAGACTAGCCATGATACGCAGATGTACTGATTTTGGACCTTTGAACAGAAAAGATTGACATTAGAAAAACAGAGAATCCGAAAGCTGGAAGGTAAAAGAAATAATCGCTCTACTCCCGTTACATCAAATAACTAAGTATGGATTTCAGAAAACTCTTATATAGTTCCAAAAAATTTAAAATAAAAATAAATTAATGAACTCACCCTTCTTAAAAGGTGAGTGCACAGGTAATCCTAGTAGAGCTTTGAGTACTCCTACCCAGTTGAGGTTCTAAAAGAAGCTACAATGAGTAGACTGTTTGCATTAGTAATGATACATGTTCAGTTTATTTTTTGGAATTTAAACAATCAATATTACAAAAGAAAATATATTTTACCTTTCCACCTTAACGAAGGCTTCCGAAATTCTATATCCCAAATCTATCGTTTCCTCGGACAATAAATTTTTTTACTTAAATTTAAATTTACCTTTTTTAATTCTTAAACTTTTATACAAAAAGAAAGATTTCTTATGTTATCTTAATTTACAAAAGTATGCTTATCTGAAAAGAGAGAAGAGCGAGTAAGTTATTAAGTATTTATTAACCCATCACAGGCATAAATTAAATGAATCAAAACTAATCCCATTTCAACGGAGAGAGCAAACTAAACGGTTTCAAACTAAACTACCAGAGGTGGGTACGGAAAAAGGTTGAAGAAAATACCTTGATCCTGTAAAAGAAGGTACCGATTATTCGACGCCGGCATCATCTCATCGGCATCATCGGTAGAATAGGTCATTCTTGGGACATCGGCATCGGCCAAATTTAGCCGATTTTCTAACCGATTCTTTTAAACTTCAAAATTTTCATTACAAAACAAAATCTATATTTATAGGAAATTTAAGATACAAAAACACTATTTATGATAATTTATACTCATTTCAAAGTGCAAATGTATAAAATACAGTATATTTTACAATCACGAAAAAGACAAATCTTACTAAGTTACCCATAAATGTATATTTTCTCTAACTACCTAATCTCTAAATATTATAAACTATTGTAATCTACTCTATATTAATAATAATTCTATTAAAGTTATATTTTATAAGTTTTATATAAATCATCTTATTATGTTTACTTTATTTTAAGTATTTTAATAATTTCATGAACCCAAATTGTATATCCATTTTTTTATTCAGAGGCCACCAGGGCCTTGAAATTTTGATGAAAAATTTTGTTGTTGTTTACATTGTTGAAGAAAGAAAATACCTTCAACAAAAGGAAAACCAATTTAAATATCGGTATTCAATTTATGAAACCAAAATAAAATTATTTTATCATTTTGCTGAGTAATAAAACTACTTAATACCACTTTAGTTACGATATATGAGTAACAAATTCTGGTACTGTATATTGTGGAGGGAGCTAAAGATAAACATTTAAACAAATTTGAAATTTAAAAACATGAAAATTGAAAGTTTTCACATTAGATTCGTAAAATTTCTGAAGGGGATTGATTTTTTAAAATCTAGGCAAAGCTTCAGCATTGGCTAAATTTTGGAATCGATACATCACTAGTTTTAATGCGAGGTAATGCCACGCCTGGGGCTTTGGGCAGCCAATCATCATTTTTGCGCTAGTGTATGCACATTTCTGTCCTACTGCCAAGAACGTAGTCTCGCATTAAGACTGGAGATACCTGTATATCGTTAAAGGTGCCTCGTTCAGTTGATGCTCGTGATATATTGTTGTTTACCCGTGGTCACGTGTTAGAACAATGATGCTGCGATTGAATTGAGAGGCAGAGCCCTGAAAATCTTGAACTTGCGATTAAAACATTCTGTAACATCATCGCAAATTTGGGTTAGATAGATAAAACGAGGAGTTAACCGGCGACCAGGCCGGCCATCGGTAATTTCAAAACGAACAAATACGCCTTCCTTGTTCACCAGCTGAGATGCAATATATTCAAAACTCACGATGAAGTCGTAGATAAAGTAACTTTGTCAAAAGGAATATTTTAACATTATTTGCATAAATTAGACTAAAATAGATGTGTTGCTCAAGGAAAACACCCGCTTACAGCCGTCAATGTAAAGCGAGGATTAATAGGAGCCAATTGTATTATACACAAACTAATGCAATTGTAGAGATCTTTAGTGTTCCTAGTTTAATAAATTAAGTTCAAATGGACGCATATGGATATAGAGATTTGCTAATCATTCGGATATTTCAGGATTTGTGTTTCAAAATCGCATTTTAATGTGGTTTTAGCGTAATGGTATATATAGAACATTGATTTGGAATTCTGGAAAGGTTCTCCTGGTGTCGATCGAGGGACGTCTTAATCATGTTCAATACACGTCCATTCTTGAGAATCATCATTACCTACACCAGTGGTTCCCAACTTATTCTGGCTCAAGGCACCCCGGTGTTATATGTTTTTTCGAGGCAACCCGAAAGATTTTTATCTCCCATTGTTCAACATCCTTTCTCCCACCCACCCCAAACATTACGTGGACCTAACTTAAAACTGAGCATGTACACTTTCGGTATGGACGTAATAAATCGCGAATATTTTGTTTCATTTGAAATTTACATATGTTCACATATGTTCACTAACTTCTGAAGTTTCAATTATTAGTTTTATCATTTTCATGAAATTTCGCGGCACCCGGTTCGAAAACACTAGTCTGTACTGTTACAGCACATGGTGTTTTACAGACTGTGCCACATATCAAGCAAAATTAAGTACCCCTTCTTCGCTGGGTCTGAAAGGATCCCTTTTGAACATAGCTTGAGTGTACCAAGATCGGCTGCTAACAAGACTAAGACCCACTTTCACATCCGCGCATGGTAGCTCTGAAAGAAAAATCAAATGAATGGTGGCAAAATCTTGCTACCAAAAGTCGTTGCCTTTCTGCCAAGACTTCTCTTACGCCTTCATGAAGCCCCAGAAAAACTATTGCACATTAATAACTGACTGTCTCTCTATTTTGTGTACATTTTACATATACTGTCTTTTTATATTTCCAGAGTTGTCTATTTTACATTTCCCTGGATCTGTATATATATATATATATATATTAATATATATATATCAGAATCATAGGTCCTCAGCTCAGTACCACAAGGAACAGTATTAGCTCCACTACTCTTCATAATCATGCTAACTGACATAGATGAGGACGTTACCAGAGACAGCACAGTAACATCCCTTGCGGATGACACAAAGATCAGTAGAAAAATAAGAAACCCAGAAGATATAGGATCTCTACAAACCGACATAAACAGAATCTACAAGTGGATAGAAGACAACAATATAAAGTTTAATACTGACAAATTTCAGCTGTTACGGTACGGAAAAAGAGAAGACCTAAAATCCATGGAATATTATATCCCAAATGGACAGGAAATTCAGAGAAATTCTAGAGCAAAAGATTTAGGGGTTGTAATGACAGATGATGCGAAATTTGAAACACAAAATAAGATAACAGTAAACAGAGCAAAGAGAATAACGGGACAGATATTGAGAACCTTTAAACGAAGGGATAGGAATGTAATGATTCCTCTACTCAAAACCCTGATAATACCCAAATTGGAATACTGCTCGGTCCTAACATCCCCATATAAAAAAGAAGATATTAGACAGCTGGAAGGGATCCAGAGAAGCTTCACAGCCAAGATCAATGGGTGCAAAGAACTAAATTACTGGGAAAGGTTACGCGAACTAGACCTATATTCACTGGAAAGGAGAAGAGAGAGATACACCATTATTTACATTTGGAAAATAATGGAGAAACTAGTCCTAAATCTTACTCTGAACCCTATAACTCTCCAAACAACGGTGGAAAGTAGAAACGGTAGACTGTGTCGTATTCCCAAATTGAAGGCGAGACAGGGAACATCCTTAACCTTGAAAGAAAATAATTTTGTTGTGAGAGGACCAAAACTGTTTAATCAGCTGTCCAAAGACCTAAGAAACACGAAGGGAGTTGCAATGGACATCTTCAAAAGAAGACTAGACACCTGGCTCAGAACAATCCCCGATGAGCCGGGCGTACCTGGCTATGTGAGGTGGGGAGCACAAGAAACCAACTCACTACTTCACCAGGCCAACTCGAGAGGAGGGGCGACAAGCTTGACCTTGTCGAAATGAGGAATCATCGCGCGGAACCTTTGTAAGGTTATAAGGTAAGGTATATGTGTGTGTGTGTGTGTGTGTGTGTGCGCGAGAGAGAGAGAGAGAGAGAGAGAGATTGAAGGTTTTGTTATAATCTTCATTTGGTATAAATCAAGAATGATATAAAGACTTTCTCTAATGACGGCTGATATTGACATTTAATTTCCTTTGTTATTATTGAGCTGAGTAGGTCTTCAAATGAAATGAAATCCTCATGACACATGAATAGATAGATAGATAGATAAATAAAAAGATAGATAAAGCTAGAAAGATATAGATAAAGAAATATTTATATGTATACTTACGTACGGCACACATACATACATGCATGCCTGAGTACATACATTCATACGAGTATATACATTTTTACTCGTACATTTTGACAGATACGGATATACGTGTGTGTGTGTGTGTGTGTGTGTTCATGTTGGAGTATAGATACTTAAGTGCATGGATACTTTGTACGAGTTATTTTAACCCTTTGACGACCAGTATACGTTTCTTTGACCTTAAAAGTTTAAGTTTTATCGTTATTTACAATTAGATATTAGTAACTATAATTACTTAAATGACCCATTTTTGGGTTAATTTTCCGACAACTAAACGATACCTGTATAAACATGTAGATATATTTGTAGAAACGTTGCATCATTGTACAATTTATATTATTATTTCCTTTGGGACAACTATGTCCCTTGGCCCTCAAAGGTTTAAAAATGACATCTCAGAGATATAATAATTAATTATTAATCACACAACAAATAGCGAAAAAACAAACAAACAAACAAATTGTGCATTAAACATTGTATCGAAAATGAAATCCTGAAAATAAAAATGTAATTTCCGTTTTTACTCTACAATATATTTAAGTTATTTAATCATTTTCAATGGTGTGTATTTCTTGCGCATGCGCAATTTTATTGTCAAAGTTCCAATATTGTGTCATTTTCAAAATTATTATTTGCAAGTTTTAACTGTTTTTAACTTGTATCGGAAGTACTTGGTAAAATTTCAGCAAAAATTAATGGAGTGAATGGACAATGTCGAATTCCACAATGACGACGTTCAACCTTATCCAAGTTTATGCATTTGACATTTGAAATGAAAATTAAAAGTTTGCTTAATATTTTAAATGAGAGTGAGTAACCCATTCATACATTTAAGATTTTCAGCGATAACAACTAATCTAACCTAACTTAATCTAGCGTAACCTAACCGGACAGAATGTAACTCAACCTAACCTAATTCAAACTAACGTAAAATTAATTGAATTGAAATGTGTAAGGTCGGACTTTTGGACATTAGGTTAGGTTTAAAAATTTTGGTATCGATATTATGCATATCGACATTGTACAGATTTTGTTCCGCTCACTGAAATTAATATACAGATGACGACTTGTAATGAAGATATTTCTTCTATCCTACATTTATTATTATTATTATTATTATTAAGTAGTAGTAGTAGTAGTAGTAGTAGTAGTATTTTAACTTCTTGCATTAACATTTCTAACAAAACTGACGAATCACTTTAAAATTTAACGTTGTAAGCAATGGATTTGTTCGCTGTAAACAGAAAAGTCCATAAAGCCTTCAAATCGAAGTACCTAAATGGTCTTTTTGTAACTTTAAGCGTCCCAAGTAATAAACAGTTCCCAACATTGACCGTATAGGTTCCTATTTTGATATAGGTTTTGGGTAAATAAGGTAAAAAAGTGAGCCAGTAAATTCCCAGTTATGTCTATGCGGTCCCCAATTTGGAACCTAATTCTGAAATTAACCTTTCCTTAACCCGTTTTAGTAAGTAATCGGGAGCCAAGCGGTTTAAAACTTTAACGTCACACTGAACTTTAGGTTTACAGTGTGTGTAAGTCCGAGACTTCCAATAACTGAATGATGTTTGTGTAATTCTCATTTCGTGCCTTATTTTGAAGAGTAAAGAAATATTTCAACCTAACCAATCACACTTGAGAAAAATTTCGTTTGGCATCAAAGCCAAACTACGTAAATAAATAAATAAAACACACAGTTTATATATATATATTTCTTTTTGAGAATACAAATGCAATTCTTTGGACTATTTTTTATACATTTGGACCACGATTTATACATTTCCGTGAGCTAAAAAACAAAAAAAAAAGACAGCTTTTTTAGTTCATTCATCACTTAATTTTAGATTGATAGCAGCAAAGTGCTATCATCGCCCTCAATGTCATTCCCATTTTATTCCGCGTCCAAGAGTAAGAAATCCACGAGCGAGTGGGAATCTCGAAGGAGTCAATTCTTAAATCAATTTATTCCCATTTCATGCTCATCCACGTCATTCCCACTTTGGTCAAAGTTAAGTTGGGTTAATGTGAAGTTAAGGCAAATTTCAATTAGATTATAAAATAGTAACAATTCTCATTTGGTGCCTTTACCGCAAGCAAATGTGAATGAGAGTGACATCCTTTCTCAAATCAAGAAAATCTTTCTCAAGTGTGGATTTCTCACTTTGCGCACTCTCATCCGCGGAATGGAAATTGGAATGGGAATGACAGTGAGTGGAAAGTACTCCAGTTAAATGCGTGTTTACGCTCTGGTTCTCTTCTTTCGACTGAGTTAATTATTATTGTTAGCTTAAATCTAATTTTATATATAATTATTACGAGTGTTTCTAAAAACTTACGATGCATCTCGATATTTATTGAAAGGCACACAGTTTATTAATATTATTAAATTACACTACGACAAATAAATAGCTAAATAACAATATAAATAAATTAAAAAACTAGTAATAAGTGTAAGTACCAAACACTGTGCAAGCCATACACACACACACACACACACACACAGTGTTGACAAAAGTAAATAGACACTTTCTGTTTTTCCATAGTTTTTATTTGATAATAAAAGTCAATAAATAATAACACATTTATTGAATCAATATATTTAGAATTGTGTTAATTTACCTTTTGTATTATGTAAAGCTGAAACACGTTTTGGAATTCCAGTCATGAACTTTGCCATTTGTCTATTTACTTTTGTGAAACCTCTGTGTGTATATATATATATATATATTTTTTTTTTATTTATTTATTTATTCATTTATTCATGTATGTAATTATTTATATAAAGTTAATGCTGTTTTTTGGCAGAAAATAGATGTAAAAACGTTGAAAGTATTTAGATCAACAACATATAACCTTACCTTACAACCTTACAAAGGTTTCGCGCGATGATTGCTCATTTCGCGAAGGTCAAGCTTGTCGCCCCTCCTCTCGGGTTGGCCTGGTGAAGTAGTGAGTTGGATTCTTGCACTCTCCACCTCACATAGCCAGGTACACCCGGCTCATCGGGGATTGTTCTGAGCAAGGCGTCTAGTCTTCTTTTGAAGATTTCCACTGCAACTCCCTTCGTGTTTCTTAGGTCTTTGGGCAGCTGATTAAACAGTTTTGGTCCTCTCACTACAAAACTATTTTCTTTCAGGGTTAAGGATGTTCCCTGTCTCGCCTTCAATTTGGGAATACGACACAGTCTACCGTTTCTACTTTCCACCGTTGTTTGGGGAGTTATAGGGTTCAGAGTAAGATTAGGGACTAGTTTCTCTATTATTTTCCAAATGTAAATAATGGTGTGTGTGTGTGTCTTCTCCTTTCCAGTGAATATAGGTCTACTTCGCGTAACCTTTCCCAGTAATTTAGTTCTTTGCACCCATTGATCTTGGCTGTGAAACTTCTCTGGATCCCTTCCAGCTGTTTAATGTCTTCTTTTTTATATGGGGATGTTAGGACCGAGCAGTATTCCAATTTTGGTATTATCAGGGTTTTGAGTAGAGGAATCATTACATTCCTATCCCTTCGTTTAAAGGTTCTCAATATCTGACCCGTTATTCTCTTTGCTCTGTTTACTGTTATCTTATTTTGTGTTTCAAATTTCGCATCATCTGTCATTACAACCCCTAAATCTTTTGCTCTGGAATTTCTCTGAATTTCCTGTCCATTAAAAGTATAATATTCCATGGATTTTAGGTCTTCTCTTTTTCCATACCGTAATAGCTGAAATTTCTCGGTGTTAAACTTCATGTTGTTGTCTTCCGTCCACGTGTAGATTCTGTTTATGTCGGTTTGTAGAGATCCTATGTCTTCTGGGTTTCTTATTTTTCTACTGATCTTTGTGTCATCCGCAAAGGATGTTACTGTGCTGTCTCTGGTAACGTCCTCATCTATGTCAGTTAGCATGATTATGAAGAGTAGTGGAGCTAATACTGTTCCTTGTGGTACTGAGCTGAGGACCTCTGATTCTGATGAAGATATGCTTTGTACCGTAACGACTTGCCGCCGCTCACTAAGGAAATTATACATCCATTTTCCTACTTTTCCTGTTATTCCCATATATTTCACTTTATGTATTATGATTCCGTGACCACACTTGTCGAACGCTTTAGCAAAATCTGTGTATAGTACATCATAGTTTTCATTACTTTCCAGTGAATCAATAATGTTGTTGTTGTGTTCCATTAGTTGTGATAGGCATGATCTGCCTGACCGAAACCCGTGTTGGTTAGCATTGAATTTTTTCTGAGTTTCCAAAAAGTCATAGATTTTCTGTCTAACTATTCTTTCAAATATTTTAGTGAGATGGGATGTAAGTGATACTGGCCTATAGTTTTTGGCCTCGGATCGATCTCCTCCTTTATATATTACGACTATGTTCGCGCTCTTCAGGATGCCCGGTATTTCTCCAGTGTCTAGTGATCGTCTCTATATCCAGTATAGGGGCTCAGCGATTGCATTCTTGCAGTTTTTGATCAGTGTGGCATTCCATTTATCCGGTCCTGCCGCTGAGTGTGTTTTTAGTTTCCCTATGGCTTGTGTAATATCATCCGTCGTAAAGTCGAAATCCGTTATACTTTCCCCTTGTGGTTCTTCTTCAAACAACGCGTTTCTATCGCATATCAATTTGTCAGTTTTTGGGATACTGAAAGATGATTCGTACTGAGCTCTTAATATTTCAGATACTTCTGTTAGATCATCAGATAAAGCACTGTTCTCATTTTTTAAAGGTCCGGTAATCGCATGGTTTTTCGACTTTCTTTTTGCAAAATTATAGAAGTATTTTGTGATAGCCTTTATCGCTTCTATAGCGTCGTCGTCTTTCTCTGTATGCTTCTCGATTAGTTCCTGTATGACGACATCGGTACTTTGCAGTTTATCATTCAATATTTTTCTGTTGTTGTTATCTTTACAATTACTTAATTTTGCAGTCACTCTTTTTCTCTTTCGAAACAATGCCCTCGTTTGTCTTTCGAACCTGCTTTTCTTTCCTCTTTGTTGTATCTTTTTGCGACATGTTTTTCCATAATTTCTAACGTCTTCTCCTCTAACGTCATTAGCATGTCCTCCGTTGTCATGGCCTAGAAAATGGTTTTCGAATCTATTACTTCCATGCTGGATGTCACATCTTCCCAATTTATAGCTTTGGAGTGAAAATTAAAAATTTCGAATTTGCTTATTTCTGTTGTGCGTGTTCTTTCCTTTTCTGTTGCCTTTATATTAGTTGTTATTTCAATGATGTTGTGGTCCGATATCATAGTTGGGGATATTTCTACATTACCAATTAGATTACTGTTGTTTGTGAATACCAAATCTAGGCAGTTGTTTTTTCTTGTGTTTTCTGTTATTTCTTGCGTTAACATAAATTCATCAGCTAGAGCTAGTAGCATTTTTACCTGCTCCTGGTCTTCTCGTGTGCCCCCCTTGTCCTGGTGGATACATATATTTTTTCCTATCCTTTTATATTTCGTGAATGGGAAATTAAAATCACCACAGAGAAAAATATTTGGGGTTGGAGAGTGTAGATCTTTTACCAAGTTTCTTACCCCTGCAATGGAATCTGAAAATTTTGAGGTTGGCGTGTTTAGGGGTCTGTACATTACAATTAGTACCATATTTAACTGTTCAATTTTTGCTGCTACACATTCTACGTAGTTGTTTGAGGTACTTATAGCTATTTCTGCTATGTGCCTTTCGCGTGTGTAAATAGCACATCCTCCTTTACGTCTCACTGTTCTGTCGGCTCGGAGGATGTTATAGTTGTCAATTTGTATTTCTTTTTTGTCAATACAGGACTCACAATTTTCACAACTCGCCTGGTAGTCCTTTAGATGAGTTTCCGTGAGACATGCAAAGTCTGCTCCGGCTTCTTGCATGAGTCCTTTCAGGTATACAACTTTGTTCGTGGAATGGTTTGATTTAAGGCCCTGTATGTTGGCTAGGATTATTTTTATTTTTTCTCTTTCTTTTTCGCATACAGGTGGTTCCGATTTGTTTTCCAATGCGGGTGCCGGTTTCGTTGCTTTGTGGTCCTCCGAGAATTTACCTCTTTTTATCTTTGTCGGTACCTGTTGTCCCGATAACGCATGAAGTGCCTTTGTTCGTACCTTCTGTCCGGCTCTCGGATTCCTATATTTATATTTGTCAGCTGGTTTTGTAATTGCTGGATAATATTTAGCAGCTGAAATGTGTTGGCTGCGTCTAAAAAATTGGCACTCTTCTTTGATGTTCGTTTTATCTGTTCACTCGTTGCGTTTCTTTGAGGGTGGTGGTATCGGCATTTTTTTCCGTATTTGCAACTCCCATATCTTGCATAGGTGTTGCAGACCGTAAGATGGTGGAACATGCATTTCTTATCAAATTTGCAGTATCCACTCGTGTAATGCGTTTTGCATAATGTGGGATGTGCATATATGCATTGTCCATCCCGATATCTGCAGTTCCCTTTCTCGTAGTATTTACATACGATATTTTCTACGCTTCTGCTTCTTTTCTTATTATTTTCAAAGTTCTTAATTTTTGCATTATCATTATTTTTCTTTGGCTGTTTATTTTCTACGTTTTTAGTTATTATCTTTTTATCATTTCGCTCGTTGGACCGTTTGACTACTTCGCAACTTTTACTTATTTCTTTTCTTTCATCTATGTCTTCCTTCCGTATTATATTGTTTATATATATATATATATATATAATATATACTGTATCCCAACAAAACAATTAGAATGGGTGTAAGTGTAAGTTCAGACATACCGAATTAAACATACAATGTTATACACAATATTTCGAATTATAATAAAGTAATAATGAGAGAATATAATACTTATGTTAAAGCCTGTGGATTAAAAGAGCATTAGAGCTAGGGAGGGAATTAAGAGTAGTCGTGCGTGAACATATGAATTTAGATATATTGCATATACGCTATTGCCTGTGAGATTGTTTCAAACGAGAATTTTAGACCTGATGGGGAGCAAATAGGAGGAGGAGTCTGAAGATGTTAATTTTACGAGTGATATTATTGTGGTTCTGATTTAAATAATTACAAAAACCGGAAATACCACGAGTAGCGGAACAAAATCGATTCGAATTAAGTCGACCTGAATAAGATCGACTCGCATAAAGTCGAACTACGCAAAGTCGCAAAACGCGTACGGTCGAATAATTTGATCTTATGCATTTCGACCTTATTCTAATTCGGCCTCAAACAATCATACACGTTCATGCATTTAAGATTTAAATTAATATGAAAAGTTTCTTAAATATTTCAGCTTAAAATGACTAACCTAACCTATAACATAACCTGATTGAGCATTATGTAACCTAACTTAATATAAAATAACTTAACACGAATTAAATATTTCATTTATACACATTTTGGTACAGTCTTTGGATCTTTTCCGTTTGACTGCCGCCATTGAAACAAGAGGTGAGTGCCCCCAGCCTTCTTTACTTAGCCTTATAAGGCTAACTAACGAAAATATCACGACCTAACCTAACCAATCGTTAGGTCAACTGTACGACCTTGACGATTGGTTAGGTTAGGTCGTGATATTTTTGTTAGTTAGCCTTATAAAGCTAACTAAAGAAGGCTGGAGTTTAATTATGTTTCAATGGCGACAGTCAAACGGAAAAGATCCCAGTCTTTCCTATAATAATTTGAGTTTTAAATGTCTTTAAAGAAATTACATTGAAAAGAGCCGAATCGATACGGACATTTTTCATCTTAGCGCAAAAAAAGGTCTCTCATAACTTTCACTCGCTCGTAAATGTTCAGAAGAATCGCAAACACCTTTACCCATATAGTGACTTGGTAAGAAAAAATACGATATACTAAAATGAAGGAAATGCTCTTGACAACCTTAACCCTTTCAGTACCAGTGGGACTGTAATGTCCCACACACACACACACACACACACACACATATATATATATATATATATATATATATATATAGTGGCCTAAAAAGTAGGCTTACTATAATTTACAAATTAAATTAAAACGAATGCCTAGTGTTCCCAGTCTGGGCGGTTAGCCCAAACAAGCAATATATAAGGTAGATAGAAATGAATTTGTGGTTTTTTGTTTAATTAGAAAAATAAATGAGTTATCTGTTCACAGTGATTACCAATTATGTACACGGTAATTGTGTTATATTACAATGACTGATTATATTATTAACAATAAGAAATTGTTTACATAGTATAAGCGTTAAACGCTGAGTTAATGATTATCAACAATAATTAAGTCAATGAGATATTCGGTATTGTACACTACAATAATGAGTAAGTACGAAAACAACAACTAGGTAATTAGGTACGTCATTGGATTCACAGCAATAAGTAATTATACAAATAAGTAAATTATACGAAAGAATGAAATAACAAAGTGATAAAAAAAATACATATTGGTACAACACTTGAATAGGCCTACTGTGGTCTTAACGGGAGAGTTAATTTGAACAATATTAAGGACACTTTAAAACACTGTAGGCCAAGTGGTGGTCCACGAGAGTTTTACCGACCTGCGATTTTGACTGAAGGGGCCTACGTGAGATTTACCGTACTGCGCTCCGACGGAGATGGTCTGAGGGCGTACAGCCTACCGGCAGGAGGGTGCGTTGAGGACCCGTTGAAAGAGACTTGTTGAAAGGGCGCCAATCGAATTGTGGTGGATGAGTGAAGCCAGTGCCAGAAGAATGACGCCAGTAGAGTGATGTTTGCTTCCGGCGGGATGAAATTGTAGGTCGCCTCAAGTAGTAATGTACTTCGTGTATTGGTGAACTGATGTTTGAAGGACTGAGATCAGCCGAGATCGAATGGCGCTACGTGAAATTGAAGATTCACGGGAAGAAACAACGAGCAAAATGATTTTGTTTTTTTTATTTTTTTTTTCTGTTTAAGGTACTGCAACCCTACTGGATTATTGACATCATTTTTTTTTTTTTTTTTGTCTCCCCGAAGGAAGGTTGCAAAATTTGATTGAATGTACCGAAGTCGTTGTTAATGAGGTCGATTTTAAGTGGACTCGCGCTTATATAGGCTCGGAAGACGCGTAGCTTTTGTGAGCATTTTGGAAACAAAATTTGCACCCATGTGGGCTGTTCATGCCCACATGGGTTTTGTTGTTCTGTTTTGATTCCAAGATGTTTGAGAACGGCGAGGAAAGGAATTTCGGGTCGGTCTCTACATATACATATGTATATATCGTACTAAAATGCAACAAAATGTCTACAAATTCCTTTTGAGAGAGTTGATTGACAAAATTAAATAGACACCACGATGATTGTCCTCAATAACAAATGGCAAAGCTCATCAATGGAATGCCAGAGCGTGTTTCGGCTTTACATAAAGCAAAAGGGAAAGTAACACGATTCTTAATATACAGGGTCATTAAAAAAAATGTAACACTTATATGGAGTTTTATGTTTTATTTCTAATTTATTTGTAAAAAATTTTGTGATGCAAACAGTGGTTCGTAGAGTCTCTACTTGCTGTCCACGGATATCTATGCATGCATGAAAGCGGTCAGATGTTGTTTCCAGAGCCCTAAGGCACATCTCTGGTGGTATTTGATTGGATGACATTTGTAATTCTTTCCCATATAAGTGTTAACACTTTTTTGAATCACTCTGTATTTATTCAATAATTCTGTTATTATTTATTATCAAATTATGGATCTTTTCCGTTTAGGGGCTAGCAGCGAATTTTAATGAAAATCGGTATACTAATGTAGTTTTGGTCACTGATTTCAAAAATAATTATTTTTTTGGAGAAATTAAAAACAAACATGTTAGAGCACTTTAAATAATTAATATGTGTTTTAACTAACTTAAACTAGTTACAGAGGATTGTGTTAAATTTAGCCAGAGTCACAAACTGCTACTGTTTATGAAAAAGTCCTCTAAATGTGGGAAAGTGTGTTCCTTTGATAAAAATACCCAGTTCTTTCGCTGCCAAAAGCGTCGGTCAAACGGTAAAAAGTGCAACTTTAAATTATCCCTAACGAAGAATACGTTTTTTGAAGGATCCCGGCAGATCTGTAAAAGTAGCAGAAAAAATCAAGAAATAATGCCTAGTTAGGTCAATTGAATGCCCGGTTAGGTCAATTGAATGCCCGGTTAGGTCAATTGAATGCCCCGGTTAGGTCAACTGTACGCCCTTGACGATTGGTTAGGTTAAGTCATGATATTTTCGTTAAAAACACATTAATTATTTAAAGTGGTCTAACATGTTTGTTTTTCATTTCTCCAAAAAAAGAAAGTTATTTTTGAAATCAGTGATGAAAACTACATTAGTATACCGATTTTCACTAAAATTCGCTGCTAGCCCCCAAACGGAAAAGATCCCAAATTATTATTTATTTATTATTATTATTTACTACCTAATCAAAAGTTATGGAAAAACCGAAGGTGTCTATTTACTTTTGTTAATCATCTGTACATTTATGAGTTTAGTTTAGTTGCCGGAAAAGGAACCAAAATGCACGTAATCCAAGCAACTCTTTACTAAAATATTTGGTTTGGAATAACGATAAATCCTATACTTTTTCGTTTAAATAAAAAATATTCGTTAGCGAAAGGATTAAGGGATAACAAATGAACAGCATAAGGGAGAGTCACTTGCTTAAAAGAGAAAACTTACAACTTATATGTAGATCGTAAAATGAGGAAAGAAGGTTGGTCTATAATTAACTTTTATTAGACCGTGGTAATTGCATTTCACAACTTCATTCGACAAAGTTCCAGAGTTTCACTCCATAATTGGTAATTGTGAGGAAAAGTCTTATGGGAGAACAACTTAAATAGTGTCTCCAGTAACAACAAACACTGCATGATTAAAGCAATTGACTTATAAAGAGAATCAAAGTTTATCCTTTGAAGAAAACAGAGTGCATCTAGGCAAATTTGAAACTACACCTAACATCAGTACGTCATGGTGTCATCTCATCGCTACATTGTAAAGTTTAATTGATCCATTCAGACACCGAAATATATATATAATTTTACAATTAAATATGCAAATTAATGCATGATATACACCCACAGAGAAATAATAAAGTAGTTTCAAGGCCTTTCTTCGTATATTGATATGCTTCATCAGGAATGAAATATAGCAATATACGAATGGCCTTCAAAACATCCTGTTATTATTTCTCTGCGAGTGTTGTCAATAGATATATATACAGTAACGCTCATAAGTAATTGTACAAATAAATATTTAAGTTATATTTGTCCTTATCGTTATGAAAAGTTCGTTTGAAAAATTTAACAAATAAAAAATTAGTTCAACTCCAAAATATAATATAAAACCTCAAAGAATTTGAAAAAAAAAAAAAAAAGTTAAAACGCAAAAGTTTTTGTACATTTACTTACAAAATTAATTAATACTTTGTGTGTATTGCTTGAATACACTCGCTTGAATGAGTTCATATTTCTTCGAATTCAAGATTCCACTGATGACAAGTTTTCCTGGACTAGAAGCAATAAATCATCCCCAAAGAAGCAAACTACCACAAACATGTTTAACCGTAGGAAGGATGTTTTTTCCTTCGAATGCAGTATTCCAATAAGACATTACAGACTCGTTTGCTGCAATAACAGATCTCTTAAGATCTATAGACAACTTTTTATCACGGCGAACCATTGCTTACTAATGGCTTGTACAGTACAGTCATCCATCTTCCATGAAGATTCACAAAGAAAATTCTAGAATTTGAAATTGACAAGTCTTTAATTGATAAACAGCTAACTACTGATAAAAATTTTAAATTCTTGAAGCTTAAAGTGGGCACACAAAGTACTAAATAATTTTTTATAAAATTGTTCAAAAAGTTTTGCATTTTAACTTTTTTATTTTCCTCAAATTCTTTAATGTTTTACATTATATGTTGGAGTTAAACTAATTTTTTATTTGTTAAATTTTTCCAAACGAACAGTAAACTTTTCATAACTGTTTTATGCATGATACGAGATAAGGACAAATATACAGTAACAGAAATATTTCTCTGTACGAATACTTATGAGCGGCACTGTAAATACCTTGGTTTACCTTGGTTTTGCTTCCATCCAAATTGTTCATTCTGACGAAGGTCAAGCTTGTCACCCCACCTACCTACAGTTTAACATGGAATCCGAACCACGCCCCACCACGGGCGGTCATAAATTACAAAGTCCTCGCCCGGACTCGATCTCACGACCTCCCGATCAACAGCCCAGCGTCTTAACCACTAGGCCACCCAGGGTACCCATTTATCTACCAACCAATTTTTATTGTGTAGGAGGATGAACATCTGGGTTTGCTGAGTGCCGCCTGTCATCACCGGGTTTCGAGCCCGGGGCCGGTGGATTCGTAGTTAGCCATGCTAACCACTACACCATTATATATATATATATATATAATATATTATATATTATTTTTTTTTAAGTTCGGAAAGAACCGATTCGCCTCTATTTAAAAGGGCATATCTCGGCGGAAAAACAAAGAAAAAGTGAGAGGAAAGACAGAGGAAAAAGAAAGGATGGAAGGGACGGTCGAAGTGGGAAAAGACCAAGGATGACAAGGACTGCAGGGTCGAGCCCCATCATCCTTGAGTGCTAGGGCCGGGAGGGCGCACGTGAAACCTCCAGGAACAGGCATGTACAAACGAGCACAAAGAGCACTCAAGAGCACGAGCTTAGAACCCCCTTGCGGGGATATATATATATATATATATATATATATATATATATATATAGAGAGAGAGAGAGAGAGAGAGAGAGAGAGAGAGAGCAATGGGTATCATTCATTCATTCCGCGTCCAAGAATGAGAAATCCGCGAGTGAAAACCTGAATGAAAGGAAGCAATTCTCAAATCGATCTATTCCCATCTCAAACCATTCTCATTCTCATCCACGGCTTTCTCACTTTGATTCAGGTTAGGTTAGTTAGGTTAAGTTAAGTTTAATTAGGTTAAGTTAGTTTAAGTTTAGTTTAATTTAGTTAGGTTAGGACATGTTATTTATTCTCATTTGGCGCCTGTACCGCAAATGGGAGTGACATTCTTTCTGAAATGAAGAAACTCTCCTCAAATGTGGATTTCTTATTTTGTACATTCTCAATTTCGGACCGTGGATGGGAATGGAAATGGCATTGAATGAGAAGTAATCCATGTATGGACCAATTAAATCTTTAATATCGGTGGTCTGTTTAGATCAATTATGGATCTCTCGAACTTTACAGTTTATATTGAAAGATTGGAAAGTTACCAAGAGAGGCACAGAAGTCATCAGCAAAACAATAATAATGAGCAAACCGTTAATTTCAGAGCACATCTGCTCAGACCCTGTTTTTCATGTTTCTTAATGCATCATGATCGGTTTTATCAGAGGCCTTATACAGAGTCCGTAGATATTGCATCCTCGTACTTCAAGCGAATAAAAATGGATAATGATATTAAAAAAAGTAAAAACTAGCGTTAGGTACTTGTCCTACACAAATGAGTCAAATTGTGAATAACAGATCAGTTTTTGCTTAATATGACAACGAAAGAGATTATTCTGTCGGCAAAATTTCTGAAAAATATTTATTGAAAGTAGTACAGAAATAGGACGGTAATTACAGACGAACTGTGGATTACTGGGCTGGTTGACTGTTCCAGCGTTGACCGTTTTAGTCAATAATGATTAGTTATGATTAGTTATAAAGCATATACAGTGTGTGTGTGTGTGTGTGTGTGTGTATATTATATATATATATATATATATATATATATATATATATATAATCTTAAAGACTCCTATATATTTAAGCTCATATTTTATGTTCGAAAGCCGATAAGAGAGACTGCCCACAATTGCCTACAAGAAAGCAACACATATCTTCGTCACTCTTTCGCAGACATCAGTGGTGTGTGTGTGTGTGTGTGTGTCGCTGTTCTGTTGAGTCATGTACGTATACATGCATGTGTCAGCGTGCTGTCGAAGTTGTGCAGTGTAGGTTGGATAGGTTAGGTTAGGATTATTATTTTTGTCGTAGTTGCGCTCTCTTGGTTGGATTAGGTTAGGATTATTATTTTTGTCGTGGTTGCTCTAAGTTAGGTTAGGTTTGGTTAGATATGTGTATATGCATGTGTTAGCGTGTTGCATCACATCAGGTAGCCTCTAAACCTGATGTGATTCCTTAACAGCTAAGTAAATAAATAAGAGAAACAACCCTTTAATAATAATCAGTGAGGAGGGCCAGTAAATGGCATAGCGCTCAGGCCAACTCTTGAATTATTATTATCAGCTCCATCGGAAGTCGAACTCCTGACCTCAGTGTCTTCACTTCGTTTATATGGAAACGGTGTTGCTACCCAATGAGATATGGACGTTTTTAAACAACCCTATAAATAGATATAGCTAACGGACACAGAGCTGGGCAGTAACGCGTTACAAGTAACGGCCGTTACGTAACGCGGTACTTTTTTAGTAACGGTAGCGGTAATGGCGTTACATTTCAAATCAAGTAACTCTTTCATTAACGACGTTACTATTTTAGGGAAATACATTCGTTAGTCGTTACTCGTTACTTTTTTTATCGTAGCTCGCAATTAGTTTCTTTCGATCCTCACTCATTATTCATTAAGCATGCTGGCAGCCTACCCCCATCCACCCTCTCCCCCTACACTGACAGCACCGTCAAAGTAAAAAGGCGAAGAACCCTGGAGCAGGGAGAGACCTAAGTTCAACAGAGGTTTCATCATTCCTCTCATCTTGGCCTTCACGGCACGTTAGCTCTGCATCCTTCCCATCCACTAACTTTAAAAATATGTTTATTAAACTTAACACTCCTATACCATCTAGTGCCGCTGTTGAGAGGGTTTTTTTCAGTAGGGAAGGATATACTGCGTCCGAAACGAGGCTCCCTCTTAGATGCAACTTTTGAGAAGCTTGTTTTCTTAAAGGCCAATAAAGATCTTTTGAATAATAGTTCTTAAGTTTGTATATTTAGCTAATAAATTTAAATTACACAGGTCAACAAAAAAACATTTTTTTTTCGTTGCCAAGGAAATTCGTACGAATTTAGGGTATTTTGGGGTTGCTGAATTCCAAAATGAAAGTAGTTTTTCCGATTTGGCTCTAGTTCTTGAGATAATGAATACCCTCAATTAATAGGAAACGTAACCATAACGCGTGCATATGGGAAACTACCGGAACATTCTAGATGGTGAGACCGAATAAAATGCCATTATGTATTTCATGTGTTTACTTTTGTATGATTTGAGACAATTTCAATGCGATTTGTAAGTAGGCTCCGCCTGAACATTAAATTTTTTGCATTTTTACATGTTTCAATGGGGTACCAATTATCTCATAAATTAGAGCCAATCTAGCAAAACCGATGTCATATTCGGAATCAGCACCACAAAGTTACCCCGAAATCACTCTAATATGATTGGCAATAAAATGAGTGTTGACCAGTGAATTATCATTCCCATGCACAATAACTCATCTGATTAATTTCTTTAGTATTTCTTATTATTGTTTTAAAAACTAAACTTTCCTTGTATATTCTAGCATTAGTAAATTAGTATCAATAGTATGCTACATCCTCTGTTATGTTGCAGTTCCTAGTAATAAATCTTGCAGTAATTTTGTTTCACTTTTTTTGAAAATATTATGCCTTATAAGTCATAACAACGCAATGAAGGCATGCACAGACTTCATAGCCTATGCATTAACCAGTGGATACAAACCAACACAACTCGCACAAGCGAATGTTTATATAATATAATATTTTATGTATATGTAAATTATAATATACCTATGCATATATATAATATATTTACATTTCATTAAAAGTAACGGTAACGAGTAACGGTGCCGTTACTCGTTACTTTTTAAAAATGGTAACTGTGACGATAACGGCGTTACATTTAGACTGTAGTAACGGTAACGGTAACGGCATTACATTTATAAAGTAACGAGCGCAGCACTGCGGACACAGTATATATATCCTTTACAGCAGTGGTATTTAACCCGGGGGTTAAAGAGAGCGTGAACCAAACACATGAGCAGCGATTTGTTCTTCCTTATGTAATGTACTGCACCTTTATATGGGGAAATTCCGCTAACAACGGTTTAAACAGTATCTTTATCATCCAAAAACAACTACATCTGAGATATTTTTCGTAGAGATAGAAAGAATAAAGCAAAATTTAGTAAAAAATTAATTCTCTTTATTCTTCATTGAAAGAAAATCCTAAAAGAAGTTTTTATCAAAACATTTGAAGGACAGGACCGGAAATAATTTCATTATATATCATATTTCCAATCTCAAATTGTTGGACAAATTAATAAAGAAAATAAGGTACAAAAAGAAATGAGAGTATTAAACAGCACATTTTGACCAACGATAATAAGAAACTGATAGGAAGGAGCTAAAAACCTCAACATATGTCGACAGTTAGCAGCTGACGAGGAAGCTTCTAACAGTGGCTGTATCCTCCAGCGCGGAACACGTCAACGCGAAGAAGAGGCGACGTCAAACCGAAACATCAACGAGCTGGTGCCCAAACTTCCTCAAATCTTCGTGCAGCGGGCTGTCTACGGTTGGCCAGACTGGCAGTCGACGGCCTATTGCGTGGCACGGTCAGAGTGCCGATCGGCTCCCGGGGCCGGACCTATACCAGCGTGCTATTTTTTCATTTACGGGGAGCAATTGCGTGCTCCCCGGACTACACAAAGACATAGACACAATAGGACCATGAGACACATACAGAAGCATAATATTAACATATTACAGTACAACGTAGATGGCCTCACAAACAAAATCATGCAGCTTAGGGAATTCGTACACAAACAAAACATTCACATAGCACTTATACAAGAAACAAACTAAAACGCACACACAAAACACCCACCATCCCTGACTTCACGGCGATCCGTCAAGATCTTACTGGGGGGTCACGGGGGTGGACTCATCACTTACATACGTAAAAGCATTAGCTACACTGATGCCACCCAAAACATTACAAACACAATCCAAGCAGATAACACGATAGAAATACAGGCAGTTAACATTAAAACATGCGCAAAACACAACGCCACACTCATCAATATTTACATCCCACCAGATAGTTCACCTCAGGTGCCAGTCAATTACAATCCACAGTTACACAATCTGGCCTCTCTCACTAATGTCATCTTAGGAGGAGACTTCAACGCTAAATACACTAGTTGGTACCTGCACAACCGAAGCAACATAAGAGGCGCCAACATAGCCACACAACTAAACAGCCTCTTCATTCTTAACAATACAGAAGAACATACACACATACCACATCAACAGGATACTGAAACTCCTCCACAGGCAATGTTCTGTTCCCCCTCACTATCAACACATACACACTGGAGAACAGAAAAACAACTGTCATCAGGCCACCTGCCGATCATCATTACAACACGTTACACTCTGCCCCAACAGCCTTAGGCATACTTACAGAAATTACAAGAAAGCTGATTGGGAACAGTTCAAAATACAGACTGAGGAACATTTCACCACATTAAACAGCACACCCATCATAAACATCAATACAACACTCAAGACATTTAATCAGATCATCAATAATGCAAACAAATACATACCCAAGGGCAACATTAGGAAATACAACCCAAATTACACTAAAGAAATAGTCCACCTCATAAAGCAACGTAGCAACCTCAAACCTAACACAACACCACACACAGAAGCCACAAAACAGCAGATACAACAGCTCAACACAGAAATAAACAACAAACTCAAAGAAAAACAAACAAACATGTAGGGAATTCATAACATCACTAAACCACTCCACAGATACATGCAGGCTATACAAGACTATAAACAGCATTACCCACTCTAACAGCGGCATTCACACCTCACACGCGGCTATCTGTCGCAACCAAAATAATATCCCAACATATACACAACAAGCTAACATCGTAGTTAGTTACTACGCAAAGATAAATCACTTAAACAGAGACAACAACCAGAAACACGAAGACAGACAAACAGCCAGACACAAGAAAACCTGCAGACTCGATACGACCATTACACCTTCAATACAGGCCAAACCACCAAGATCATCAAAACCATTAAGATTTCGAAGGCTACTGGACCAGACAACATATCTAACATACACCTTAAACATTTGGGCCCACAGGGAATACTAGCTTTCACAAATATCAGCACATATTCATACCAACACTGTATTATTCCTGACATATGGAAACAAGTTAAAATTATTACACTACTCAAACCAAACAAAAATCCAACAGAACCAGCTTCCTATAGACTCATTACTTTATTATGCACACCTTCCAAAGTAACAGAAAGGCTAATCTTACAAATCACCAACCCACACATACCACTATCGCCTACTAAACATGGATTCAGACCTCACCACTCAACCACGACATTATTTCACTAACCTCACACAGCACATCATGGATGGCATCACCTCCAGATGACCAGCTCAACGTACACTATTAGCAACAATAGACATTAGTAAAGCATTTGATGCTATCCCACGCTTCCCTCTCATAAACAAAATACTCAACACAAACATCCACAATAACACCAAAAGGTGGCTGAGCAACTATCTTTCAGGAATATACTCACATGTCACATTTAATGGCAAGTCATCCAAAAGCAAACTTTTTCCGAACGGGGTCTCTCAAGGCTCTGTTCTCTCACCAACACTGTTCAACTTATACATGCATGACATTCAAACACCCATAGACAACAAACTTACCTTATCATCATATGCAGGTGGCATCACTCTAACATCCACCCACAACAATATCGACACCGCTACAAATAACCTACAAGCGTACATAAACAGTATACAAG
The DNA here is from genome assembly GCA_023014485.1 of Bathynomus jamesi. Taxonomy (NCBI): domain Eukaryota; kingdom Metazoa; phylum Arthropoda; class Malacostraca; order Isopoda; family Cirolanidae; genus Bathynomus; species Bathynomus jamesi. The sequence goes on along the minus strand of JAJOZX010004000.1, from coordinate 346,704 downwards.
ATTGGCTCACACACAATAGACTCAAAGTAGCGCCCACAAAATCAACCATCACCTTGCTAACAAGCAACACAAAAGAACACCAGATAACTCCACAGATTACACTAAACACCACCACCATTCCACACGCTCACAGGACCAAAATACTTGGGGTCACATACAACACATTATCTTTTGCAAACCACATTCAGGACATTAAAAACAAATGTACGTCAAGACTTAACACGCTTAGGGTACTAACAGGCACAAACTTTGGACACCAGCAGGAAACAACATCACTCATATACAAACAATATATTCGCTCAGTTATGGACTATGATAGCCATGCTGGGCACCCATTATCTCAAACACACATATAAACACCTTACAGACAATACAAAACAACGCACTTCTTATCCTTACAGGATGTACTCAAACAACACCAATCGAACACCTGCACACAGAAACAAAAATACTGAAACTTAGGGAACATTTAGACATGAGGGGAACACAATTCATGGCAGCAGGGACAACTAACCCACAACACCCTTGCCACTACATGTACAATCATACACCAACACCTCGCACCATTAAGGTAACACCAGAGAGACATTATAACCAAATACTCCAATACTCCATTCAATACCACGCCCCACAGACATCACACGGTACAGAAAACACACACACACACACACACCTAACTCACAAAGCACTGACACGACTCGGTCCGAATGCTGTCCTAGGTGCGAAGCCGCCACCCATTGACAGGTCAGAGACTAGCCTGAACAGATCGGATCGAGTTAACTTAGCACGATTCCGATGTGGACATCACCCCAACTTACAGACATATAAACACAGACTAGACAACTCCACAGACGACACTTGCCACCTGTGCCAGGACACACCACAAACAATTGAACGCATTATGACAGACTGTACCACTCTAGCACAACATAGAACACAACACAACATTACTAGTGCGCTGAATCTCTGGTCCACTCCGGAGAGGGCGATCGGTTACCTGCGTGCCGCCAGCTTGCTTGATCAGGGTGGGCTGATCGGCTAACCAACAACAACCTGGGGGTAATTCGGCCTTTTACCGGTGGGGAGGGAGGTAACGAGCTGTCGCCACTGTCTAAATAATAGCTGAATTGTGGTTCTACTAAAATTTTGTTATTCTTTCCTAATTTTCCTTTTCTCATATTTGCCATTTAAAAAGGGGAGTTGGGGGAGGGGGTAATTACGGTTTTGTCTGCTCGCTCAAGGGGTATCAGTGCGAAAAAGGTTACATACCACTGCTTTACAGGAATACCACAACATTGATGTTTACAGTGATTCTAATGATTAAAGAGATGAGCTGACTCTTCTGTACCACAAGAACAACCATGCAAACCTCTTAGCTCAGTTATGAAGCCTGTGAAATGAGTCTCATTAGTATATACAGTAGTTACACAAATCCTAAAATCGATACTTTAAATTACAGTTAGTAATTAATATTAATACTATATAAAAGTATTCGGATCACCTGACGATCAGGGCCCCCAGCCTTCTCTAGTTAGCCTTATAAGGCTTATAAGGCTAACTAACGAAAATATCACGACCTAACCTAACCAATCGTTAGGTCAACCGTACGCCCTTGACGATTGGTTAGGTTCGGTCGTGATATTTTCGTTAGTTAGCCTTATAAAGCTAACTAAAGAAGGCTGAGGCTCCTGATCTTCAGGTGATCCAAGTATTCTTCCTAAAATGCACGCACAGATTCAGTTGGTATTACACTTTATCCTATATAAGGGGATTTTACATCAATATTTCAAGCAAGTTTTTTATAACCTATAACAAACTTACCAGTTCGCTTTCAAATTACATTGAAAGTTAAGTTTAAAATAGAGCTCGTATTCAAAAGATTGACATTTTCAGATTTGCGCAAGCAAAATACCAGGCCTCAGAAAAAGGAAAACGCGCAGGCGATAGTTTACTCCCATTACCATAACACGTTTACCATTCAATTCAACCCACACACACTGACCCCAATCATTCGTCCTAAATTTCCATACCCCATTCACCATTCATGTACACACAAAGCACTAATGAAATGTACAATGCTTTACAAAATCATTGTTTCTGTTTTTCATTAAAACAAGTGTATTGCATATAGTGTATACTATGTATTCGTACTTCAGCCGTGTGTAACCTTATGTTTGTTTAAAATTACTGTCAACAATTTCCATTTGAATAAATTCTATTTGATAGAATTTCGAATTTCCGGACCTTTTCCAGTTTGTGTACCGTTTTTCATATAATTTATTTTTGCTTCTTTTCAGATCAAAAATGAGTGATCAAAAATGAGTTCTTGATAACCTAACCTAACCTAACCCACATTTGAATAAATGATTTCAATCTAAAAATGTTTATTATGCTGTATGTAATGTACTGTAGAAAACGGTACATAAACTGGAAAACGTCCGAATTTCCCTTCTCTTCTCTTCAATTTGTTTTCAGTAGCTAGAATGGCCTCCAATTTTAAGTTCATCTGGATGAAACGTCTAATTCAGAATCCTGAGCTGTTAACAGTAAAGGATCATTGGGTTATTTCTATTGATTTCTGTTTTCGATAAAGACGCGTGGATTTGGTTAATGAGGGAACACAGTATTAACTTGCTTCGTTATCATTTGTTTACTTAGTACAATAGTTAGTTTTCCTTTTCATTTGGCTTTGTATGTGTGTATAATTTTAAACCTTTGGATTGTTATCATGCATATGTCATTATTTATTTGTCCTCCATACTGAGGGGATGAATATTCCATCACTATGTTATAATTGTCATTTTTTTCCCCCGTGCTAATCCGAAAATCAAAGCTTATCTTCGTTGGTGAACGAATGTATTAGTGACACGACTAATGAAGTAATTAACTTTTATAACAAATGCCATATGGGACAAATTCATAAATAAAGTTAATAAGCTAATAAAAGAAGCAATGCGATCCGACATTTTCTCTTTGCCTTAGCCATTTTAGTCGCATTTTAGCCGTTATCACAGATATTTCAGCCTCATCTGGCAAAGAATGGACATTCCCTAAGGAGAAATTTCCTTCTGTATGGGGTAATCTAGAAGCCTTAGTTTTAGAATGTCTCGGTCTTAAAGAATATTTTTTTCGAACTCGCTTTTCATGGCTTTACGAGAGAGACTTATTTTAAGTGCAAGGTATTTTACTCCCTTATAAGCTTTATGTAAGAAAAAGAACTACCAGTTTCAATTTGTATATTCAAACGTTAGTTCGTGCTACTGTAGTATGCGGTCTACCTACGATTCGGCGGTCTACCTTTTAATTATAGCTTCTTATCTTCTTATTATTTTATTATTAGGTTAATTGTACGCCCTTGACGATTGGTTAGGTTAAGTCGTGATATTTTCGTTAAAACTAACGAAAATATCACGACTTAACCTAACCAATCATCAAGGGCGTACTGTAGCATGCGGTCTACCGTTAAGTATGCGGTAGTAGTATGTTTAACTTCTTTAATAATTCCTTAATTGTGTAAATTAAATTATAATTCCTTTCAATTCATTTTCAATTCCTTTTAAATATTTTGAACGGTAGACCGCATACTACAGTAGAAACTTAACGGTAGACCGCATACTACAGTAGAAACTTAACGGTAGACCGCATACTACAGTAGTACCCGTTAGTTTACTGGAGTTAGGAAAGAGGCATTTGAGTTATGATGAGAATTTAAACTTTTTATATCTGTAAATATTTTAGTGAAAGTGCGCGATGAAAAAGAAAAATACCACTTTAACGTAAAGGGTAAGTAAAGGATCTAAACCTGAGGGCAAGTTAGGAGTAAAACAGGCTCTTAAAGCTCTTCAGCGAATCACTTAATTTCGAGGCAAAAACTAATATCACCGTCATATCATATATAAAAACTCGTGTCATGATCCGAACGTGAAATGCTTCTATATATACATGTAGTCCCGCCGAGATGTCAGAAGGAATAATCATGGTTAATAATTTGAGAACTTTCCGCCTAGGGTACAGTGCATCACTTCATGTCTATAACCTTGCATAACTAGGGCTACGTCGTGGCCAGTGTCGTAACACCGCTTCCGCCGATCAGTGGAGTTAAGCGACATTGGATCTGGAGAATAGTTGGACGGAGACCGTCCTACCCGTGGTTCGGATCCCACGCACGTACAGCTGCAAATCCCCTTCGTCATATGACCTTAAATGTTGCGAAGGAGGTTAAACAACCCCATCATTATATTTACATAACTACATAACACCACACTTTCGTCCCCACTTCTAAAACTTAAACAGATCATCGTTTCTGTTCAGAGCTGAAATCAGATCTGTGTTCCTTATACAAACATGCCCAAGCGCAAAACCATCTTCCAACACTCTACGCTAATACCCACATCCACACACGTACACATTCTAATCCTGATAGCCAATACAATTAAATTTATGTATTTATTATATCTTTCTATCTCTCTCTCTATCTCTCTATCTATCTATCGTGTTTCAGCGACAGAAGTCTAATTCCAGGAAGGCATTAGGAATTCTAGTCTTTGGAATGTCAAAATTCCATAGCTATGAATTCTTTTCTATAAAAAATAATGAAATAACGAAACATAAAAAGTAAAAGTGAGGGTTTAAATACATAAATAAATAAATCTATTCCATTGTGAATGTTTGAAAAGCAGAAAAAAGCATCCATAAAATTTTAATTTTTACAAAATTCAATTTTTTATATTTATTTTTGTTTTTTGTTGTGATTTTTGAGGAAGGTTGATCTCTAAGTCATATTCACTACACTTAATAATATACGTTCAATAATAAACTATAATTTCGTCTAAATTTTATATTCTCCCTGGCATTTTCCATCGGGTATGACAGTAACATTCCAGTTTTGATACCCAGTTTATAATCGTGTCCGAAGTTTATATGTATGATGCGAATTAGAAGTACAATTAACTTGAAAAGTTGGGCCTAAAATAAGGATGGGTATAATGATGGCGATTATATATCAACTGTTTATAATCCAGTTTTCTCCCATGCTTCATATGTACTCTCGGTTACAAATGTAGGGAAGTACACTGGGGCTACCATAAGGTATAGGTGTGGCCCGGTGTATCCCGCCTTTGGTATGGTAACCGATGGTACAGTTTAAAGAAAGTTTCCTCTCAAAATTAGGTTCCAAATTGGGGACCGCATAGACACTAACCAGAAAATTACTGGCTCTCTTTTTGACCCTATATAGCAAAGAGTGAACCTCCAGAGTCAATACTAGGAATCCTTTACTGTTTGTAACGTTAAAGTTTCAAAAAGACCCATTGAGGTTCATCGTCTTAAAGGCTTTACGGACTTTTCTGTTTACAGTGTAGGTGGCTTATGCATCTCAAATAATAACTCATTTAAATATAGTTTTATGGAATGAAAACTACGAGCACTTCAAAACTTTAAAAACTGGGCTGCAATATGATAGCATCATTACACGCTTGACTAAGATCAGCGAAGTTAAGCGACGCTTGGCTGAGATGGATGGACGACTGTTCTCTGCTGTTCAGATGGTACAGCGACCCGCGATTATTCGGATTCCACGTTAGACCGTGTTAGCAAGGGGAATTCGCGCAATTAACTATAACATCTACTAAACTCCATTTCTGACCATTAACCTACCGAAAAGTAATTAGAAATAAATTTTAATTTTTGAAATAGCATTAACAGTGAAATAACATTTATCCCGAAAAAATGAGCAAAAGGATTAAATTAAAGGAGGAGAAAATCGTATTCAAAACTATGAAACGATTCAAAAGCCATAGTTTTAGGCTACTTTAAACTATCGTTAATGGCAAAGCTCCTTTCTTTCCTCTCATTATTTGCAATCTGATGTCTCTTATACTGAGGCAAATTTCGGCACGTTCGAATTTATCGATATTGCAGTGCTAACGAGATTTTTTCTTTTATTAATACCTTAAATTGGGAATATGTACAAGGCATAAGTTTTCCTGAAAGCGGATTAAAAAAAGGACTATTTTTTATAATATTTGAATTTCTGGAACACATTACAGATTTTTACATCAGTAAAATTTTCCACACACACACACACACATATATATATATATATATATATATATATATATATATATATATATATATATATATGGGATAAACTTTATAATTAAACGCGTGAAATAAATGAATGATTCAAACCCACAAGGAAGAGGAAAAATTATTCCAAGTTCTTTCGTGTATTCAACAGTATGCCTCCTTCAGGGAGGTGTATTGTTGAGTACACGAAAGGCCTTGGAATCATTTTTCGTTTTCCTTGTGGGTTTGCAATATATACTGTATACCCCTATCTCCACCTAAGTGAGATATCGACTTTTTAAAATCCATATATCTGAAAACTAATTAACCAAACCTAATTTAATCTAACCTAACTTAAGTGCCATCAAACCGAAAAGGACGTGATAAATGCTTGAGACGCAACTGAGGGCTCGAAGGGTGTTTTCTGTTAGGTCATTAAATAGTGAGGTACTCGCTAATCTAGCGTAACGTAATCTAACCTTAACTAACCTAATCTAGCGTAAGGTAACCTAATCAGGACCAACATATCTTTTTTCCGACGATAAAAATTTTCCTACATTTTTTATATACACTACGTTCCAAATTATTAATAGATTGCATTTTCTCCAATGTTTTCAAAAGTTTTTCACCGATTTCAATGAAATTTATAGCAAATAATTACTATAAATAGAAGCACTGATGATATTCATTTCGATAAAATATTTTGATAATTAAAAAAATTATCTCTTTTTATTGAAAAATATGTAAAATATGATGTTCCGAATTATTGAGCAAGTATTCTATTTACGGATCTAAATGGTGAAAATGGGTAAGAAGAAGGATTTAACACCAACTGAGAAAAGAAAAATAGTCAAGTTACTCGCTGAAAATATAAAATCTATTGAAATTGCGAAGCAGTTTGGCAGGGCTTATCGAACTGTAAACAAGTTTGTAGCGGAGGGTACCAAACTGAGGCAGCAAAGTGATAAAGGAGCTATAAGAAAAGTGACAAGGCGACAGATATCTGTAATCAAGCGCAAAGTTGCAAAGCATCCATTGTCCTCAAGTAAAGAGGTTTTTGGGCAGGCTGGCATACGTAATGTACCAAGAACATCTCGATGTGGAATCCTCCAAACAATTGGCAAGACGTGTAAACCTACGATTCAGTCACCATTAAAACCCAGGTACAAGAAGCAGCGTGTTGAATGTACGCGTCAGTACGTGAAAACAGATTTTAATACTGTATTGTTAACCGATGAATGAAGAGCAACCCTTGAGGGATCTGATGGTTGGTCAAGAAGATGGATTGCTAAGGGTCAATCTCTACCATGGAATGAGGTTTTCTTTTAGAAAGTTTGTGTAAGACTGGGCATTCGTTTTTACACCATCAGGCACTCTGTATGGGACAGCTACTTCATTGCCTATCAATCCTGCCCAAAACATGACACCACCTCCACCTTGTTGGCGTCTTAATCTCGATGGTGGAAATTGGCTCTCAGCAATCCATCTTCTTGACCAAACATCAAATCCCTCAAGGGTTGCTTTTCATTCATCGGTGAACAATACAGTATTAAAATCTGTTTTCACGTACTGACGCGCCCATTCAACACGCTGCTTCTTGTACCTGGGTGTTAATGGTAACTGAATCGTAGGTTTACACGTCTTACCAATTGTTTGGAGGATTCCACATCGAGATGTTCTTGGTACATTATGTATGCCAGCCTGCTCAAAAACCTCTTTACTTGAGGACAATGGATGCTTTGCAACTTGCGCTTAATTACAGATATCTGCCGCCTTGTCACTTTTCTTATAGCTCCTTTATCACTTCGCTGCCTCAGTTTGGTACCCTCCACTATATTTTTTTGTTTATAGTTCGATAAGCTCTGCCAACTGCTTCGCAATTTTAATAGATTTTATATTTTCAGCTAGTAACTTGACTATTTTTCTTTTCTCAGTTGGTGTTAAATCCTTCTTCTTACCCATTTTCATCATTTAGATCTGTAAATAGAATACTTGCTTAATAATTCGAACATCATATTTTACATATTTTTCAACAAAAAGAGATAATTTTTTAATTATCAAAATATTTTATCGAAATGAATACCATCAGTGCTTCTATTTATAGTAATTATTTGTTATAAATTTCATTGAAATCGGTGAAAAACTTGAAAACATTGGAGAAAATGCAATCTGCTTAATAATTTGGAACGTAGTGTAATTTTTTAATGTTCCGAGGTATCAAAAGTGTTACCTCACAAAAAATACCCCACTACATCTGTGAATTATTACACATCCGACTTTATTTATGCCCAGTTGCCTAGGCGCGCACACACACACACACACACACACACACACACACACATTCGTCTACAGTATATATGTTACAGTCAATCTGTGAAACCAGTCATTTTACGCAATGCCTAAAAGTTTCAGGCATTTTTCTTAATTCGATTAAGCATGTTTGTGAAATAACTGACATGCCTCCCTCTGGCTTTTTACGGAAACATGTAGCGATACCAGTTCTACCTTCTCTTGATTGGCATACTGAGCCATCGGGGTATTTTCTTTCTTGAAATATGTAAAACTGACATTAGAAATGTGTTTGTTTCACTTTAAAAATATAATGTCTATTTTCGCTATGAGTCCAGACTTCTGGGACACCCTATGTATAGTGGCACTCATAAATATTTATACAGATAAATATTTCACTTATATCCGTCCTTATCTTTTGTATCTTACATACGATAATTATGGAAAGTTTACCGTTCGTTTGGAAAAATTTAACAAAAATAAAATTAGTTTAACTCCAACATATAATGTAAAACATCAAAGAATTTGAAGAAAATAAAAAAATGTTAAAATGCAAATGTTTTCGTACATTTACTGACAAAATCACTTAATACTTTGTGTCCACCTTTTACTTGAATGACTTCAATGATCCATTTTTAATACTTTTCTACAAGGTTTCGATATCTCTCACTGAAAATTTTAGACAATTCTTCTAAGGAAAATTGTTGCAATCCATTCAGATTCGAAAGGTTTCTCTTGCGGTCAACTTTTTCAAATCAAACCATAAATTCTCGATTAAACTGAGATCTGGGGTTTGACTGGGCCACTGGAGAAGCTTGGAATTCTTTTGTTGAAGCCATTTCGTCGTTCTCTTACTTTTATGTTTTAGATTATTTTCTTGTTGCAGTCACTATCGCGACCAATTCGCAATTTTCTTCTATAATTTCCTGATATTTCTTTGAATTCAAGATTCCCCAAACAAGCGAACTACCAAATATCACCTGCAGTCACTCGTGGATTTGCAGCAGCCATTCTTTCAATCCGTCTAGCTGTACGTTCTGAAATCTTGCAAGGTCACCCACACGTTGATAGAGTTTTGATTATTCCAAAGTCTTCCCGTTTCTTTATAACTGCAGCAGCTCTCGTAAATTGAATTCGAAGTTTTTCTCCTATCTTCCTATAACTCTTTCCAGACAAGCGGACAGCAATAAAATGTCTCTTAAGATCTGTAAACAGCTCTTTATCACGACGAACCATTACTTACTAATGCGTGTACACTGTACAGTCTTCCGTCTTCCATGAAGATTCACAGAGAAAATCCTAGAATTCAAAATTGCCAACAGTCTCTAATCAATGAACAAGCAACCACTGATAAAAATTTTAAATTCTTCGAACCTAAAGTGGACACACAAAGCATTAAATAATTTTTTAAATAAATGTACGAAAACTTTTGCATTTTAACTTTTTGGATCACTTTAACATATTGCTTCCCCCCAAAGCATTTGGGAAGCAATATGTTAAAGTGATCCCTCCTAGGAAGCAATATGTTAAAGTGATTAACACTGGGAAGCAATATGTTAAAGAGAGGTTCCTGGGAAGCAATATGTTAAAGTGATCCAACTTTTTTATTTTTCTTAAATTCTTTGATGTTTTACATTATATGTTAGAGTTAAACTAATATTTTTAATTATTAAATTTTTCAAAACGAAATGATTATCCTATGCATGGTACAAAAGATAAGGACGAATATAACTGAAATATTTCTCTGTATGAATACTTATGAACGCCACTGCAGGTGATATCTTTGAAATGAAATTGTTTGCGTCAATTCGCAAATTAATGTTGAGGTAATGTTGATGCTACAATAAACATCCAACAACTGATAAAAATTTTAAATTTTTAAGTGTAAAGTGGACACACAAATTGCAAACTAATTTTGTAAATGTACAAAAATTTTTGCAGTTTAACTTTTTTATTTTCGTCATATTCTTTGATATTTTACATTATATGTTGGAGTTAAACTAATTTTTTTTATTTGTTACATTTTTCCACATAAACGGCAAAATTTTCATGACTATCCTATGCTTGGTGCAACAGATAAGGACGAATATAACCGAAATATTTCTCTGCACGAATACTTATGAGCGCCACTCTATATATTTTTTTTTATGCAGGAAGGACAGGCCAAGGGCGAATCCCACAAAAATGCCAGCCCCCCCCCCCTTCCTGATAGAAAGAGAAGAAAATAGTCGAAATCAAGATCCAGAGTTTTTGAGATGCCTGGGTGAACACTTTGCGTTTGAAAAATTGGAGGTCAAAGACAGGGAGGGGGAAAGGGGGATTTAGGAAGATTATTGACCGGTTGAGTACCGTACATGAAAGAGTGATCGATTAACACTTGCTTTAGAAAGTTGGACAAAAAAGGGATGAGAATGTGTCGAAAGTCTGGTACTGCAAGCTCTCCTTAAAGGAGTGGGCATGCGGGTAGGGAGTTCGGAAAAGAAGTGTCCGTTATAATAGCGATAGTAAAGAAAGAGATAGGTAACATTGCTGCGAAGAGAAAGAGATTGAAGAGCTGTGTGGGTACCCCACACATGAGAAGCGTACTTCACACAGGGAAGGACAAGATCCCTGTACAGAGACAGCAACTGAGTGAGGGTGAAGAAACTGCGGAAGCGGTACAGCACACCTATTAAGCTGTTTTAGAAAGTGAGTACATGTGAGCTTTCCAGGAAAGATCACGAGAAAATGAAACATCAAGCATGTTGAGAAAAGATAAAGGATTGAGTTGTGTATTGTTGACGACTGGTGAGGGACAGTCGTTTGGAAGATTGTAACGAGTAGACAAATAAAGAAACCGAGTTTTTGATGCATTGAAAGCCATAAGGTTTTCGCTGCCCCTATCAGAGATCGTAGAAGGATCAGAGGTGAGGTACACCGTAGCCGTCTCACGCGAAGCATGGAGTAATTGTTGTGCGTGGCGTTTTGTGAAGCGGGCGGAGAACTGAAGGGTGGAATCATCGGCATAGGAGTGGATAGGACAGGAAACACGACTTAATAGATCATTGAAAAATAAAAGAAAAAGAGTTGGTGACAGGACAGAGCCCTGACGAACACCACTACTAACAGTTTTAGGAGAACAGTGGCCATTTACAACCACAGCTCTAGATCGACCAGAAAGGAACTCAAAGGTGAAGGCACAGACAAAATGGTAGAAACTGAAGGAGGGCAGTTTGGAAATTAAAAATTTGTGCCAGACTATCAGAAGGTTTTAATATATCTAGCGCAATAGCAAAGGTTTCACCGACATTCCAAAAGAAGGATCTACAGATCTACAGAAGCTAAGGCTAACAAAGACCCTAAGATCCACTCTACGGTTAGCCCGAGAGAAAGGAAAGAGTAGGGGGTTAAGAGAAGAGAAGAGAAGAGAATAAGGGGTTAAGTAAGGACGAACACCTCTCACTCGTGGGTTAACATTCAAGAGCCCAGTAAAGCCTAAAGCTTAAGGGCCAAATTAAAAAATAAAAAAATAAATAAATAGTCGAGCTTCACAATTATTTATGTCATTGTAAAAATTATAAATTGTAAAAAGACTACTGTATTTATTTTATTATTAATAAAGGTTATTCTATCTATCTATCTATCTATCTATTCAGAAAAAGAGAAAAAAGACACGATCATCATCCGCCGGCCACTGCCGACAAGTCAGAAAAATAGTTGGAGAGAATAGGAGAGGGGTGAAAGATGAAAAGAAGTAAAATAAGAACGCTTACAAACCATGCAAACACAGTCTTAACTCGCAGTCATACCATGCAAACTACAAACATGCAAGAAAAGAGAGTTACAGACATGCAAAGTAAGGAGAGGATAAGGAAAAAAAAAAGTAGGTAAAGTTAAACAAAAAGTGGGTTAGTTTACTCTACGAGCTACATCTACGTTCATGTTAGTCTAATTTTTTTTTTTTAATTTTTATTGCTGGCATCACACGCTGGCATGTCACAAGCTGGCATTTATCGTCAACAGACTCATCCTCGAGCACCACCACCAGAGCTCCTGTTGCTAACTGGGTTTTTTTATTTTAAACAACGTTAATATTTTTAAAATGTCTGTCAAGAGTCAAGACGGTTCTTAAACATATTAACGCTGGTAGAATGAACGACTGACGCGGGAAGATTATTCCATTTATCAATTACTTTAAACGTAAAGAAGTTTTTAGCGATATTAGTAATGAAACGTCTGCCACGCAACTTAAATCCGTTATTACGAGTATTACTATTATCGAAAGTGAACAATTTGTCAAAATTTACGTTATCGATGTTATTAACGATTTTGAAAACTTCAATAAGCTTCCCCCTTAATCTCCTAGTTTCGAGTGAATACAGGTCTAACTCTTTAATCCTATCTTCATACAGCTTGTTGCGCAATGACGGAATCAGTTTCGTGGCACGACGCTGAACCCTTTCTAACCTATCAATATCCTCACGCAAGTACGGGCACCAAAACTGAACGGCATATTCTAAATGAGGCCTGACTAGGGACTTGTAAAGGGGCAATATAATATCCTTCGATTTAAATTCGAAATTACGCGCTATGAAGCCTAACATCCTATTAGCTTTTGCGCAAGACTCCAGGCACTGGTTCCTAACCTTTAAATCCTTTAAAGGATGACAAAGAGTCTGAGGGATATGCAAGAAGAACGACAGTAGAGTGTCCCTTGAGGAACCCATACTGACGATCTGAAAGAAAATTGTGAGTCGAGAGGTATTTAAGAATCTTCCTATTAAGGGTAGATTAAATAGCTTTAGAAAGACAAGAAATCAAAACAGCTGAACGATAGTTGGAGGGTTGAGAGCAGTCACCCTTCTTTGGGACAGACTAAACGGAAACGAATTTCCATCAGAAAAGAAAAGTACCAGATAAAAGACAAAGACGAAAGAGTTTACCTATGCAGGGTGTCAGCACAGGAGCACAGTTTTTGAAAACAATCAGGAGGACACCATGAGAACGGTACACCTTCCTAGAGTTGAGCCCAGATAGGACAAAGAAAAAACATCTTTGGAATAGATTCTAATTTCAGGCATAATTTTGTCAGGGGGTAGGGAGTAAATGGAGGAACAGCACCAGAATCGTCCGGGGTTGAGTTAGAGACGAAAGGATGAGCGAAGAGTTCAGCTTTATATATATATATATATATAAAATATATGTTGGGTCAACACGCTTCACCTTCGTCAGAATTAACAATTCGGACGGAAGCAAAACTGAGGTTACTAGGTATATATATATATATATATATATATATATATATATAATATATATATATATATAAAAGTAAGTATCAATCTTGTTTTTTCGTTACCAAATGAACCGATTTTCTCTTCGAGTACATTCTGCGATTCCCTCAGCTGTTTGTCTCCCATCTTAAGCTTTCCCTGCCCTAAAAAGAAGGGAAAAAATGTTGAATGAGGGAGGCTTCATCCTCGGATGAGTTGTTGAAGTTTTGCAAGATTCCAAGCAAGAATATTATGAGCTAAACTGGTTCAAACGTCCTTTACTCGCCCGTCACTGCTTCTCTTCCACGTACAAAATAAATAAAGAAATATATAAATAAATAAACATATTTGGAACAGGTTTTATGACACTGATAGCTCAAGGACATCGATATTGAGTAACATTTATTATGTCATTTGACATCAAGGACACTGACAACACAATCATATATATATATATATATATATATATATATATATATATATATATATATATATATACAGGGTATTTATAAAGTCCCTATCTATTTCAGTGAAAAAGTAGCAAAAAGGGTAAAATTCAATAACAATATAATAGAAGGCATACATTTAAACCCCTACAGAGTTCGAATCTGTCAGCAGCATTGCGGAACACATTTTGGAGCATGACAGGGGTTATTTTTGTAACTGCTGTTACGATACGAGCACGTAAATCTTGTAGATCTGTAACTCTCGTTTGATAGACGTTTGATTTGATGAAGCCCCATGCAAAGAAATCCAAGGGCGTGAGGTCAGGAGATCGAGCCGCCCAGGGCCTGTTGCCTCCACGTCCGATCCACCGATTTGGAAATCATTCATTTACAGTAGGTACTACCGAACACTGTTTGCGTAATGACAAGGGGCCTCATCTTGTTGAAAGACGACAGTGTTTAAAATGCCATCTGAATGAAGCTGCGACATTTACGTGCTCGTATCTTAACGGCAGTTACAAAAATAACCCCTATCACGCTCCATTGCTCCAAAATGTGTTCCGCAATGCTGCTGACAGATTCGAACTCTGTAAAGATACTGATGGTGCTCACGTAGAATCATATGCTTAAGTATTCATTAAATGTATATCTTCTATTATATTGTTATTGAATTTTACCCATTTTGCTACGTTTTCACTGAAATAGGGACTTTATAAACACCCTGTGCGTGTGTATATATATATATATATATATATATATATATATATATGCAGTAAAATCACAGAATAACACGTGATCTTATTAATAAGCAAACCACCACGGAAAAGATGTGAATATATCACGAAAGCGCTCGGATTTCGTGTTTCTTTTTTTTTTTCCTTTTCCCTGTGGTTGTTTGCTTATATATATATATAATATATTTGAAATTAGGCATGGCCTCAGGCCTCGAGGCCGAGGACATACATTTTTTAAGGCCTCGAGGCCGAGGCCTTTTTAGGAGAGGCCGAGGCCTTTTTAGGAGAGGTCTCACGAGGCCTTAAGAGTGTTAGTCTGAAGGTATTTGCACCCGGATGCAAATAACGAATGCGGTATTTGCACTTCTTGGTGCAGATACTCACTTCGAAAACTTTTAGGAATAAGCTCCTCCATGCTTTGGGAAGGCTCAACAATCTAGCCTAGCCTAGGCCTAAAGCTCTTTCAAAGGTAAACTGCCGTAGCTTCCCACTAGTCTGTATCTCCCCTATTTTTGAAATCCATAAGGTAAAGCAAGATTCTACTCAAAATTAATAAACAAAGACATAACTCACTTCACTTACCTAATAAAAGGGAATTATTAAGCATTAAGCACGTTCGTCTATCACACGCGGCCACACCACAACACCAACACGCTGTGTGTTTACATTTGCCGGGTCACACAGTCAGACACAGTTGCCAGAACCATATATTAGCCCAATAACTTTTTATTTCTCATTTCATGCAGTTCTTATTTCTCATTTTAACCCTTACCTACTATCATTATTTCCCATGATAAAATAAACAAATGTACTCAGGGTCAGAATTAACCCAACGATAGTGGCTGAGGGTTAATACGGGGCTCCAATAAACCTTAGCCCCCCCGCCCATGGCCTAAACCATTAGAGGTACAGTAAAACTAAATATACCTTACAAAAGAGAATTTAATCCTGCATTTAATGAGAAACAATTAAAACTTGGTGTTCCCGCCATTGGTTTCCAAGACAGCCTGAATTCGCTTTGGGTAGCTTCCCAAAAGTGACGTGAATAGATCTTCATCGTTACGCACATTTGCTAAAACAGTTTCAATGTGTTGCGTCATTGTATCCTTCGAAAATCGATTTGCTGCAGGTTCTTGAAACAAGAGATATTCAACCTTGTCCTTTATAACTGATCCAATGTGTTCACAGACGTTCAGGTCAGGAGAATTTCCTGGCCATTCTTCATTTCCAAAGAAATCGATCTCATTGTTCCGCAACAACTGTTGAGTGGATAATGCCTTAAAGCAGGGGGCCTTATCGTGCAGAAGTGTGACCTGATCGACATCCATAACATTGTTTGGGTTTCTTAGAAAAGGAATGACATGCTGGGATAGAATAATATCACGAAAATACTGTCCATCCCAACTCTGACCATTTGGCTTCAGCACCCACATGAGCTAATTCGCAGTGAACAAAACACACACACCAACACAGTCTGGACTTTTTAATAATTCGCGATAATGTTCATTGTCATCGATTTCATCTGGTGTTGTGGCCCACACTCGATCATTTTGGTAGTTAGGCCGACGTGTTACGTAAACAAAAAATTCATCGGAGACAGCTAAATGCATGAAATCATCCACATCCCAATCTTCAAGATAATGGGCAAACCACATTCTGTCATCGATGTTAAGTTGAGTTTTTCTTGGCTTTGGAAGTTCATGCCAAGGCTTTAAACCTTGCCTATGACGGTACAGTCGAATAATCTCACCACTAACGAGCTTTCCTCTCAACACTTCGATCTCTCTAGAACAGTGCTTTTCAACCTTTCTGTGACCTGGTCACCCTACCTCCCTATGCTTAAGGTACGCGACACCCTTATTGTGCGAATACTAAATACCATAATAATAAACTATGAATAAGAGGAGAATACAATGCCATTAGCTTGCCCCTTTATTATTTCATATTAACACTAACAATACACGACATTTAGAAACTATTTAAACAAAACTGTACTTTTCATATGTATAAGGATAAATTAAAACAAATTAAAATTTAAATCGATTTACCTTTTAATTGATATTAATGGGAAATTTGAGCTTGGTGGCGAGTACAGATTTTCTTAATATTGGGTCGTATGGCAGACAAGGCAATTCGCATTTCTTCGTCAACCGTTTTCAAATTTTCTCTTTTCTTAGTCTTGATGTTAGTCAAAGCAGAGAAGCCAGATTCACACAAATAAGTTGTTGAGAACTGAAGCAGAATTAACAAAGCTTTTCTGGCTATCGTTGGATACTGCATTAAAATTTCTATCCAAAAACAATCTAATTCCATTTCTGAATATTTGAGTCTTAAGCATCGATCATTCCTCAGTTCAATAATTTCTTCTGTTTCTTTCTGGGATAATTCATATACCTCAGATCTTATGAATGGGTTAATAACCCAGTCGTATCGCTCAACGCTCAAATCCGGAAAATAGTTCTCAATTTTTTTCTTCATTAATTCCAAATGATCAGAAACTAATTCTTTGATATCGGAACATTTGCTGGAGGCACTTGTTTTGGGAAACATACTGAAATTTCCATTTCTTACTTCATTCAACCAAAACTGTATCTTTTCTTTGAAAGCATAAAGCTTATCAGTGGATGTCAAAATATTTTCTTTCTTTCCCTGCATGTTAAAATTCAACTTATTTAGAACTTCAAATATATCAGATAAATAAGCCAATTTTGAACACCAAAGTTCATCATGTAACATTTCACAGAATTTTGTGTTATCGTCACGTGCAAACATTTCGTACATTTCGTCTTTGAGTTCATAGATACGACTTAATACACGACCCCTCGACAGCCAACGAACTTCAGTGTGGAAAAGGAGCGTTTTATGTTTAGAACCCATTTCATCACATATTTTTGAAAACACACGCGATTTAAGAGGCCTACTTTTAATAAAATTTACCATCTTTACAACGTCATTCATAGTAGTTTGCAACTCTTGACCTATTGTTTTTGAAACTAAAGCCTCGCGATGTAAAAAACAATGAACAGATATTATTTCACTGTTTTGGTGCTTTGCATGTGCCACAAAACCATTCATTTTGCCAGTCATGGATGGGGCTCCATCTGTACAGATACCAACACAATTTTCCCAAGGTAAGTTTTTGGACATCATGTATTCATTCAGAACATTAAAAATATCTTCACCACGAGTAGTTCCCGGAATTTCTTTGCAACATAAATACTGTTCAATAATCCTATTTTCGTGAATGAAGCGAACAAATGCCAGCAATTGTGCTGCTCCACCAATATCACACGATTCATCAATCTGTATACTGTACAATGCGTCATTCATGACATTTTTTACATTACCCTCAATATCTTCAGACAGATCTGTAATACGCCTGGCTATGGTATTATCGGATAACGGAATTTTATCAATTTCATTTTCATATTCTGGGCCAAACATTGTTCGTACAATTGCTTTGCAGGCGGGCAAAATAAAAGATTCTGCAGTTGTGTGTAGTTTCATTTCTTTGCAATAAGTTCAGCTATTATATAACTGCTTTCTTGTACTTTATCTGAAACTTTGAACATTTTAATGAAATTACCACTTGTTTGTTTTTTAGATTTTAACAAACCTCTAAAATACTCAGTAGACTTGTCATTAAGATTATTGTGTCTTGTAGAAAAGTGTCTTCGAAGCCTAGAAGGGACCATGCTTTCATTTGACAATTTCTCATCGCATATAATGCACTTTGGACTCGGTTCATTCTCATCTCCACACCAAGTAAAACCCATTGCTAAATAATTTTCACTATATAATCGACGTTTCTTTGATCTTTTTTGGTCTGAACCAGACACGTTTGCACTTGATGTTCCAGCATCGGACGGATTTGGGATTTGGCTGTTCTCACTATTTGTTTCATTTAAATTTCTTACATCTTTACTGCCTTTACTCTTGATAAGAAACTTATCCATTTGGAGGGCAATTACTTAGTCAAGTTTTATTTAAGCTTCAAGATAGGAGTACTTTAGAATCCAGCAAAAATAAACACTTAGTAACTTTGTAAGAAATAGGATTAATCGACTGGCTATTATGGCCGGGGCAGATAACTAGTCTAGTAAATTATCCCACCCGGTGCCAAATGGCAACCAAAATATACATTTCAAGATATATCCGCAATACACGTTGCTTCTAAATAAATTTTAAATTTATTATTTTCATGATATATTTAAAAGGAATTATATGTTAAAATGGATTATAAATAAACTAAAAAATAATGACAAATAACACTGGGCAACACGTATTTTATTGAATGATATCTGACACTTGATTCTAGGTAATTTGGGTGCGCTGAATACGAATTTCAACTCGGTTTGGCTCTATCAGGTCCTGATTCTTGTCGACAGCCTATGTGCCATTTTCCAGATTTTTCAAATTAGGACTAAAAAATTAAGTCGTGTTAAATTTTTTTTTCAAGTTTCATGAATACAAGCAGTTCAAACTACAGTAAAATTACATTATAACGATAGAAATGACTTAAAATAAAAAAACAAACAGATATGAAGCTTTCACTGTGGCAAAAATTTTCTTTTGTAAGACTTTCTAGCGTATTTGCTTGTTGATGGCAGGTCTCTTTTCAAGCACCAGCAGTAATCAGCCATCATGTGGGAATCCCAGCGGCCTTGGTACCGTTCCTCCATAATTTTGATATCTTGGTGGAATCTCTCCCCTTGTTCGTCACTTACATCACCTAAATTACTTGGAAATTGGTCAAGATGGCTATTCAAAAAATGCATTTTTATGCTCATATTGCAACCTAACTCTTTGTAGTCCCTTAAAAGTTTTTTTACGATTTCTTCGTAGTTATCTGCCCTATAATTGCCTAAAAAGTTTTCTATCAAGTCCACGAATGAGAACCAGCCATTTTTTTCGCGTTCATTCATGACATTAGGAAAATTGCTGTCTTTAATCATTGTTCTTATTTGTGGACCGTCGAAAATTCCCGCCTTGATTTTTTCATAACTTAAACTTGGAAATTTTGAAGTTATGTATTTGAAACACTCGCCGTTCGTATCTAAAGCTTTTACATATTGTTTAATGAGGCCTAGTTTTATATGCAGAGGAGGAAATATGATTTTATCTCTGCTCACTAAAGGTGGATTAATTACGTTTTTTTCTCCGACAGTAAGTGATGTTCGTGCTGGCCAGATTTGTTTGAAATAATGTTCTTCCTTGGCTCTGCTGTCCCATAAGCAAAGGAAGCAGGGATATTTAGTATACCCTCCTTGTTGTCCTAGCAGAAAATTAACCATTTTTAAGTCAACACATATGATCCACTCGTGCTCCCTATATTTGATAAGATTTAAAACCTTTTCTATATGTTCATACTTTTCTTTTAATTTTGTTGAGTGCCCAATCGGTATCGAGCCGTATAGATTGCCATTATGCAACAACACACACTTAAGACTTCTTTTCGAACTGTCTAAAAACAAGCGCCAATCATTTGCATCGTAAGACTCAACCCCCATCTTCTTTAACAAACCAACTATGTCGCAGCAATATATAAACTATCCTCTGTTCTAAAATATTTAACAAGTTCTTCTTCTCTTTTTCTGTAAAATGAAATGTATGTGTTTGAAGTAAGCAAGTTTTTCTCTTTAAGTCTTGAAGCTAAAATTTCCGCAGCCTTTTTTGGCAAATTTAGATCCCTTACAAGATCATTCAACTCGGCCTGGTTAAACTTTTGCGGATCGTTTTGACTTTCAAATACGCTGGGGTCAAAATCGGTGTCTGACTCCTCAAAGTGCATAACAATATTTTCAGGAACATCTTCAACTAATTCTTGAGTTGGCAGACCCTTAAATTTTGGAATGGGGATCTCATTTGAATGTAGCACAGGTCGTATCGCGGTGTCGAAATTTGGGTACTCGATACAATGTTTATTTTTCTTAGTGAAGCCCGAAGTCTTGACAAAGCAAAGGTAGCAATCGGTCTCGTGGTTAGTAGGCTCTCGCCACACCTGATATGGAAAAAAAATTGTAAAGCGTTAACAAAAGCGACGAGAGACTTGTTTTTATGAATTTTATCAAAAGTTATCACCAAACATTTAACATTTCTATGTGTTTCAACCTTATGCAATATTTGAGATTCTTATAAACATTTTCTGTAAATTTTTGTTTATGTACCTAAGTTACAATTACATTTAGGTAAGTTACAGTATACTAGTGATTAAATTACGTAGTTTTATGAAATCATAAACTTACCATCGGAACTCCAAAAGGTATTTTTGAATCCGAACCCTTCGTCCAATGTCGCAGTCTTTCAATGCATATAGTGCAGGCTTTATGTGGAGCCCACGATTTATCTTGGTCCCCAGTTTTATGCCAAAATAAGCTAAGTAAGCTCTTTTTACGAAGTCAGTTATATTTGCTCGTTGATGTGGAAGTGTAAAATTTCCACATATATAACAGAAGGAATCAGGGTTGTTTTTGCATTTGAACTTTCTAGTGCTTGATGACATATTGCTTGATTGTTCTGCCAATTTGTAAAGGTATTTAAAGCCCTTAATTCATATAAATTTAAGAAAATCTGAAATATAAACACAAAAATTAGTTTAAATAGGTACTTATTATGAAATAGGTACTTACAATCTATGAAATTAAACTAGAAACACGGATGAGTAGGTACAATATAAATTACGTCTAATTAAATCAACTATATTAAATCACGATGACAAAATTACTCACTAAATCATATGCCAATTCAAAATTATGTTAATGCCCAAACTTAATTAACTAACTCAACTGACTGACTGACTGACTGACTGATTGAATTGACTGATTAACTCTGGAAACGAGCTTAATTTACTAATATTAAAATGGGTTAAAAATGACAAAATTAAAAATATTTTTAGGGTGTTACATATAAAAATATACATAATACAACAATACCATAACAATAGGTACAAATACCTAGATAAAAACCTACTTGCATAATGTGTAACTGCAAAAAGACCGAGTATTGAGAAAAATACCTTTTTATGAATACGACGAAAGAGGAGGGGTGTTGAGCAAAATCAGGACCTGATAGAGCAAAACCGAGTAAAATTCGTGCTCAGCGCACCCAAATTACCTAGAACTAACTGTCAAATCTAATTCAATAGACAAAAAGTTGAAATTTGTTCCCAGTGTTATGATTGTCTTGCATCTCACCCTCGACCCTAGATTATACATACGCATTGCATATAAGAGGATTGGAACCCGTAGTTGTGCTTCTTAGTCCTTGATACCCACTCTGTCTTTAATTCGTTTCTTTTAGGTCCTCCCAAATAATGACTTACAGTTATACTGTACGTATGACATAATGTGAATAACTATGACGTCATAAAGTAACTTAATTCTCTTCACGTTTTCCATACCTTGAACACTGAATCACGTGTTTAATATTTGGACATCTTCCGTATTGAATGTATGGTAAATTCCTTAATAATAATAATAATAATAATAATAATAATAATAAAAAGAAAAAAAAAACTTCATTCACTATATATCATTATTTATGTTGTTTCCTACCTATTGTCTACTGATACCTATCAACCTATCAGTCCATATTTTACGCGCGTCTATATTACGCACACAACCTATTCTGTTACTTACATGTAAAATACGTCCACATGTATTTTTTTATTTTTTTTTAAGTGCGCTCACCCCTCAAGATATTCATAAATGCTTGGGTAGGTAAGTGGTCGAATTCGCGAATCACAGCAGAATTGAACGTTTCTAAGATAAACAACATATTTCGCTCTGATCCAAATTTATAACATGTTAAACATATTATAACATATTATGTATATAAATCTATATCATGTGTGCCATGTAATTTGTATTATATTTCTAACATCTTAATTGTCTATTAATATGAAACACTGTAAAAACAAAACAAAGTTATAGTAACTGTTTAATTGTAATTAACTGTAATACTTTAATTTAATATAACGTAATGTACTTTAATGAAACTGTAATTAATAATAACTTGTAAGGTACTTCAAGGAAACTGTAATTAAATGTAATGATTTAATTTATAATGTAAGAATGTACTTTAATAGAACTGTAAGGGACAATCATAAGCGAATGGGAAGTAATCCATAATCGAAATCATAATTGTAATAAACCCAAACAAAAATGTACTCAGTCGTGTACTTCAATTGTACTTGTGTACGACTATGAAATGATATCGCCTTCAGAAATGAAGATTCGGCAAAAAAAAATAAGATTAGTTTTTATTTTTATCTATTTTTTTTTAAATCTTTATTGGAATCTTTCAAACATCCGATCGTGTTTAAAAGGGGGGAAACTTAACCTCCAACTGCCGTTCCCCAACATTCAGGCTTATATATTATACATGTATTTGTAAAATGAAGGACACTTCATTACGGCTCTCTGCTTTGGTCACTGCTAAGAGACTCCCCTTGTTAGCAGCCTCGCTGCGGGGAGGGGGCAGAGGCCCCTTGCCTCCTTAATATTTTTAGATTCCGGCCTGAGCGATGGTCGAAAGAGGTCGAACCTCTACCCCTGTAAATTCAGAGCACTAACTGTAAATTTTTAAGAAGTAAATCACAGCAAGCGAAACTTTTTATTTTCCCCCTCGAGTTGGGCTATCTTCAGAGGAATTTAGTCAGTAAAGTAGAAGTATCAGAGTATTATTGAAAGAAAAGAATTAACAGAGTGTCGACCCCATAAAGCGAGAGAAAAGAATTAGAAAGTTATAGAAGAAAAGTATATAGAAGAAATATCCGTTGCTTGCCTCCGTAACTAGAACCCCCGTCGATCCGAACCAACCCAGGGCCATAGACGGAGGGGTTAACAGACTGGCGACCCTATAGCCAGGATAAACACATAGAAGAAGGAAGGGTCTAACAGACTGGCGACCCTTTACCAGGATAAGAAAAAGATTTTTAGAAGAAGATTTGTGGAAGAAGATTTGTAGAAGAGGATTTTAAGAAGAGGCCACTCTTTGGCCAAGATAGAAATTACCCTGCATCAGGATAAAACCAGTTGACCGGCGTGTCACGACTTCTAGTTCGTAACATCCTCCCTTGAATCGGTGTGTCACGACTCCAAGTTCTCCACGCCTAGTTTTCATCCAAGAAGAAGTAGCCAGCAAGACGTCTTCAGGACACGTCTCAAGGAAATTTTGTTAAGTACAGAGTTTGTTTTTTTTAAGAAATTTATAAACACTTGAAAAGTCAGTATTATTAACAGTTAATAATGAATATCAAGTCAGAATTCACAAGAAACACAGTGAACATTCCATACACCAGTGATACATTTGTTTTTATTGAAACAGTCATTTCAAAGAGAGTTAATTTCAAAGAGAGTTAATTGTAACAGAGAGTTAATTTCAAAGAGAGTTAATTTCAAAGAGAGTTAATTTCAAAGAGAGTTAATTGTAACAGAGAGTTAATTGTAACAGAGAGTTAATTTCAAAGAGAGTTAATTTCAAAGAGAGTTAATTTCAAAGAGAGTTAATTTCAAAGAGAGTTAATTTCAAGAGAGTTAATTTCAAGAGAGTTAATTTCAAGAGAGTTAATTTCAGAGAGTGAATTTCAGTTATTTTCACTATTATATTCAGTATAGAATAATTTTATTTATGTACCAAACATAATAGTACCGTACCTTCACGTACGTTCGAGTGAAATGTTTACATTTTTTATTTTTGTTTACAATTTTTTTCAATTTATTGAATTGAATTGACTTGCAAATTAAGAGAGAGAGTGTTTATAGAGAGTTTATAGATTTAGAGAGATATTTGAAGTCAGTTTTAGTTGCAAATAAGTTGCAAGTCAGTTTTGAAGTCAGTTTTCGTTGCAAATAAGTTGCAAGTCAGTTTTGAAGTCAGTTTTCGTTGCAAAGAAGTTGCAAGTCAGTTTTGAAGTCAGTTTTCGTTGCAAATAAGTTGCAAGTCAGTTTTGAAGTCAGTTTTCGTTGCAAAGAAGTTGCAAGTCAGTTTTGAAGTCAGTTTTCGTTGCAAAGAAGTTGCAAGTCAGTTTTGAAGTCAGTTTTCGTTGCAAATAAGTTGCAAATCAGTTTTCAGAAGGTTGCGCCAAGAGGGACAACCAAACCCCAGAGATTTATAAAGATACTCGAAGTAGTTTCGAGTCAGTTTTATTTGCAAATAAGTTGCAAATCAGTTTTCAGTCGGTTGCATCCAAAAGGGATAACCAAACCCCAGAGATTTATAAAGATACTCGAAGTAGTTTCGAGTCAGTTTTATTTGCAAATAAATTGCAAATCAGTTTTCAGAAGGTTGCGCCAAGAGGGACAACCAAACCCCAGAGATTTATAAAGATACTCGAAGTAGTTTCGAGTCAGTTTTATTTGCAAATAAGTTGCAAATCAGTTTTCAGAAGGTTGCGCCAAGAGGGACAACCAAACCCCAGAGATTTATAAAGATACTCGAAGTAGTTTCGAGTCAGTTTTATTTGCAAATAAGTTGCAAATCAGTTTTCAGTTGGTTGCATCCAAAAGGGATAACCAAACCCCAGAGATTTATAAAGATACTCGAGGTAGTTTCGAGTCAGTTTTAGTTGCAAATAAGTTGCAAATCAGTTTTCAGTTTCAGAAGGTTGCATCCAGAGGGACAACCGCCCCAGAGATTTCAGTTTTATTTCGAGTCAGTTTTATTTCGAGTCAGTTTTATTTCGAGTCAGTTTTATTTCGAGTCAGTTTTATTTCGAGTCCCAAGTTAGTTTTCAATGCAGTCAATTGAATTCAACTTTTTCTTTGTAATTTAAGAGAATTTAATTTAAGAAAATGTAATCTAAGAATTTAATTCAACCTTTTTTTTTGTGTTGTAAAAGAGAATCTAATTCAACCTGAATTGACCGGGTTGCGTCTTTAGTTAACCTTTCTTTGTTTTGTTGTAAGATGGAAATGGACCGATTTGCCTTTTCTTTTTCAGGCCATTGTTGCGTATATAAATATATAGGTAAAATTACATATTTTATTGTTGGCAACCAAGACCGTTTTTACAAATGTTGGTAACGAATTTTATAATTATTGCGATTATATGATGACAGAAATAGTGTAATAATTAATCGATCATGTACCTAATTTATCTTGCTCTGTACGGTCGGGAAATTTACTCGTAGGACCGCACATACCCTAAATTTCAGTTGTGTTTATTCTTTTTTGTCATTTAATTTTAATAAAACTTCTACTCAATAAAACATATGTATTTATCATATGCAAACAAGTTTTCAGACTAAAATATCAAATAATTCAAATTCTATCAACATTTAACGAAAGAGTATGATTTTTCTACTTAACATGCAAAAAATTATTAAACCTTTTTAATATTTTTTTTATTATATAAAAATAATTTTAAATGTAAAATTTACCTGAAATTATTAAAAGAAAAGATTGTTCGAACTGCTTTCCTTCCATTTCAATAACTTTTTTATTCTTGGCCGAAACTCATCTAAGGTTCGATTTACTTTTATTTTTAAGAATATTATAAAATTATGTTTAGCTCATTAAAATGCATAAATTGGTTTCTATTGTTAATCTGTATTCTTAATTTTCTTAATTCAATTATCGTAGGGATACTTCTGGTTAATGTTAATGGTAATATAGTTCATATATAGCTAGGAATGTTACTAGTCGAATTTAATTCCACCTTCAAAATTTAATTTTTAATACCGCTAGATTTGCTTTCATTACTTGTAAGGTCCTCTAAGTACGTTTTTTTTTTATTACCTTCATATACGTGTAACTGATTTAATTACGTAAAATCGATAATCCTAATTGAATTCTATTACTTTTGATACATATTCGAATTCATTTCCTTTCCGTACTTCAAGTCACTTTCACATGAAACTCATATGCATACACCATCATTAATCCTACCTATAATTAGATTTTAACAATAATTGACTTAAACTTAAAAGATTTTATAACCCTAAACCCATCTTAAATTATTATACATTATTTTTAAACTTTGTTAATTCAAAAACCTTCCAAATCCCTACACATTTGACCATAGGTCTATACATCATCCACTACGTAATTCGATTTGTACATACAACAGTCAATAAAAATGCATGTATGCACACTATATATACAAACCTTATGCTAAAATCATTGGATGTCACAATAAACTATTTCATAGCGTGTAAGTGCTAACTATGCTATTTATATAGTCCTACGCATTTTTGCTTACTATATATAAATTTTTGCTCAGGTGTTTATTCAGTTATTTTAAAAATCCTCTCAGCTAATCTGTCCCTCAAAGTTATAAGGTACACACTTTGTATCTAATACACACAAATACACACTAGACCACAGGTCTATACATCATCCATTACGTAATTCGATTTTTTACCTACAATAGTCAATAAAAATTAGTTATAGACTGCACGATCAGGGTAACTTTGGAAAATAATTTATATTTTTCCCTTTCACCTACCATTCATTATGTACATAATTTTTTCCCACAGAAAACTAAAAATTTTTTAAAAAAATTTAACAATATCATTCTTTGTCTAGCTTAATTGTTTGTCTAAAATTGAAGTATTAATCTTTGAATTTTTTATATTATATAATAACTCGCTTGTTCTGTATAAAAATTTGTAATGTAAAGAAAAATTCGTCATCTAACTTGAAGTAGTTAGGATGTTATTTTCTCATTTGTATTGTATTAATGGTACCCTATTAGATTATTGTATAAATATCGTTTTTTTTAAAAAGGGGAGAGCAATGTAAAAATGAAATGAATAATCAATATTCATTTTTACATAAGAACCAAAATCGCTTAACGCGAGTTTGGATAATAATTTTACTTGTAGCTTCCAATTTTTTTGTTCGTGTCACAACCCTACGATCTACCATATCTATGGTTTTGTCGTATCCATTTTCCATTTGTTATAGAAGTTATTATAATTAATTATAATTATTGACAAAATAAATTTTCCCACTATGTGATAAATGGCAACTTTTATTTACATTTGAAGACATGTTCGTAACACGTCGCTTTTAATTACATTTAAAATTATTATTATTTGCGTTATATATTTAAAAATAACCATATGTTAAAATGAATAATGAAAAAAACTGTATAACAATGAAAAATAATAATAATTGTCAAAAAATAAAAGAATTACGAAACTATTCTATGTTACCAAAAATAAATCACTCGTATTTACTCGCAATCATAAATGATACTGGCAGGCATGAAACAAGTACGTTTTGCGGATTTATTCAGCTTTTGGAAAATTTTGGCTTTACCATGGGAACAAAGCAAGGTTTTTAAATATGCCGAACTTAAAAGTCGAGGAACATTATATATATCTCTCTTTCTCAGAATGTAAGCCACATATATTCCAAAATTCTTCTCTTAATTAAACCCTCTCGAAAGATGCACTCACAGAGAGCGCTTTCTTTGTTATACTCCAACAGAGAAAATCTAGGCTCCAGAGGGAAAATCTGCTATGCTCTAAGTGCGTTTTCTCACTCTCGCCGCACTCTTCCCTTTTTGGAATACGGGCTTTGACATTTTTTGTCAATTTTGTTATTTAAATTTAAAATCTCGCGACACCCCTAACTACTCTCTACGACACCCCAGGGTGTCGCGACACACCGGTTGAAAAGCACTGCGTCTAGAAAGTTTAGCACAGCTGTTTTTCCGCTTACGCGTACCGCTTTCAATGATGTCCTTTGTTTCCTGAGAGAGTGGCAAATTTGGGCGCCCAGATTTGGTTGTATCCATTTCACATTCAGCCAAAGTTTTATTCCAATTTCTTTTGACGAAGTCCTCACTTCTTCGCAACTTTTTGGCAACCCATGAACGTGTTATAAAGGTGGCTCCAGCATTACGAGCTTCCCGAAATGTTATTGCTCGTATGCGATCTATCACACGTTGCCTCTCCGAGTCACCAATTAATTGAGAAGCCATTATATTATCACTTTATCAGCTAGAGTAATTTTAATACCTGCAATAAATAAAGAATTTTATATATTTTTATAATCACTAAAAACTATTTGATATAAGTAAACATGTAAGCTGCAAATGGGGGTGCTAAGGTTTTTTGGAACCCCTTATACCAGCAATATTTCAAGTATTTATGATAACATGGAAAGTTATGATGTGAAGATGATCTAGCAAAATATTTCGAGATTGTGTTAACTCACTGAGTGTTGATCATATAATTTCTGAATGGCTACAAATTAGCGACTCTAGCGAGCATTGCAAACAGAGGTACATTTGGAGATGCCTTATTTTTTTAAAGTTTTGCATTTTTATGTATCTTGACAATAAGAAATTATGTTCTTGAAGTCTACCAAATACATTAATGTAATTGTAACTTGTACTGCACGTGAAAGATGTTTCTCATGTACGGTAGGTACATGAGAAACATCTTTCACGTGCAGTACAAGTTACAATTACATTAATGATATTTGGTAGACTTCAAGAACATAATTTCTTATTGTCAAGATACATAAAAATGCAAAACTTTAAAAAAATAAGACATCTCCAAATGTAGCTCTGTTTGCAATGCTCGCTAGAGTCGCTAATTTGTAGCCATTCAGAAATTATATGATCAAGCACTCAGTGAGTTAACACAATCTTGAAATATTTTGCTAGATCATCTTCACATCATAACTTTCCATGTTATCATAAATACTTGAAATATTGCTGGTATATTAACCCTCAGCCACTATCGTTGAGTCAATTCTGACCCTGAGTACATTTGTTTATTTTATTATGGGAAATAATGATAGTAGTTAAGGGTTAAAATGAGAAATAAGAACTGCATGCCATTACTATATAATTATATATACGATAATAATATAATAACGATGCATGCCATTACTATATAATTATATATACGATAATAATATAATAACGATAATATTAAGAAACTATTTGCACCTGACATTTCAACATGTTACGTGTATTGTGTAGTGTAATTTGATTCAAGAGTGTATTTGCACCTGATATTATTCATTATCAGACATTTTTAAAGTTGTATGTAAAATACTTTATATTATTAAAGTAAATGAAAAAGACAGAAAAAATTATTTGCAAACAATATAACAATTTACATCTCAGTTATAATGCTGATATTAGCAAAATTATTGTTTGCATCCGATATTGTACTATATATTCATTTCATATCATATTATTTAGAAGTTTATATGTTACAATTTAAGACGGGCGAAAAACAAAATTATCG
Organism: Bathynomus jamesi; assembly: GCA_023014485.1. Taxonomy (NCBI): domain Eukaryota; kingdom Metazoa; phylum Arthropoda; class Malacostraca; order Isopoda; family Cirolanidae; genus Bathynomus; species Bathynomus jamesi. The sequence continues at coordinate 316,706 of JAJOZX010004000.1, read as the reverse complement.
ACGCTAGTAGCTAGTTATCAGTATATCAGGTGGTATTCTTCTCTAGTTTGGCCTATTTTTTGTTATAAAAATAGATACAGTACAATAGTTTATACACATAAATAACACAAACATTATATGAGCTCAGTTCAGCTGATGACCAACTGATAGATTGCTTTCCCACACTAGTTTTGCTACATTAATTCAGTTGGTCTACTGCTGACTGACTGAATAATATTTATATACCGCGACATATATATAATATTTATGTACCTAACGTCAGAGTGACCTGTCACTAATCCGTTGGTCACCTAACTGTAAAGTATTTATCAAAGACTGCCGCCTGATTAGTCACCTGTCTGAATAATATTTATCAAAGTATGCTGCCACATACGGTCACCTCTCAGGTCATGGTCCTCACCTGAAGAATATCCACCCCGAGCGCACCCACCTGAAGAATCTCCACCCCCAACGCTACCGGGGGTTGAAAATTACAGAACAAAACAAATCAGGATTCCCTAAGACCTCATGAAAGTCACGAGGCCTTTCCACTTTTCAGCTGGCCTCGAGGCCGAGGCCGAGGCCAAGACCACTTTTGAGGTCCGCGGCCGAGACCTGCAAAATATGTCCGAGGCCAGGCCTCTTCTTTTCTTTTCTTTTTTAATGCAGGAAGGAGAGGCCAAGAGCGAATGGCCGCAAAAATGCCCTCCCCAAGAGAAGGAAAAGGAGAGAACCGAAATCAAGGTCTCCGAGGCTCTTAAAAACGATGCTCTCTTTTTTAATTTTGAAAAGATGTGTTGTGTGTAAGATGCATCTATGTGTAGTGAGGAGTAGAGGAAGAAGTGCGTGTTTGAGAGCATGCTGGACTGTTCACAGGGTGGATGAGACACGGAAAAAGATCAGCTAAGGAGGACAGTAACAGGAGAAACGGGAGTTCCAGCACTCCCTGTCTCCTACCTAACGTCCCCTCCGGAGTTCTTCCCTGGTTGATTGGTATCTAAATCTTCTCTTTTAATATATATATATATATATATATATATATAATATATATCTAAGCTCGTGCTCTTGAGTGCTCTTTGTGCTCGTTTGTACGTGCTTGTTCCTGGAGGTTTCATGTGCGCCCTCCCGGCCCTAGCACCCAAGGATGATGGGGCTCGACCCTGCAGTCCGTGTCATCCTTGGTCTTTTTCCACTTCGACTGTCCCCTCTACCCTTTCTTTTTCCTCTGTCTTTCCTCTCACTTTTTCTTTGTTTTTCCGCTGAGATATGCCTTTTAAATAGAGGCGAATCGGTTCTTCCTGAACTAAAAAAAAAAAAAATATATATATACCAGTGTGTATATATATATATATATATATATATATATATATATATATATATAATATATATATATATATATATATATGGAATGAACTTTAAGTAAATAAATAAATAAATGATGCACATCTACGAGGAAAAATGAAGAGCGGTTCCAAAGCCTTTTGTGTATTCATTCCCTGATAAGGTGTACTGTTGAATACACGAAAGGTCTTGGAATCGCTTTTCATTTCTTCTTGTGGGTGTGCATTATATATATATATATATAATATATATATATATATATATATATATATATATATTATATATATATATATATATTATATATATATATATATATATATATACATTACTTGTTTTCGTATGAGTAGGTCTTTAAGTACATACAAGTAATTGTTATTTTAACTTAAGTTAGAATAACATCATCTAAAAACAGTCCGTTCGTGGTGTTATTACGTAAAGTTATTGAAGAAGTCTTTTGTAAAACTTGGTTTATCTCATCAAAGAAAGTGAAGAGAATCAGCCATGAAAATACTAAAATTATTTCCATTCTTTTTTGAAGTGTCAATACTGTTCACTACATAATAAAAGACTTCTCAAAATCAAGGCAGAATTGAGTATTCTGCCTATTTGAAGTACAGTGTACACATTGAATACAATGAATACATTAAATACATTAAGTACATCGAATACATATAATACATTAGATACTTTGAATACACATCATACATTGAATTCATTGAATACACGCGATGCTTTGAATACATTTAATAAGTTGGATACATTGAATACGCGTGATACATTAAATACATTGAGTAATCGACTGAAATATCTCTGACGTCATCTTTTCTTCTTTTTCAGCTTCGGAAGCCAGTCTCAACGCTTTCCATCCCTGGCTCTATGAAGGGCGGATCCAGCTCTGTGGGTAGAGCAGGCTCAGGGGCGGGGGTGGGAGGTTCCTTGGGCGTGGGAGGGGAGAGTGAAGAGGCTGGAATTGCCCTCGTGGGCGTACATTCTGAATACCCACGATACACGGAGGAGAAGGGGGTAGAAGGAGGGGTTCAAGGGGGTAAATTTGCCCAGAAGGGCCTCAGGACAAAACCAAACGTTGGGTATCGGTTGGGGAGACGCAAAGCACTCTTCGAAAAGAGGAAACGAATATCGGATTATGCACTCGTCATGGGAATGGTTGGCATCGTTGTCATGGTGATAGAAAATGAACTCTCTTCCGCCGAAGTCTACAAGAAGGTAAGTCGATTTGTGCACATTTCACATTCTCAAATTATTATTATTTATTTCCAATGAAAAATTATATTAAATTTAATGTGCGTTTTTAACAGTTATTCTTTAAAATAAACTGAATGAAAGCGGGAAGATACGAGATATTCGTTCGTATAACAGTCAAGTATATATATATATATATATATATGAAGACGTACCTTTAACGCGTATCACTTACCCTTAACGCGTCACCCGCGCGATATATGCGAAATATTTTTATTCAGAAATTGCGCGTCATTTGAGAGAAAAGTTTAGCATTTTATGCAGTAGGAATTATAAATTTAAAGCATCATATAAACAATAACATAGGTTTAGACCCCTTATTGTTAGAGAGATAAATCTGAATGAATTTACCTTAAGTTATAAACCTTGCATTGTTATGGTCTTAAACGAGTCTATAAAACCAAACTTATTAGAGCTTCAAGTTGCATGTGACAGACCAAACTAATAATAATGGATCATCGGAACATCTGTAAAGCTCTTAAAGGTAGAATGTAGTAAGAATGTTTGGACCACCGACCACAATCAGTAGTAGGAAACAATGATGCAACCATCTTTTATGACACAATAATCCCAATTAACATTTATATAGAAGATGGAGCAGTTAAGCCAGATATCATTGTGTGGAATAGAAGAGAAAGGAGGGTAATAATCACTGATGTGAGTGTCTCAAGTGATTATATGACCTAAATAGAGCAGAGAGGGAGAAAATAAGAAAGTACCAGGCGTTCAAATATAACATCAGAATGAATTGGAACCTGAATTAGGTAGACATAATACCCGTGATAATAGGTGCCACAGGTTTAATGAAGGCAAACCTGACATTCTACCTGAGATCGATATTAGGTCTGCCTAGTGCACGTTAGGTGCAAATTGCAGCACTGAAAGGAACCATAACTATCCTGAAAAGAAGGCTAGGAAGCCACCTACAGAACAGAACCCAGCTGTTCATCCTTCCACACAATAAAAGAAAGTGGTTGGTAGATAAATGGGTACCCTGGGTGGCCTAGAGGTTAAGACGCTGGGCTGCTGGTGGGACGTGGTTCGGATTCCACGTTAAACTGTAGGTCTAAGGTGGAGTGAAACGCTTGACCTTCATCAGAATGAACAATTCGGGCGGAAGCTAACCAAAGGTTACCAAAGGTTACCAAAAGTGTGTATATATATATATATATATATATATAAAAATTTGAAATTTAAATGTTTTTTCTCTGCAAAAAAAAACACTATTCCAGTTATTTGTCTTTGTTTGAAATAAACATTAATATAATTCATTTACTTCATAAAGATAAATCAGTTAAGATTTCACTTTTTTGTCAGTTCACCAACAACTGGAGACACTTTATAAAGCTGATTTATTTATGTATTTCTTTTTAATCATTACATATTTTATTTACATTTCGATGAAAACTAAACTAATTCTGAAAACCTTCGTACAATTATCCTTATCAACCGCCTCCATACTAAAATAAAATAAAAATAAAAGGAAAAATTACATTTCTTTTACTTTCATTAACGTACAAACTCTCATCTCACCGTCACGACCCCTCACTTATATTATATTAGCGTTTGAGAAGTACCGTAGGGTCCCTTATCTTGTTTGCGCTTCTCTCGCATCTCCTTCTTTACACGGATATACCGCGCATCCCCTTAATTCAAATTTACATCCTGCTTCCTTCATAATTAGTAAAATGCAATTAAGTAAATTCACGTGATAAATAGTTCAAAGTCGCTCCGCTCTCTTTAAACCAACGAAATAAATGGGGTAGTGCTCGCGAATTTACAAGCTAAAACAGACCTTTGGTTAGCTTCCGCCCGAATTGTTCATTCTGACGAAGGTCAAGCTTTTCACTCCACCTTAGACCTACAGTTTAACGTGGAATCCGAACCACGCCCCATCAGCAGCCCAGCGTTTAACCACTAGGCCACCTAGGGTACCCATTTATCTACCAATCACTTTTTTTTATTGTGTGGAAGGATGAACAGCTGGGTTTTGCTGCGTGCCGGCTGCCGTCGGGTCTCGAGCCCGGGGCCGATGGATTCGTAGTCAGCGACGCTAACCACTACACCACCATCTCTGCTGCATATATGTCAAATTTTGTAAATAAGTCGGATTTTCTTGTACGACCTACATTTTTGAGGTTGGATTAGGTTAGCTGAGGTTAACCTAAACTAACTTAATCAAACCTAAAACAAATCACTGGGTGTGTAAAAGCCTGAGGTAGCATGAAGTACGACTTACTTGATTTTGAAATTTTGAATTAAAATCCTAACGAGAATGAAATTCGAAAAAATAATCATTGTATACGGTAAAAAGCGCTTTCTCTAAACTTTCCGATATAACATCCCCCACCCCCCTTAACACAAGCGAAAGTTATTAAAATTTGAAAATATAAAATATATAACTTATTCCACCTACTTGGTAAAATATGAGCACGGACAAAAATTTACACAACTATTCAACCTACTAGGACATTTATGACTATATATACAGTATATAGTGTCCGCAGTGTCCTGTTACGCATATTGTTTTTTACCTCAATGCACCGAGCAACAACTGAAATATGTGCAGTAATGATAATTAGTTATTTGTTAGTTATTTATTCACACGTAAATAGATTTAACATATGTACACATTTAGTGTACGTGTACAATCCAGAAGATCGGGAGATGGTAAAGATGGCTTCACGACTGATGCAACGATTCCTAAACACTGCGCATGCAGATATTCTCTTACTCACAGGGCATATTAGGCTGGTTTCTCATCCTATCGAAGCTAAGTTTTATGGCTGATAACCTCAGCCTATCGAGTTACGGAATAAACCAGGTCTGTAGCATATGTATGTAGGTTTCCTGGTTTACTGAACCGTCAAAGAAATAGGGCCCAATCAAGCGTTTACTGTCCATGGCTACTCACATCTTGACACTCTAGGTCAGCGTTTCCCAAACTATGGGTAAATTACCCCATTGGGGTAATGTGGTACTCTACAAGTACAGTACTTCTAAAGTACAGAATGTGCATAAATAAACGACATGGCAACACTGGGACAGGCTTTACGTGGGGTACAGGTAGGGTGGGGGTCATTATGAAGGTATCCATATGAAAATGGGGTAATGACCCAAAAAGTTTGGAAACCACTGTTCTAGGTGGTGCTAGACGTTTGATTATACATATATATATATGAAACGTCTACTCATTATGAACTTATACCTCATTATAAATCTTATTATGAACTTAGCTTTCTGAAATGAATAATAACTATTTTGAAGTGTTTACCTGATATTTCAAATATCTGAAACTGGTGCTTAAATGTTTCAAATATACAAAAGCGTAGAAATTAAACATTTCATTTGTATAACAAGTTAGTTTTTATTCGGTACTTGTGGGTTATCTGTCGCCACTTTTTAATATTTTTTTTATTTATTTATTTTTATATATTAAGAGAAGAGGATTCTTTATACTGTACGGCATTGACAATTGGTTAGGTTAAGTCGTGCTAGTTTGGTTAAATACCGTTTTATTTAACCAAACTAGCACGACTTAACCTAACCAATCGTCAATGCCGTACAGTATAAAGAATCCTCTTCTTTTAATATATAAAAATAAATAAATAAAAAAATATTAAAAAGTGGCGACAGATAACCCACAAGTACCTTTTATTCTTTGCACCGAGACGCATGTGCATTGTCGTTAAAAATACTTTGAAATTGTGACTCAGTTTATTTAGTGTTTGTATTTATAGGCTATCCCGAAAAGAGAAGAAAACAATTAGGATCACCTGAAGATCAGGGCCCCCAGCCTTCGTTAGTTAGCCTTATAAGGCTAACTAACGAAAATATCACGACTTAACATAACCAATCGTTAGGTCAACTGTATGCCCTTGACGACTGGTTAGGTTAAGTCGTGATATTTTCGTTAGTTAGCCATATAAGACTAACTAAAGAAGGCTGGAGGCCTGATCTTCAGGTGATCCAACAATTATTATATCTGTTCATTTGTTTCCTGTAGACTTAAGTCTTCTAAGTGTCTTTCATGCATTTATTAATTTTATTTATTTGGCTAAGCATTGGCTAGCAAAGTCTTTCAAAATTAAGAACCAGCCTGTGACCCTGAACCCTGAACCTAGCCTTAAACCTAGGCCTCTTAGTATATAGTAGGCCTACCCTAGGTTCATTCTCGAAGTTAGATAGCCTATACTTAAGAAAATACACTGGTAAATTAGAAAGGGTTCGGGCTATAGCAACCGAAATGAATCCAGAAATGAAAAGTAAAATATTTTAGGAAAAATTAGCTAAAGCCAGATATGTATTCACTCGCGAACTAATTCAAAGAGAACTAATTCGAGTATTTAAAATTACTAAATGGTCATATTAATGTAAATTAGAGGAAGTTATCTGATAATGATAGAGAATCAGTTACAAGAAGAAATGGCCATAAATTGAAAATCAAAAGTTTTTAAGAGTAATGCTGTTAAGCAATTCTTTTCATGTAAATTTAAGTTTATACTTAAACTCCTTAAACTTTCACGCATGAGACATTTCACTGTCAGACATTTCCTTACGCATTTCATTAGACACTTCGAATTAGTCTTTTTAAATGTTCAAATAATTGGGACAATTTAGACATTCCAATTGTTTTACTGAAATGTCTAACAAAATGTTTAACCCATAAGACATTTCAAAATTCACAAAATGTGTGTGTGTGTGTGTGTGTGTGTATGTGTGTGTGTGTGTTAATATCAGATAAAACCTCTCCCGCTTGCTCATATAATGTTAGAAGATTAGAAAGACTGACTTTATGGAAAGTGAGTTGGATCTACCATTTCCAGTTTTATTGTCCGCATAGGCTGTACATAATTTTGAAAAATGTATTAAAATTATAAAACTGAATCGTAAGTTAACAATTTTTAACCGAACAGACATGGGCTACGTCGTGGCTGAAGTCGTCACTCCGCTTCTTTCGATCAGTGAAGTCAAGCGACATTGGATTTGGGTAGTACCTGGATGGGAGACCGTCCTCTCAGTCCAGGTTATGTAACGACCCGTGGTCCGGATCGCGAGTAAAGCTGTAGGTCTCCTCTATTATATGACCTTAAATGTTGCAAAGGAGACTAAACAATCCAATCAAACAAAAAACCGAACAAATATCGTACGAACGGTGCAAAGTATCTCCGAGACTCTAATACGATGTGAACTCCAATAGATGATGAAACGTATCCATTTCTTTATAGACTTCCTTATAATTGGTAAAGGGGAAGGCAATAAAGTGGGAATTTAGAAGCTTATGAGACTCGATCTTGCGTCTCTTGGTTTCAGAATAAGCGCTTCTACCGATCACGCTACCCAGAACACGTAGACGTTTAAGTGAGATCAATATTTACGCTGTTTGACCACGCTCCATTCAACTCCCTCGCCATTATAGAGTGCAGTTATTGCCCTTAAAAACGCATTCATGTTCCTTATGATTGTCATTTCCTTATTTTAGTGAATGTATAAGTACGAAGCTCTCTTAGAACAAAATGAGCCTGTAGACAGCAATAACTAAAACAATCGATTTTGCGTGCGAGGCCTGTTTATGTTTAGATTACAAACAGAATGTATAATTCGTCGGACGAATTTGCAGGTCATTTGTAAAGGATCTGTACATACGTGCAGTTAGTTTTGTGTTCATGATGCATTACCATTTAGTCGTGGTCGTGGGATTTAGTAGTTAGAAAGTGGTTAAAGAGAGGGAGATGTATAAAGATAATCAAACTCTCTCGGGATTACAAATGCAACACGATCATAACATCATCGAAAATTTCGTTGAGATAAATAAATGGGAAGTTAACCATTAGTCAGGGTTGTCATGAATGATTACCGAAGGAGTTCTTCTTTGCTAAACGAGTTCTAAGCCACGCACAAGCAATCGCATATACTGTTGCACTGGAAAGAATAGGTCAACGTTGTTTGTATAAATTGGGATATAACAAACGTGTTATTATGAGAAAATCGTTGCTTACAGCTGCCAATGTAAGGCAAAAATCAACACAAGCCAAGGTCATATTAAACAGAAAGATGAACTTTAGAGGTCTATCTCCTTCTCAGGTGTGTCGCAATTTAATCATTTTACGTCGCGAGAAACGTCCATAGGTGTAGAGAATGCGTAATCAAACATTTCAGGCATCTTGTTTGCACGCCACAGTTCAACACCGTGGTTTTAGCGCAACGATTTCGGATGCTGTAAAGACTGATCAAGTATTAGTCGAAGGGAGGCTTAATTTAACTTAATCTCTTATTGTTCACTTATGGTATTTAACATCCAAATTGACTCGAGCTGTAAGATCACTGTACTACAAGTCATACTCAAAACCGTCCCTCATTGGATGAGAGGAGTTCTACTTTCTTTCTTTAGCCCCAAGAAGATTTGAGATCAATCTACACAGCTTTACTTGACCGGGTGAAATCAAAGGTTTTTCGTCTCATCAATTCCCCACCTTCTACTGACTGTCTTCAATCCCTCTCTCTTTGCCACAATGTTGCCTCACTCTCTCGTTACTGTCGCTATTATAATGGACACTGCTCTTCTGAACTCTAACTGCACGCTTCCTTCTTTAAGGAGAGCTCGCAGTACCAGACTTTCTACACAT
>JAJOZX010004000.1:77500-302500 GCA_023014485.1 Bathynomus jamesi | reverse complement strand
TTTTTCTGCCAATAAAATTTTTCGTTATCATTTTCATTTCATTCACACACACACACACACACATATTATATATTATATATATATATATATATATATATATATATATATATATATATATATATATATATATAATATCGACCTGTGGCCGTGGGTGAGAGAGAGAGAGAGAGAGTGTGTGTGTGTGTGTGTGTGTGTGAAGAACAGGCATTTGTATGGCCTCAAGGAAGAAACACAATTTGGCGTTAGATCTTTCTCCCGATGAATCCTGCAACCGAAATATACGGTGTGTGTGTGTATATATATATATATATATATATATTATATATTATATATATAAAACCAGTATTTTACAAATATAAAAAAAAGGGATAGTGTATTATTAAGACTTAAGAGTATGATTTATTTTAACTTGGAAACCATTTGTTTACAGTCAAATTAAGTTGGTCGTTCTTAAGGGAAATGATAATGAAAAGTAATTTATTAATAGATTCATACAATGACCCGACAATTCATTGAAGCGGAACTCAACTTGCCAAAATTCAGTCATGAAGAATTTGTTACGAATAAATTATTCGTGAAATTATGTTTCAAATTACGGTGTCAAAACAGTTGAAATAATGAAGACAACCTTTTAGTTAATGCTTCTAAAATTGAACACAAATACTCTTCAAAGGGAACGCTAAAATGTTCTATTATTATATTAAGTAAAGATGTATAAAGCCAATATATCCGTAATACCTCCTTACTTAACATGGTTGCCATTAAGTAATGTCCAACTTTCTTCACGGATTGTGTAAGTACTTAGTTTGCATGCATGTTTTGAGTATGCGGCTGTACACTGTATATACTGTATATAAAAGCTGTCATTTTTTTTTTACGTTCAATTTATGTACAGGACCGTAGTAGTATGGGCGCGTTTGGGGAGAGGAAGTTGGGGTGCTCTGAAATCCTGCCCCTGAAGGGGCCCCCTGAAGGCATAGTCTTCTGTATGAGGGGGGCCCCCTTACTTAAGTTATTAGCCCATTTATGGGGTCTCACTGTCCTTAATGAAGTTTGGGGAGAGGAAGTTGGGGTGCTCTGAAATCCTGCCCCTGAAGGGGCCCCCTGAAGGCATAGCCTTCTGTATGAGGGGGCCCCCTTACTTAAGTTTAGCCCATTTATGGGTCTCACCGTCCTTAATGAAGGGCATTTGCCCCTTGAGGGCCCCTTTCATGGCCCCATCCTCCTTGGGGGGGGGGAAATCGTTTTCACCTTCATTCAAAAAAATTTAAGAAAGGATTGAGCCTCGCCTTCCTCCTTCAAAAAAGTTCTTTCATGAGGCAAACAAGAACAAACATGAAAAAACATACATACATTCAAGTACTTTCCGTTCAGGCAAGTTAGAAGACAGTAGAAATGGAAACGAATGAAAGGTTTTAATAGCCTAACGAGATTGCACATTAACACCCAATTTTCAAATGTTAACAAATTGCGAACAATACATAAATGAAAATCAGAGTGATCATATTTTAAACCTAATACAAGTTCTTTGTTTAAGATCTGCATTATGAAAAATAAAATGAATATTTATCATTTTAATTTAAATAAATTAATTTCTCTCTTTTTAAGGGAAACTGGCTTATTTTCAAACGAGATGACCTTCAAATACAATATATACATATAGTACACTCATATTTGTTTATTTACTTTTAAATATGTAGTTTTCTGTTATTTACGCTGATATATACCATTACATTCACTTTCACATGCTATCTTCTGGTATGTGAATTAATAATTTTACTATACAGCAAATTTCGTTATAAAATTGCATATGCTAAAAAGAACATCAAGCTGCGTAACACAGCTTTGAATCTGAAGCATCAATTTGTTATCCTCCGCTAAACATCCACTTAAATATTATTACTAATATTGATTTATTGTTATTATTACATATATATATGTACACGTGTTAAGAGTATTTAAATTAAATATATTGATTTCAATTCCCTTCGTAATAAAAGCATCTGGCAACTATACCCCCAATCTTGCTATATATTTCTCTCAGTAATTGTTTTCAGGTTATTTGTTAAGTTTAACTTTCTTCTAAAGACTATTAGCTGCAACTAATCTTGTTATTATTATATTATATATATATATATATATATATATATATATATATATATATATATATATATATATATATATAACATCCAAATAAGTAGGTTCGGGTAAAAAAAATTCTTATTAGATGCAATTAAAGAAAACGGGATGTCAAATTTATGTGGGTTGTCATTTTTAAATAGATGCAGCGGGAAATAGGTATTGAAAGTTGAGAGATTTTTCATTAAGAACCTTTCTACTTGTAGTTATAGTTAGGACTATTCACATTACTTTAATTATCATTTCTCTAATTTAACGGCTGTTCACAATTCCTCATAATTCTCATAATAAACGTATTTGTTTTCACACCAGTCAGGCCACTGTTTACATCAATCACACAGAATGTTCATGCTTATTGTTTTTGTCATTAGCTGTACCAATCATGTCTTTACAGACTGAAGCCTACCGTTACAACGTTTAAAATGTTATAATTAATGCTTTATGATATCAGATCTCGTATAAAAAGCATTATTTTCTGTACAAATGGCCACAAAAATACTTTCAATCCTAATATATGTACGTATAGTATGCAACATACGCTTTTCACCTGTATTAAAAACGTAAAAGTATCATCATGCGATCTTAGTTTCCGCAATGACGTGAGCCCTAACATTTAATTTAAAATTATTTAACAGATCATTCGAGGGAACTGTACATCGATCTCATTAGAACTTCTGACTCATAATAACCCGCTATGCATATTTACAAGAGTCGAATTTAAATAAATAAATAAATAAATATATATATATATATATATATATATATATATATATATATATATATATATATATATATATAAGGAGTTTGTATGTGGCATTCCAGCAGAAGGCAGGAAGTGTCTGAACCCTGTTTCTCCCATCACTGTCCTCTTCATCTGGCCTTTTACATGTCACGTCTACCCTGTAAACAGTCCAGCATACTCTCAAACACGCGCTTCTCACTATATCCCTTACTACACACGCATGCATCTTACACACTACACAGTCTTTTCAAAAAAGGTGTAATTTCAATAGTTTCGGAGATTCGCGATTGGCCCCTCCTTCCTGCCTGCATCGTATATAGTACCAAGCAAGTCTCTCCACAGTTTACAGGTTTCCTCATTGTCTAAAATTTATAAAGTTCTCTCTTATTGTTTTCCTTATTGTAACGGACATCACAACCGAATTTAAATAGTATTTAAGTATTATGTCGAGCAACATAGCTAGATAACCCCGCCACAGCCTAGTTTCTTTGCATAATCATGAAACAAGATTATATATATATATATATATATATATATATATATATACACGGCAAAAGTAGTTTGAAGATTTATTCCATCACACGACTGATTATAATTATACACTTTAGAGGAGTTTGCAAATTGCATATACTTAGACAAAAAGTATTAGATCTTATGATGATTTCATGTCATTATCAGCATGCTTCACTGTCCTTTCAGTCATTGTGACCGTAGAACGTACCAGAACTATGGTCTTGACAAACCACAATGTGTTAAATTTAAATATTGACTTATTGTTATTATTACATATATATGTACACGTGTTAAGAGTATTTAAATTAAATATATTGATTTAAATACATTTCGTAATAAGAGCATCTGGTAACTCTACCCCAATTTTGCTATATGAAAATGAAAATGAAAAGGTTTATTGCCAGACTATAGTCCATATGGCAAATATTATTAATACAATGACAGTTCATACACTAAGGGTAGAAATATATACAATTGATTAGAAATAATACTGCACTGTCGAAGTTAAGTGGAGCTACAGACAGACAGACGTTTTCGTACCAAGAAGTCCATAGCTTAGGCCTTAGAGGATAAATGGCAGGACTCATGGATAGCTTGGATGATCGGGTTGGTTGATTTTTTAATTCTTTGCATTAGAATGTGTTGAGCACGTCTTGTTACCTCCGGGAAGCTCGGGACATTGCGGGTAGCAAACATTTGCGAAGCTGAGCATCTCGGGGGTAATTTATGTAAGAGTCTAAAAGAACTGTTGTACAGCAAATTTAGGGTACTGCCAGAACCTTTTTTATAATTCACACAGAGCTGCAGACCGTATATATTACTGCAGAAAGTACGAAAGAGTGTGTCTTTAGCTTCACTTGTACAGAAACGAAAGCTCCTTATGGTCATATTCGCTTTAGCATACAGGCTTCGAGACTGTTTTCTTATATCCGAGTCATCACTCAAGGAGCTGGTAATAGTTTGACCCAATTACTTAAACTCTTGTACTTCCTCAATTACTTCACCATTCATTTTAAACCTTATGTGAAAAATGCTCTGTATCAATTGGTCCACAATTAACCCACCCCTTATATCCACAGTCTAACTATAGAGTAGATTAAGTCTAGCCTTGTAGGGGTCAGCCTAGAGATTCCGGAAATGGTCCAGAGCGGGCAGATAAATTGAGGTCCACAGTAGGATTCCTCACCAAATTAGGTTAGGGCAATCTACCTTCACCTTTGTTACGCTATGAGTTGATGCTAGGTCTTAGGCCACAATGTAGGCCTAATTTGTCTGACCCAGCTTAATTTACTGCGTTTACTTCTAACTGGGTTAAAAACACAATTAGTCACTTACTACTAGTTATTAGAGACCCTTTTCCCCTTTTGTTTAATTGTTGAGAGCGTACTTGCTGGTGGGGATCTTTTTTCCGTTGTTTGTTCTTCCCCCTTCCCTCGTTCCGTCTTGTAACCCCGTTCCTCGTTTTCGTTCCCCCTTGTCCACCTTTTCGCTGGGCTTTTTCCACCAGCGACCTCTTGGTTTTTTGGTTGGTTGATCGGTAATGTATATCTATTACCGAGCACGCTCTTGTCACACAGTATATAAATACTAGTGTGGAGAATAACTCTGGTGAGCAACCAATTGGTTTCATCCACCCAGTTATTGACATAAAAGGAATTTAATAATTGTTCGATTAACTACCTACCTACTCAGTGAACCATTTTCGTTACATCCCAACTACCCACACATCAGTTTTCCATATACTGGGGGCCCGGGAGATAAAAATTTTGGTGTCAATGTCACCAATTTTTATGTCTGAGTATAGACTAGCTAACTATTTGACTGTAAATGCCTGTTAATCTGATTAACAGTGACTATCCTCACCATCTCATGGAGAAGATGTAGCATTTAATTAGAAGAGAAAATATACATCCATAAGATGAAACTGTCTATGGTCTTTACCATAAGAAAAGGAAAAGTGAAAGTTAGAAGATAAATTACAATTCCCCAGCATCTATTTTTTGTTGTAAAACTAGTCGCGCCTTTAATGCTGTTTGTCGCTGAGGTCATGTGTCTGTCAATGTTGTAGTAGGATGCGTTACCACTCCTACTGTCAAAGGAATAGTTACTGGAAGTTCAGTGTCTCCAGTTGTTACTGGCGGTGGAGAAGGTTCTCCAAAGTCCATTGTTTTGGGTCCAGGCTCTAAGGGGTACAAAAGAGAAATGTCTCTTGTTGTGTCACCCGTTGAAGTCCTTAATTTGACCACTCTTGTTACCCCGTCTGCCCCTGGTCTGAGTTCTAAAACTCTAGCCAGAGGCCAGTATTGTCTTGGAGTACTGTCATGTATGAGAACAAGGTCCCCTACCTTAATTGTGTCAGACCAATCCTTCTTAGTCATTTGGTTATGTCTCTCCCTTAGACCCATCAAGTACTCAATTTTCCGCTGTTTAATGAAATGAGCTTTAACTCTAGTTAAATGTTGTAACTTAGTCTGGAGCTCATCATGTCGTTGAGTCCAGTTTGGGTCTTCTGAAGAGTCTATATAGTAGTACGGCAGGAGACTAACTTGTTCTCCCCGAATCAAATGATTTGGAGTTAATGGTTCCGGGGTCATTAATGTTGTCACTTACATAAGTGAGTGGTCTATTGTTAATGATGTTCTCAATCTCAGCCAGGAGAGTGAGCAACTCAAACAAGTGTATCTGTTTTTACCATTTGCTTTCTTCAAGCAGTTCTTTACTGCTTGTATATTCCTCTCCCAGATAGAACCATACCAAGGAGAGGCAACCGGAATATACTTCCACTTTATGTTTGAATTTTGTATATATAATTGTGTGAATTCATTGCTTAACAAATCGTGGATGACTTGTTCACCAGCCTTGAAATATGTAGCATTGTCAGTCCATACTGTCTTGGGTACTAAATATCGTGCACAGAATCTCTTAAAGACAGCAACAAAAGACTCTGCTGTAAGGTCCTCCACAACATCCAGATAAACAGCTCGTGAGGCAGCACATGTAAACAGTACAATGTACATTTTTTGTTCAGTGTCAACCAACCCCACAGTCAATGCTCCTGTATAGTCAATGCCTACAGTCTCAAAGGGTCTGTTGAGAGTAACTCTCTCCTCTGGCAAAGCAGGAGGATTTGGTATCCTATAGGGCCTAGCATGAATACGCCTACATGTGATACACTCACTCAGGACTGTTTTAACAGTGATCCTTCCCTTGGGTATCCAATAAGTTTTTCTTAATGTAGTTAGTGTCTGTGGTACCCCATATGATGTACATCATTGTGTGTGTTTGCCTGATGATTAATGTTGTCAAATAGCTAAATCTAGGTAAAAGGATTGGTTGTTTGCTTTTGTAAGACAGTTTTGATTTGTCTAATCTCCCTTTACACTTTAGATGGCATTCCTCATCTCTGAACAAATTTAGATCCACAACTACTGATGGTACAGGTTCTTTTGTTTGTTTCCCATTAGTCAAGAATTCTAACTCTTTATTGTACTCCTTTTGTCGTGCATGCGCTATCCAGTACTTGGTTGCAACTTCTGTATAATTATGATTGTTTTTATTTAGCTGATTGTTTATTGTAGTTAAACAGTTGTGAGCAAACCTCAAACAGTAAGCTGTGACCCTGACAAGTTTGCTGAAATCAGAATAATGTTCATAATTAGTGATTGGTTCAACCTTTTCATTTGAAAAGATTAAATTTAATGTCAAGTTAACTTGTTCCACAGGCCATTGGTATGTATTACAGAGCCACTTAGGTCCCATGAACCAAGTTTTGTTTGACTTCAACAACTTGTAGGATAAACCTCTGGTCAGAAAGTCTGCTGGATTTTGTTTAGTTGGAACATAGTGAAAGTTTACTTGTAGTCTTTCATTAGCTTCAGCTATTTCTTTTAGCCTATTTCTTGCAAAGATATTCTTACTATTAATGCTAGCATTCCGTATCCAGGCAAGACAAATCTGACTGTCAAGCCAGATGTGGATATCAGTTATGTTCACAACATGGTAAGCATCCTTAAGCAATGAATGGTTTTAATGGCTAACGCAGCAGCCAATAGTTCCAGTTGAGGTATGGTTCGGGTAGGTTTGAGGGGTGCAACTTTCCCTTTTGCATAAATTAGATGATTTTCTGTAGGACTTACAAGGTATGCACAGTACCCATAAGCATGTGTGCTGCATCAGCAAACACATGAAGTCTCTGTGGCTTATCCCTAAACCCACAGCACCTTTGAATTTTAATGTTCTGCACTTTTGTTAAATCAGCAGCTAACTTCTTCCAAAATTTTTGCTATCCATTTGTTATTGGATCATCCCACCCAACATTTGTCATCCAAACTTCTTGGAGGAGAATCTTTGATTTTATTGTTGAA
The DNA here is from genome assembly GCA_023014485.1 of Bathynomus jamesi. NCBI lineage: Eukaryota > Metazoa > Arthropoda > Malacostraca > Isopoda > Cirolanidae > Bathynomus > Bathynomus jamesi. The sequence continues at coordinate 294,742 of JAJOZX010004000.1, read as the reverse complement.
GGCAGGAATAGACCCATGGGGTCAAAATTTTTTGAAGCCTCTGATAATATTTGTCTTTTAATATTTACTTCCTCATCAAGTTTAAAACCTTTAGTACAGATTGAATCATGACTGATAGAAGATGCGTCCAAATAACAGTTCATACCTAAAGTTTTAACTCTGTCTGATGGATCAGTAAGACCATTATTATCCTTTAAAATCTTTTTGTTTAATTCCTCATCATTTGAAATCCACGCACTAAGTTCAAAGTTACCTTGTTGCATAATGTTTTGAGAGTGTTCATAGACCTCAGATAATTCAGATTTTGTTGTTGTTGAGCCTATTAGATTGTCTACGTAAAAATGTTCCTTGAGGAAATTCATTGTTAAAGAGTTATTAAACTGGTTCAAATGATGTCTAATTGTCATTGCTAATAGGCTAGGTGAGCAATTGGCTCCAAACAACACAACATTAAATCTATAGGTTATGAGCCCTTTATTCAAATCAAATGGATCCCTGAACCATAAGAACCTAAGTTGGTTCTTGTCATATTCATTTTTAGATTTATTCTCAAAATTGCCTTGAAATGGCACTTTGTACGGCATATTTATCTAACCTGAGGAGCCAAGTGAACACCTCTCCTCCTTTCTCTCCTTTCTCTTGGGGGATAACGCCACCTCCAAGTTTCCTTGTTGCACCTACAGCATCCCCCACCCCCCCTTTGCTTGGCAATAGTTTTGTGGTGAGACGACCAAAACTGTCTAAACAAAAGCCCAAAGACCTAAGGAACATGAAGGGAGTTGCTGTGGACATCTTCAAAAGATGATTAGACGCCTGGCTCAGAACAATCCCCGATGAACGGGACGTACATGGCTATGTGAGGTGGAGAGTACAAGAAAGCACTCGCCCCTCGACCAAGACAGGCCTAGAGGGGACACCAGCCTGACCTTCGTGTGAAGAGAGAACTACGCACGGAACCGCAACGTTGCGTATACACACACATTTTATTCGTGCATTTATCCGTGATTCACTGTCGTCAATTGAATTAACATAACCTACTAATTGTTACCACTGTACACTTAACCGTGATCGTGACATGGTGCTAGCCGTGATTTGAGGGTGTTTACATTTGGGGGTCTCCTCCCGCCATCCCACACAATGCGTCTCAGTCAATGTCTCTCAGCGCAGCCAAAGACAATATTACGGACGATACAAAGATCAGCAGAAAAATCAACGAGTGGTACAAAACTTCAAAATAAATCCAATTACCTTCCAAACAACACAGGACAATAGGAAAGTCAGAATGTGTAGTGTCCCCAAACTAAAGGCCTGACAAGAGACCTCCTCAACACTGAAGGAAATTAGCCTGGTTGTCAGTGGGCCAAGACATTTTAACCAGCTTCACCTTCATGTGAAGAGAGACCGACGCAGAGGGGGGGGGGCACTACCATCGAGTATAGCAATTTAACTTGAAGTAGTAGCATTATTAAATATTTAAATTAAATAGATGATTCTTTCGCAATAAAAATTAGGTGGTAACCTACATCTTAACACATAGCTATCATATCTACAGCTAATTACGCAAAAGTACATTTCTCTTTCATATTGAGTTGCCAGATAGCAATATTTATTAAATTAAACCATATATTAATCATCCATTTAAATAGTGTGGTACACTATTTAAATGGATGATTAATATATGGTTTAATTTAATAAATATTGCTATCTGGCAACTCAATATGAAAGAGAAATGTACTTTTGCGTAATTAGCTGTAGATATGATAGCTATGTGTTAAGATGTAGGTTACCACCTAATTTTTATTGCGAAAGAATCATCTATTTAATTTAAATATTTAATAATGCTACTACTTCAAGTTAAATTGCTATACTCGATGGTAGTGCCCCCCCCCCTCTGCGTCGGTCTCTCTTCACATGAAGGTGAAGCTGGTTAAAATGTCTTGGCCCACTGACAACCAGGCTAATTTCCTTCAGTGTTGAGGAGGTCTCTTGTCAGGCCTTTAGTTTGGGGACACTACACATTCTGACTTTCCTATTGTCCTGTGTTGTTTGGAAGGTAATTGGATTTATTTTGAAGTTTTGTACCACTCGTTGATTTTTCTGCTGATCTTTGTATCGTCCGTAATATTGTCTTTGGCTGCGCTGAGAGACATTGACTGAGACGCATTGTGTGGGATGGCGGGAGGAGACCCCCAAATGTAAACACCCTCAAATCACGGCTAGCACCATGTCACGATCACGGTTAAGTGTACAGTGGTAACAATTAGTAGGTTATGTTAATTCAATTGACGACAGTGAATCACGGATAAATGCACGAATAAAATGTGTGTGTATACGCAACGTTGCGGTTCCGTGCGTAGTTCTCTCTTCACACGAAGGTCAGGCTGGTGTCCCCTCTAGGCCTGTCTTGGTCGAGGGGCGAGTGCTTTCTTGTACTCTCCACCTCACATAGCCATGTACGTCCCGTTCATCGGGGATTGTTCTGAGCCAGGCGTCTAATCATCTTTTGAAGATGTCCACAGCAACTCCCTTCATGTTCCTTAGGTCTTTGGGCTTTTGTTTAGACAGTTTTGGTCGTCTCACCACAAAACTATTGCCAAGCAAAGGGGGGTGGGGGATGCTGTAGGTGCAACAAGGAAACTTGGAGGTGGCGTTATCCCCCAAGAGAAAGGAGAGAAAGGAGGAGAGGTGTTCACTTGGCTCCTCAGGTTAGATAAATATGCCGTACAAAGTGCCATTTCAAGGCAATTTTGAGAATAAATCTAAAAATGAATATGACAAGAACCAACTTAGGTTCTTATGGTTCAGGGATCCATTTGATTTGAATAAAGGGCTCATAACCTATAGATTTAATGTTGTGTTGTTTGGAGCCAATTGCTCACCTAGCCTATTAGCAATGACAATTAGACATCATTTGAACCAGTTTAATAACTCTTTAACAATGAATTTCCTCAAGGAACATTTTTACGTAGACAATCTAATAGGCTCAACAACAACAAAATCTGAATTATCTGAGGTCTATGAACACTCTCAAAACATTATGCAACAAGGTAACTTTGAACTTAGTGCGTGGATTTCAAATGATGAGGAATTAAACAAAAAGATTTTAAAGGATAATAATGGTCTTACTGATCCATCAGACAGAGTTAAAACTTTAGGTATGAACTGTTATTTGGACGCATCTTCTATCAGTCATGATTCAATCTGTACTAAAGGTTTTAAACTTGATGAGGAAGTAAATATTAAAAGACAAATATTATCAGAGGCTTCAAAAAATTTTGACCCCATGGGTCTATTCCTGCCTTCAACAATAAAATCAAAGATTCTCCTCCAAGAAGTTTGGATGACAAATGTTGGGTGGGATGATCCAATAACAAATGGATAGCAAAAATTTTGGAAGAAGTTAGCTGCTGATTTAACAAAAGTGCAGAACATTAAAATTCAAAGGTGCTGTGGGTTTAGGGATAAGCCACAGAGACTTCATGTGTTTGCTGATGCAAGCACACATGCTTATGGGTACTGTGCATACCTTGTAAGTCCTACAGAAAATCATCTAATTTATGCAAAAGGGAAAGTTGCACCCCTCAAACCTACCCGAACCATACCTCAACTGGAACTATTGGCTGCTGCGTTAGCCATTAAAACCAATTCATTGCTTAAGGATGCTTACCATGTTGTGAACATAACTGATATCCACATCTGGCTTGACAGTCAGATTTGTCTTGCCTGGATACGGAATGCTAGCATTAATAGTAAGAATATCTTTGCAAGAAATAGGCTAAAAGAAATAGCTGAAGCTAATGAAAGACTACAAGTAAACTTTCACTATGTTCCAACTAAACAAAATCCAGCAGACTTTCTGACCAGAGGTTTATCCTACAAGTTGTTGAAGTCAAACAAAACTTGGTTCATGGGACCTAAGTGGCTCTGTAATACATACCAATGGCCTGTGGAACAAGTTAACTTGACATTAAATTTAATCTTTTCAAATGAAAAGGTTGAACCAATCACTAATTATGAACATTATTCTGATTTCAGCAAACTTGTCAGGGTCACAGCTTACTGTTTGAGGTTTGCTCACAACTGTTTAACTACAATAAACAATCAGCTAAATAAAAACAATCATAATTATACAGAAGTTGCAACCAAGTACTGGATAGCGCATGCACGACAAAAGGAGTACAATAAAGAGTTAGAATTCTTGACTAATGGGAAACAAACAAAAGAACCTGTACCATCAGTAGTTGTGGATCTAAATTTGTTCAGAGATGAGGAATGCCATCTAAAGTGTAAAGGGAGATTAGACAAATCAAAACTGTCTTACAAAAGCAAACAACCAATCCTTTTACCTAGATTTAGCTATTTGACAACATTAATCATCAGGCAAACACACACAATGATGTACATCATATGGGGTACCACAGACACTAACTACATTAAGAAAAACTTATTGGATACCCAAGGGAAGGATCACTGTTAAAACAGTCCTGAGTGAGTGTATCACATGTAGGCGTATTCATGCTAGGCCCTATAGGATACCAAATCCTCCTGCTTTGCCAGAGGAGAGAGTTACTCTCAACAGACCCTTTGAGACTGTAGGCATTGACTATACAGGAGCATTGACTGTGGGGTTGGTTGACACTGAACAAAAAATGTACATTGTACTGTTTACATGTGCTGCCTCACGAGCTGTTTATCTGGATGTTGTGGAGGACCTTACAGCAGAGTCTTTTGTTGCTGTCTTTAAGAGATTCTGTGCACGATATTTAGTACCCAAGACAGTATGGACTGACAATGCTACATATTTCAAGGCTGGTGAACAAGTCATCCACGATTTGTTAAGCAATGAATTCACACAATTATATATACAAAATTCAAACATAAAGTGGAAGTATATTCCGGTTGCCTCTCCTTGGTATGGTTCTATCTGGGAGAGGAATATACAAGCAGTAAAGAACTGCTTGAAGAAAGCAAATGGTAAAAAACAGATACACTTGTTTGAGTTGCTCACTCTCCTGGCTGAGATTGAGAACATCATTAACAATAGACCACTCACTTATGTAAGTGACAACATTAATGACCCCGGAACCATTAACTCCAAATCATTTGATTCGGGGAGAACAAGTTAGTCTCCTGCCGTACTACTATATAGACTCTTCAGAAGACCCAAACTGGACTCAACGACATGATGAGCTCCAGACTAAGTTACAACATTTAACTAGAGTTAAAGCTCATTTCATTAAACAGCGGAAAATTGAGTACTTGATGGGTCTAAGGGAGAGACATAACCAAATGACTAAGAAGGATTGGTCTGACACAATTAAGGTAGGGGACCTTGTTCTCATACATGACAGTACTCCAAGACAATACTGGCCTCTGGCTAGAGTTTTAGAACTCAGACCAGGGGCAGACGGGGTAACAAGAGTGGTCAAATTAAGGACTTCAACGGGTGACACAACAAGAGACATTTCTCTTTTGTACCCCTTAGAGCCTGGACCCAAAACAATGGACTTTGGAGAACCTTCTCCACCGCCAGTAACAACTGGAGACACTGAACTTCCAGTAACTATTCCTTTGACAGTAGGAGTGGTAACGCATCCTACTACAACATTGACAGACACATGACCTCAGCGACAAACAGCATTAAAGGCGCGACTAGTTTTACAACAAAAAATAGATGCTGGGGAATTGTAATTTATCTTCTAACTTTCACTTTTCCTTTTCTTATGGTAAAGACCATAGACAGTTTCATCTTATGGATGTATATTTTCTCTTCTAATTAAATGCTACATCTTCTCCATGAGATGGTGAGGATAGTCACTGTTAATCAGATTAACAGGCATTTACAGTCAAATAGTTAGCTAGTCTATACTCAGACATAAAAATTGGTGACATTGACACCAAAATTTTTATCTCCCGGGCCCCCAGTATATGGAAAACTGATGTGTGGGTAGTTGGGATGTAACGAAAATGGTTCACTGAGTAGGTAGGTAGTTAATCGAACAATTATTAAATTCCTTTTATGTCAATAACTGGGTGGATGAAACCAATTGGTTGCTCACCAGAGTTATTCTCCACACTAGTATTTATATACTGTGTGACAAGAGCGTGCTCGGTAATAGATATACATTACCGATCAACCAACCAAAAAACCAAGAGGTCGCTGGTGGAAAAAGCCCAGCGAAAAGGTGGACAAGGGGGAACGAAAACGAGGAACGGGGTTACAAGACGGAACGAGGGAAGGGGGAAGAACAAACAACGGAAAAAAGATCCCCACCAGCAAGTACGCTCTCAACAATTAAACAAAAGGGGAAAAGGGTCTCTAATAACTAGTAGTAAGTGACTAATTGTGTTTTTAACCCAGTTAGAAGTAAACGCAGTAAATTAAGCTGGGTCAGACAAATTAGGCCTACATTGTGGCCTAAGACCTAGCATCAACTCATAGCGTAACAAAGGTGAAGGTAGATTGCCCTAACCTAATTTGGTGAGGAATCCTACTGTGGACCTCAATTTATCTGCCCGCTCTGGACCATTTCCGGAATCTCTAGGCTGACCCCTACAAGGCTAGACTTAATCTACTCTATAGTTAGACTGTGGATATAAGGGGTGGGTTAATTGTGGACCAATTGATACAGAGCATTTTTCACATAAGGTTTAAAATGAATGGTGAAGTAATTGAGGAAGTACAAGAGTTTAAGTAATTGGGTCAAACTATTACCAGCTCCTTGAGTGATGACTCGGATATAAGAAAACAGTCTCGAAGCCTGTATGCTAAAGCGAATATGACCATAAGGAGCTTTCGTTTCTGTACAAGTGAAGCTAAAGACACACTCTTTCGTACTTTCTGCAGTAATATATACGGTCTGCAGCTCTGTGTGAATTATAAAAAAGGTTCTGGCAGTACCCTAAATTTGCTGTACAACAGTTCTTTTAGACTCTTACATAAATTACCCCCGAGATGCTCAGCTTCGCAAATGTTTGCTACCCGCAATGTCCCGAGCTTCCCGGAGGTAACAAGACGTGCTCAACACATTCTAATGCAAAGAATTAAAAAATCAACCAACCCGATCATCCAAGCTATCCATGAGTCCTGCCATTTATCCTCTAAGGCCTAAGCTATGGACTTCTTGGTACGAAAACGTCTGTCTGTCTGTAGCTCCACTTAACTTCGACAGTGCAGTATTATTTCTAATCAATTGTATATATTTCTACCCTTAGTGTATGAACTGTCATTGTATTAATAATATTTGCCATATGGACTATAGTCTGGCAATAAACCTTTTCATTTTCATTTTCATATAGCAAAATTGGGGTAGAGTTACCAGATGCTCTTATTACGAAATGTATTTAAATCAATATATTTAATTTAAATACTCTTAACACGTGTACATATATATGTAATAATAACAATAAGTCAATATTTAAATTTAACACATTGTGGTTTGTCAAGACCATAGTTCTGGTACGTTCTACGGTCACAATGACTGAAAGGACAGTGAAGCATGCTGATAATGACATGAAATCATCATAAGATCTAATACTTTTTGTCTAAGTATATGCAATTTGCAAACTCCTCTAAAGTGTATAATTATAATCAGTCGTGTGATGGAATAAATCTTCAAACTACTTTTGCCGTGTATATATATATATATATATATATATATATATATATATATATATATATATATATATATAATCTTGTTTCATGATTATGCAAAGAAACTAGGCTGTGGCGGGGTTATCTAGCTATGTTGCTCGACATAATACTTAAATACTATTTAAATTCGGTTGTGATGTCCGTTACAATAAGGAAAACAATAAGAGAGAACTTTATAAATTTTAGACAATGAGGAAACCTGTAAACTGTGGAGAGACTTGCTTGGTACTATATACGATGCAGGCAGGAAGGAGGGGCCAATCGCGAATCTCCGAAACTATTGAAATTACACCTTTTTTGAAAAGACTGTGTAGTGTGTAAGATGCATGCGTGTGTAGTAAGGGATATAGTGAGAAGCGCGTGTTTGAGAGTATGCTGGACTGTTTACAGGGTAGACGTGACATGTAAAAGGCCAGATGAAGAGGACAGTGATGGGAGAAACAGGGTTCAGACACTTCCTGCCTTCTGCTGGAATGCCACATACAAACTCCTTATATATATATATATATATATATATATATATATATATATATATATATATTATATATATTTATTTATTTATTTAAATTCGACTCTTGTAAATATGCATAGCGGGTTATTATGAGTCAGAAGTTCTAATGAGATCGATGTACAGTTCCCTCGAATGATCTGTTAAATAATTTTAAATTAAATGTTAGGGCTCACGTCATTGCGGAAACTAAGATCGCATGATGATACTTTTACGTTTTTAATACAGGTGAAAAGGCGTATGTTGCATACTATACGTACATATATTAGGATTGAAAGTATTTTTGTGGCCATTTGTACAGAAAATAATGCTTTTTATACGAGATCTGATATCATAAAGCATTAATTATAACATTTTAAACGTTGTAACGGTAGGCTTCAGTCTGTAAAGACATGATTGGTACAGCTAATGACAAAAACAATAAGCATGAACATTCTGTGTGATTGATGTAAACAGTGGCCTGACTGGTGTGAAAACAAATACGTTTATTATGAGAATTATGAGGAATTGTGAACAGCCGTTAAATTAGAGAAATGATAATTAAAGTAATGTGAATAGTCCTAACTATAACTACAAGTAGAAAGGTTCTTAATGAAAAATCTCTCAACTTTCAATACCTATTTCCCGCTGCATCTATTTAAAAATGACAACCCACATAAATTTGACATCCCGTTTTCTTTAATTGCATCTAATAAGAATTTTTTTACCCGAACCTACTTATTTGGATGTTATATATATATATATATATATATATATATATATATATATATATATATGATAATAATAATAATAACAAGATTAGTTGCAGCTAATAGTCTTTAGAAGAAAGTTAAACTTAACAAATAACCTGAAAACAAATACTGAGAGAAATATATAGCAAGATTGGGGGTATAGTTGCCAGATGCTTTTATTACAAGGGAATTGAATCAATATATTTAATTTAAATACTCTTAACACGTGTACACATATATATATATGTAATAATAACAATAAATCAGTATTAGTAATAATATTTAAGTGGATGTTTAGCGGAGGATAACAGAATTGATGCTTCAGATTCAAAGCTGTGTTACGCAGCTTGATGTTCTTTTTAGCATATGCAATTTTATAACGAAATTTGCTGTATAGTAAAATTATTAATTCACATACCAGAAGATAGCATGTGAAAGTGAATGTAATGGTATATATCAGCGTAAATAACAGAAAACTACATATTTAAAAATAAATAAACAAATATGAGTGTACTATATGTATATATTGTATTTGAAGGTCATCTCGTTTGAAAATAAGCCAGTTTCCCTTAAAAAAGAGAGAAATTAATTTATTTAAATTAAAATGATAAATATTCATTTTATTTTTCATAATGCAGATCTTAAACAAAGAACTTGTATTAGGTTTAAAATATGATCACTCTGATTTTCATTTATGTATTGTTCGCAATTTGTTAACATTTGAAAATTGGGTGTTAATGTGCAATCTCGTTAGGCCTATTAAAACCTTTCATTCGTTTCCATTTCTACTGTCTTCTAACTTGCCTGAACGGAAAGTACTTGAATGTATGTATGTTTTTTCATGTTTGTTCTTGTTTGCCTCATGAAAGAACTTTTTTGAAGGAGGAAAGCGAGGCTCAATCCTTTCTTAAATTTTTTTTGAATGAAGGTGAAAACGATTTCCCCCCCCCAAGGAGGATGGGGCCATGAAAGGGGCCCTCAAGGGGCAAATGCCCTTCATTAAGGACAGTGAGACCCCATAAATGGGCTAAGAACTTAAGTAAGGGGGCCCCCTCATACAGAAGGCTATGCCTTCAGGGGGCCCATTCAGGGGCAGGATTTCAGAGCACCCCAACTTCCTCTCCCCAAACTTCATTAAGGACAGTGAGACCCCATAAATGGGCTAAGAACTTAAGTAAGGGGGCCCCCCTCATACAGAAGGCTATGCCCTCAGGGGGCCCCTTCAGGGGCAGGATTTCAGAGCACCCCAACTTCCTCTCCCCAAACGCGCCCATACTACTACCGTTAATATGAGCTTCCAAGTTTCGTATGTACCCTTCAATGATGACTAAAATTTGTAAGCTTTGTCTTAATTAACGGTGGTTTACAGTTTTTACGCATTTATGTTCCGAGAAAAAGGAGAAAATGTTTGAAAAACCTCCATAAATCAGGTGGTTGACAGACAGAGTGATCTATCTGCAAAAATATTAAAAATCTTGTTCTTTTTTCCGTACGTAATCTACGTATAATTTAATCGTACATACATCACTTTGTAACGCGTTGAGTGAGCCAGTACTTGTGAATGATGCTTACTGAGGAGTAACTACTCGTTCGCATCGCGTTAAAGACTAATCTATATAGAGTTTCAGAAAAAGGTTCGCCAAGAAACAAAATTCCAAAAGGCCTAAAAAATTGCCATCAGTAACGATAAGGTTCTGTTTTAGAAATTTTATTACTGTCGTGAAAAGGAACAAAATATCCAAACAAAAACAGAATATTACCAATTAATAATTCTTATGCTTTTTAGAGATTATATTTTTCTCGTGGGAACTTTTTTCCCAAAATGTACTTACATCACTTTCAGAAAAAGAAAAAAAGGCAGATAAATTTTCGTGGCCTTTCAACCGTCCAGTTGCTAATTATGTTTAAAAATTAGATATTTTCGTGTGAAACAATAAAATTACGTAGCAAGTTTTAATCAGTGATTACTGTAACTTTGCCGAAAACAAAATTCGGCGAATTTATTTCCGCAGCGTTATATACAAGGTGTCCCAGAATTAACTATCTATTTCAATGAAATCGGACAAATTTAATAAAAACTGACATAATTTTGTGTTTATTACTAAATTATGATACAAAAACAAATAGATTTATGAATCATAAGTCAAAACTTTATTGAGAAGTTTCAACATGTGCACCATCTGTATCTCTGCAAATTTCAAATCTATCCTCAGCGCTGCGAAACACATTTTGAAGCATTTCAGGTGTTATCTCCCGCACTGCCAACTGGATGCGTTCTTTAAGTTCAGCTAAACTATTGATCTTTTGGCGATAAACCTTTGTTTTTATGAAACCCCATGCAAAGAAATCCAGGGGTGTCAAATCCGGAGAACGCGGAGGCCAAGGTCGAGGTCCTCCACGTCCAATCCACCGATTCGGATGGCGTCTGTTGAGGTATTCTCGAACAATTAGAGCATAATGACATGGTGCTCCATCTTGTTGAAACACAACATTATCAAGAATGCCATCATCAAGAAGCTGTGGTTCGAGAAACTGCTGAAGCATATCAAGGTAGACGGTACCTGTTACAGTTGCTTCCGCAAAGAAGAATGGGCCATAAATTTTGGATTTGGTCATTCCAAGCCACACGTTAACTTTTGGAGAGTCTCTTTGCCATTCTAAAAATAAAACTGAAAAACTATGAAAAAATTATGAAAATAAAATTATGAAAAAAATTTAGAAATTTATACATTTTTAACACATATTAAACATGATAAACATAAATAAAAGTGTGTTTTTAAAAAATTTGTCCGATTTCATTGAAATAGTTAATTCTGGGACACCCTGTACTTAACCTTTGTGGATTTAAAATCCAGTCCAAAAAATTTATTTTCTCCGCGTATCGCAAAATTGCATCTTATCTCGACGACACACGAATGAAACTGAAATTCAAGAACATAACTACCACAAATTCTAACCTGATTATTTAAAGTTTTCAAAGGAAATTGTTTCGTTGTTCTTTTCAATATACTCTCTAACTTTTCTCCCTCCTCTCCACTGTTACAAATTACCCTAGTTCTCTTCTCAGTTTTGGCAATATTAAATTTTTATGCAATTCTTTAACTACACACACACACACACACACACACACATATATATATATATATTATATATATATATATATATATATTATATATATATATATATATATACAATAAAATCACAGAACAACACGTGATCTTTTTAATAAGCAAACAACCACAGGGAAAAGGAAAAGGAAACACGAAATCCGAGCGCTTTCGTGATATATTCACATCTTCAGGGACAAGAAAGATGTGAATATATCACGAAAGCGCTCGGATTTCGTGTTTCCTTTTCCTTTTCTCTGTGGTTGTTTGCGTATATATATATATATATATATTATATATAATATATATATATATATATATATATTGCTGGTCTGGGACCACTTCCGAATTCAATGGAAATATTTCTCTAATAAGGATCATATTGGGTGAAGATAAGACTTTTTTAAGGAAATGTATTTTTATATAGAATTAATATGTTACAAGTTAAATATGTACAAAAAGAAGACTGTATAATCAATATTTTGTATATTCGAACCTTCCCTAAACAATGTCAGAACATCATCTGTTTGGCACCGAACACTTTAAGAACTTCCCTACAAATCCTCAGTAGACCACTTTATAATGATGTTATGTTTCTTCGTTTTAACTTCGCTATATTATTTGTTTTCAGTTATTTTCATTTGTTTTCATTGTTTTAATATTTGCTTTTAGCATTTTATACAAATATAATAAGTTCAAATGGTTATATATTATACCCATTTCCATATCTCTCATATTATCAAATTCTCAAAATTCTCAAATTCTCAAATTCTCAAATTGTCCTAGTTATTAATTATTATTTTTTTAAGATGTTAATGTAAATAAAATTAGTTAAATTCTTTTTATGTTTATCACTGACGATGGAAAATTTATTGAGCGTCCACTTTTCAAGGCACATAACATGTCCGTTTCATGATGGGAATGAACTCAAAATGGTTCCCTGAGTTTTTTATGATACACACAGACCGTGCATGGAACAAGGAATTCTTCTGGGATAATTAAATCCACTATAGTCTGCATAAGTAATGGTAAATGACAAATACCATAGTTTTTCTTTTTCATGATGCAAGCCCGACGTGGGCAACGGGTCTCTCGCAAAGAGGTCCCATAAATATAGCTTCCCTCACCAGCTATCTGCAAAGCAGACAGGATCCAGCTTTGGGACATGGATCTAGGGTTTAAAGCAGCCTAGCCCCACTACATTTAGAACCTCAATATAAGTAAAAGACTCATTGCATTCACGTCGGATTAAATAAATCAAAGAAAAAGGGGTAACTATTATATTTTTAGCCAAAACCAAAACTTAAACCTCAACTGGCAGAATTGAGCGTCCACTTTTCAAGGCACATAACATGTTCGTTTCATGATGGGAATGAACTCAGAATGGTTCCCTGAGTTATATATATATACTGTGTATATATTATATATATATATATATATATATATATATATATATATATACTTACTTACTTTAGGTATACTTTAGGTGAGTTTGCGAGATTTGGTGAAGAAGGAAATTGCTGTCTGCTATATATATATATGATACACACAGACCGTGCATGGAACAAGGAACTCTTCTAGAAAAATTAAATCCACTATAGACCGAATAAGTAATGGTAAATGACAAATATTATAGTTTTTCTTTTTCATGATGCTAGCCCGACGTGGGCAACGGGTCACTCGCAAAGAGGTCCCAGAAATATAGCTTCCCTCACCAGCTATCTGCAAAGCAGATAGGATCCAGCTTTGGGACAGGAAATAGGGTTTAAAGCAGGCTAGCCCAGCTACATTTAGAACCTCAGTATAAGTAAAAGACTCGCTGCCTTCACGTCAGATTGAATACATCAAAGAAAAGGGGGTAACTATTATATTTTTAGCCAAAAAACAAAACTTAAACCTCAACTGGCAGAATTGAGCGTCCACTTTTCAAGGCACATAACATGTCCGTTTCAAGATGGGAATGAACTCAGAATGGTTCCCTGAGGTTTTTTATGATACACACAGACCCTAGATCCTGTCCCAAAGCTGGATCCTATCTGCTTTGCAGATAACTGGTGAGGGAAGCTATATTTTTGGGACCTCTCTGCGAGTGACCCGTTGCCCGCGTCGGGCTAGCATCATGAAAAAGAAAAACTATAGTATTTGTCATTTATAGTGGACTATAGTAGATTTAATTATCGTAGAAGATTTCATTGTTCCATGCACGGTCTGTGTGTATCATAAAAAACCTCAGGGAACCATTCTGAGTTCATTCCCATATATATATATATATATATATATATATATATATATATATATAGGATGAATTTCACAATTAAACACGTGAAATGAATGAATGCTGCAAACCCACAAGGAAAAAAAAAACGATTTCAAGCTCTTTCGTGTATTCAGAGCTGCACCTCGTCAGGGTGTAGCTCTGAATACACGAAAGGCCTTGGAATCGTTTTTCTTTTTCCTTGTGGATTTGCAGCATACATATATATATAAATAAAACCTTGGTTTTACTTCCGCCCGAATTGTTCATTCTGACGAAGGTCAAGCTTGTCACTCCTACTGTAATATCAATTTTATTTTTGTGTGATTAATTGAATTTATATGTGATTCATTGACATTTTTTTCTTTTCCTGGTATTGGAGTTGTGTGAACAATGGCAGACCAGTCCACTTACACTCTGGAGGAAAGGATAGTGATGAACACATGTGCTCATAAAAGGTCACATACTGGCAAAACGATGCACGATATCCAGAATGATTTCAACACAAGATTCAATAAGGCTTCACCACCAAACAAGACGGTATTACGCTGGGAGAAAAAGCTGTTTGAAACTGGCTCCATCAAGGACAGACCACGGTCGGGAAGACTAACAACGCGAACAGAACAATGTAAAGGTGTGATTGCATCGGTGGCTCGTTCACCGAAAAAATCACTTCGGAAACGATCACAAGAACTTGCAGTTCCCATGTCCACAATGAGAGATCACATGACAAAAGATCTCGGCATGAAACCATACCGTCCGTCATTTGTTAATGAATTAAGCGATACAGACATTAGTAATTAGTAACTATATTTACTGTAATTAAAGTAATTATTGCTAGTGACTTGTTTCTTAAATTACACCTACCACATATAAATACAATTAATCACACAAAAATAAAATTGGTATTACAATATGTACATTTTGTAGGTGGTGACGGAACTTTTCGAACACCCTGTACAACTGCAAACGCGGGATAACCTTCAACAGCCTCTTACACAACACAAAAACTAAAATTATTCCATGACCAAAATGACAATGAAAATGTTCATTCCACTTCACTTCTAACGAAGGTAATTCCCAAACAACAAGTTCATCTTTAATCCTTTATCCATTATTATCATTTCATACTGGTCAATGCCAGAAAATTTTATTCATGGGATGCCAGCAGCTGGGAACGATCTCAGAGCCTCACCGCCATCACTGAGCCATCGGGGGCTCTCTCTCTCTCTCTCTCTCTCTCTCTCTCTCTCTCTCTCTCATATATATATATATATATATATATATATATATATATATTTAGGATAAAAACGAAGACGTAGAGCAAAAAAGTCATTATATTTGGCTGCAGCCGACGTTTCGGGCAACTCTACCCATTTTCAAGGCCTAATAAATAAAAGCTAAAATTAATACATGACAAAAATATATGAATGTCGAGAACTAAAACTAATTTAAAGTACAAAATTAAAACTGTACGTTGGCAGTACAGTTCGTTCCTTGCAGGCGAGATTTTGCTCCCATATGGGTATTAGAGGGAAAGTTTTATCGAAAAAGGAACAGTCTGCTATTAGAAATCATTCTATCAAGTGTAAGGTTGACATTTCTGTTAACAATTCTTAAATCATTAAAATGCCCGTCCTCCCCTCCGTATTTACGAATCTTTGTGTATTAAATTTTTTAACTCCAGTTTAAATATTGATTCTAGCTATTACCCCCTTTATATTAATTAGAATATCTACATACTAAAAAATTTTCCCTTGTGACCCTGTCTCCTTTTCGCCTCAGTTTTTTGTGGCTGTCAAGTGAGCATTGTATGTTGGTTTACTCTTGTGATTTTTCGTTTAACTTTTTATTCCGTTTAACTTTTTATTAGTAAAGTTTTTTAACTATTTTACGTTTGATTGTTTTTAGTTTTAAGTTTTATTTTTATCACTCGTATATTTTTGTCATTTATATAATTTTTACTTTTCATTTGATTTTGGCTTATGCCTGTTTTCTGCTTTAATTTTTATTTTTTATTCTTGAACAGTTTTAATTTTGTACTTTGAATTAGTTTTAGTTCCCGACATTCATATATTTTTGTCATGTATTAATTTTAGCTTTTATTTATTAGGCCTTGAAAATGGGTAGAGTTGCCCGAAACGTCGGCTGCAGCCAAATATAATGACTTTTTTGCTCTACAGTACGTCTTCGTTTTTATCCTAAATGTAAAACTACGTCTCCTTAGGAGGGATCCTATTTCACACACACACACACACACACACATATATATATATATATATATATATATATATATATATATATATATATATATATACAATTCAGAATGGTCCCTGAGAAACTTTTTGTGTAACACACATATATTTATATATCTACACCTTCGAAAGTGGGACACATATATAGGGCCTGAAATCGTTCTTTTACACATTTATTATTTATCTATGATATTAGAGATAAAGTATAATAAATGGAAAGTAACATTACATTTTATCAGTTAACTGTAAATTTAAAGGGAAGTAAAGCGAAGGCAGGAAGCGTTTTATGAGGGCCGCTGGTCAATTGGGCCATAACTTACCTATACGGATGGATTTTCGCTTCTTTATTTTGTAAAGAAGGATATATATATATATATATAATATATATATGTGTGTGTGTGTGTGTGTGTGTGTGTGCCTCGGTGATGTAGTGGTTAGCATCACTGACTACGAATCCATTGGCCCCGGAATCGAGACCCGGTGACGGTAGACGGGGCGCAGCAAAACCCAGCTGTTCATCTTTCTACACAATAAAAAAATTGGTTGGTAGATAAATGGGTACCCTGGGTAACCAAATGGTTAAGACGCTGTGCTGCTGATCGGGAGGTCGTGAGATCGAGTCTGGGCGAGGACTTTGTAATTTCTGACCCCGTCGTGAGGCGTGGTTCGGATTCCACATTAAACTGTACAGGGCGTTCAAAAAGTCCCGTGACCACCTACAAAATGTACATATTGTAATACCAATTTTATTTTTGTGTGATTAATTGTATTTATATGTGGTAGGTGTAATTTAAGAAACAAGTCACTAGCAATAATTACTTTAATTACAGTAAATATAGTTACTAATTACTAATGTCTGTATCGCTTAATTCATTAACAAATGAAGGGCGGTATGGTTTCATGCCGAGATCTTTTGTCATGTGATCTCTCATTGTGGACATGGGAACTGCAAGTTCTTGTGATCGTTTCCGAAGTGATTTTTTCGGTGAACGAGCCACCGATGCAATCACACCTTCACATTGTTCTGCTCGCGTTGTTGGTCTTCCCGACCGTGGTCTGTCCTTGATGGAGCCAGTTTCAAACAGCTTTTTCTCTCCCAGCGTAATACTGTCTTGTTTGATGGTGTAGGCTTATTGAATCTTGTGTTGAAATCATTCTGGATATCATGCATCGTTTTGCCAGTATGTGACCCAGTGGCGGATCTACTATGAAACTAATGAAGCTTAAGCTTCAGGGCCCCTAATCCAGGAGGGGCCCTGAAGCAACTTTTTTTTTAATGAGTGAATTTTTCAACAAAATCGATGGAGTTTTTTTAAGTGTTTGTTATTAAAATAAGGCTATTTTAGTGATAGAATCATAAGCCAATGGGTTGAAGTACTTAATATTGACCTTAGAATATGCTCTAATACCCATATCACATATGGCCTCAAAATGCCCCTTAGTCCAGGCAATCTAGAGCAAAAATAGCTTCAACCTGGGCAAAATTGCTTCAGAAGCTTTCTAAACTGTTTCCAGCTCAGGAACCATTGCAGAATAACATATCCAAAATCCGACAAAATTGGACCCCGGGAACACCCCCAAAAATGAAATTCAAAATGGCGGACTGGCAGTTTCCTACGAAATACAATAAATTTTAATTTCGCTTTGTAGAGAGAGTTATGACGTTTTTCTTGATCAGTAAAATGTTTTAAAACACATTTTCGTTTCTAAATTAACCTATATGACACTAAAAATTGTATTAGGCGGCTAGTATTAAACTATGACGTCACGTAATGTAAATAAAATATACTGTATGGAGTGTATGTGAGAATGGACATTGCTACATCTTTATAAACTTATATTATATACAACTCTTTAATTCCTACTACCCACTATCAAATCTGCGTATTTGTGCTTGTCATTTTCTTTAAAACTGTTATTATGTACTCCTTTTAAATACTGCAACACAGTTTATTAATTTGTGTTTTCTGTATAAATGCATCCAGCCGCAGCCGTGGAAGCGATGTTGTTGCAACAGCTGGAATAAGTGTTCACGTTGTATGTAGGAAAAGGTTTACGGATAAAAAGACCATTGAAATAAAGAAGCGACAGACCGCAGCCGAGGCAATACCAAGGAAAAGTGCTCGTTTTCATGAATACGCATTTTCCAGTGCTACTCACTGTTTGTTTTGTGATACCTTTGTGGACTTTTTTTCCAAACACAAACCAAAATCAGAGCATGTCAAAATAAGAACTACAGAGTTCTCCGAAACCATAAAAAGGTGCTGTGAAAGCCGCTGCGATGAATGGTCGTTTAACGTAAAAGGCCGTCTGGAGTATTATCTTCGTGATCTTCCTGCTGCAGATTGTGTCTACCATCACACCTGCAGCGTAAATTTTCGAAGTGGAAAAACATTCCTCGCGCATACTCCTCCGACGATCATGATTCGAAGAAAGGGAGACCAACTAATGAAGAGCAACACCAAGCATTCCTTCAGACCTGTGCTTACCTGGAAGAGAATGATGATGAACAACTGTTGATTGGAGACCTAATTTCCAAAATGGAGGAATATCTTCAAGGAAGTCAGAGCTCTGTCTACGAACGCAGGCACATGAAGAGAAAGCTTTTAGAACGTTACGGAGACAAGATCATAATATCAGGTGAAAGTGGGAAGGCAGATGTAGTAACACTACGAGAGACAGCTAATGAAATTCTTATAGATTATCACAAAAAGTCGAAAGAATGTGATATAGATATAGAGCTATAGAAGATTTACCTAGTAGAAGCTGCTGCAAAAATAATCAGAAGTGATATCAAGTCTGTCGACTCGCCTAGAAAAGATGTGTATCCATCTCCAAATGACATCACTGCAGAAAGTGCTCTTGATTACATTCCCAACAGTCTGAAATTGCTATTATCAAAAGCATTTGCGGGACAGGATGCTTCAAGAAAAATAGGTGCAATTGGCAGAGCATTATGCAAGCAACCCGTCCTAGAGGATTACTATGTCCACTACAGATCGGTTTGTCGGTTCAGCTACACCACAACTTTAGGTCAAGGTACCTTATTGACGTTCTCCATCAGCTGGGTTACTGTTCGTCGTATGCAGAAGTAACAAGATTCGAAAGAAACGCGGCGCTGGCAAGTGGGTCTGGCTCTTTTACTGTTGATGAAAACACTGCAGTCCTTCTAGCAGCAGATAACGTCGATCATGATGTCTGCACTTTGGATGGGAAGAATACCTTTCATGGAATGGGTATGATTGCCGCAATAACTCCGAAGATCAAGATCCACCCTTCTATTCACAGGCGTAATGTTGGTGACAATGACATTAAGAAGATTGCAACCGTTGACATTAGGGAATATAGACACGCGAGAAGCATGTTGAGGGACATCTCATTCCGCGAACTTCCAGTACCCACTGCCACCATAAGTCGACTTAGTCTTCTCTGGCAGATATCTTCAGCAGAAAGATCAGGTCCAAGTTGGACCGGAACAATGCAGGCAATTCACGGTGGATCAAGTGTCTCACATCCAGGTGTGGCGTCGATCACGTTCCTTCCCATCATAGATATGTCGCCAACTGACATGACCTGCATATTTTCGACATTACTATATTTGAGCAAGATAGCACGCGATCAAAAAGTCCCATGCATTATTACCTTTGATCAGCCTTTGTTCTGGAAAGCTTCCCAAATCATCAATGAACAGAGAGACCTGCAGGACATTGTTTTAATGCTTGGATCATTTCACACTCTGATGAATCTTTTGGGAGCAGTCGGTACTCTTATGAATGGTTCAGGATTGTCTGAAGTACTTCAAGAAATATACGGACCAAATGCCGTGCAACATGATGTCTGGAAAAGCTGTTTCAAGAGCGATACGTGGTCATATGATAGTAGATGCAGCTCTTAGTACCTTACTAGTCGCAGACGTTTTCCCTCGTAATGAAGATGGAACTCCTCATGACCTCCATAAGGAAGCTTGTGACCTGCTCGACGATGTTATGACCGCCAAACAATCAGTTGAGGATGTGGAATCTTCGAATGCATTGTCTCAGATTGCTACCACTTTGGATGCGAAGAAAACTGACCTACAATCTACTTCGCAAACAAGTCAACTCTGGTTGGAATATCAGCGAATGATCAACATTGCACGTTCCTTGATAACAGCAGACAGAACCGGCTCGTGGGATTTGCACTTGCAAGCTATGCTGGAGACCATCCCCATAATTGCAGCAGCCGGACATCACAATTACCTGAAATCGATATACCTGTACCTGCAGAAAATGTTAAGTTTGCCTTCTGAAAATCCAGCCGTTAACAAAATGTTCCAGGAAGGTAAGTTTGTGGTAAGAAGAAGCGACAGATTATGGGCCGGACTCGGCACAGACCTGGTGATAGAACAAGTACTAATGCGTTCCCTGAAAAGCAGAGGCGGACTGACACGCGGAAGTGGATTTACAGACATCCAAAGGACAACGTGGCTCTTTTCTATGCCTCTGTGTTCCACTTATAACTTAACAATGCAGGAATACACCAGAGTTTTGTTGGAAAGTAGTGAACAGCACAAGGAAATGAGGGGAAGTAGACAAATCAGGGACAGTAATGACATGAAGAAAGTACTTGAACGTCTGGAATCCTTATCCCATTCCATTCTACCTCGGGTCTCTGCAACATTGTAACAGGGCTAACTGCTGATCCTGGAGTTAACGTTCATCAATTGCATTCAATCGGTACGAACATTGTCGTAAAAATGATTGGGAAACAAGCCTTTACATATTCTGCCAAAAGATCTGACAAAGTGAAAACACTAGGATCTGCTTCTGCCGTTGTGATCACTGATGCTTCAGATATAGAAGTAGATCCTGCACTACTGTTTCAGAGAATGATGACTGTTGCCACTGGCGGAGACATGAATGTTGAAGATGTCATG
The DNA here is from genome assembly GCA_023014485.1 of Bathynomus jamesi. NCBI lineage: Eukaryota > Metazoa > Arthropoda > Malacostraca > Isopoda > Cirolanidae > Bathynomus > Bathynomus jamesi. The sequence goes on along the minus strand of JAJOZX010004000.1, from coordinate 273,318 downwards.
TGTTACGAACTGTGTGCATATCCTCCTGCATTGTTCGAATCACGAAGTATCTTGAGGAAACCCGATAAGTCTCAGCTAGCTCATGCAATAATCAAATACACTGACACTTTACGCATGGAAGAAGTTCAAGAAATTCAGTGCACAGACCAGTACGTATTGGATGGTGGATCTCTACTACATCGTGTTTCCTGGCGTCAAGATGAAACATATGACAGCATCTCCAACTCATATGCCGATTTCACTCTGAAAACATATGGAAAAGCAATCATTGTTTTTGATGGCTACAGCAGCTCTCCTACGATCAAGGACATGACCCACAGAAGACGCAGCACCAAGACAAGCAGAAATGTGAATCTCAGTCCAAGCATGAAGTTTGTTGGCCAGAAGGAACACTTCTTGGCTAATGAAAACAACAAGCAAGCATTTATTTCCCTCGTAGGTGAGATGTTGAAGAAGCAGGGATGTACTGTTCACAACGCAGATGGGGATGCTGATGTGGACATCGTTCGTGCAGCAGTTTCCTCATCAGAAAATGCAACTACAACAGTAATAGGGGAAGACACCGACTTGCTGATTCTCCTTCTGTACCATGCCAAGGACAGTGGTTTCAAGTTGTACTATCGCAGCGATATAAGACGGGGACCATCTCCTAATCCTGTGTATGATATTCTCAGCATTCAATCATTGTTAGGCAATGACATCTGCAAGTATCTCCTGTTTGTGCATGCTTTCACGGGCTGTGATAGCACATCCAGAATTTTTTCGATCGGTAAAGCCAAAGCATTCGACACACTGATGAAGGTGGCTGAACTCCGTTCAGTTACAAATATATTCTGTTCTGATTGTTGCCAACACTCTGACATTGAAGCCGCTGGAAGAAAGGCAATGCTTCTGTTGTATGGCTGCAAAACACTTGAATCCACTAACGCACTACGTCATCGAATGTTAGTTGAAAAGGTAGCTACAGCTAAATCTTTTGTTACACCCGAACGTTTGCCACCTACCGATGCGCCCACAAAGTACCACAGCTTTCGCACATACTTTCAAATACTAATCTGGAAGTCTACAGAAGAGAAGATCGATGCAGAACAGTGGGGTTGGTATGTAAAGAATAATTCCTACTACCCTACAGCCTGCGACAAGCCACCAGCTCCAAATTATCTACTCAACATGATCCGCTGCTCCTGCAAGACGAAATGTGCTACTTCAAGATGTGGATGCAAGCGTAATGGAATGCCCTGTTCAACCGCTTGTGGCGAGTGCCAAATCAGTGGTTGCGATAACAACCCAAGTACCGGTAATCTATCCGATGATAGTGATGAAGAGTATTAATTTCTGTATGTTTGTGACCAGGTATCACTTCTTCTGTAATGAACATAACTTGAAACTGGGAAAAAAATAATTGTTGTATTATTGATTATAAAAATCTGTAAAAAGCTATATAACATTATATTTGCGTAATAACTGGTTGTGTTGTATATTGTTGAATTATTTAAAACATTACAACTGAAAGAAAAAGCATCAAATGTATCTCTATAAATAAAAGCGTAAATTATATATATTTTTTTTTTCGTAGGAAACATCCAGTCCGCCATTTTGAATTTCATTTTTGGGGGTGTTCCCGGAGTCCAATTTTGTCGGATTTTGGATATGTTATTCGGCAGTGGTTCCTGAGCTGGAAACAGTTTAGAAAGCTTCTGAAGCAATTTTGCCCAGGTCTAACTACAAATTGCCTGGACTACCTGTAATTGGTCAAATTTCAAAATTTTCTCGGGGACTTGCAGTGCCCGAACCACCAGCTGTATGGGCTCGCTGAGCTCGCCAGAATCTATTCATAGTCTACATTTTGGCAGCTGGATCCTCGAATCCTTCGTTGGTGCACGGCTTAATAGTTCTATAGCTCAGCCCTTAGGCTAGAGCCAATCGGAACTATAAAAAGACATCTGAATTCTCAATTCAGGCTGCACTCGTCTCGCTTGTGCATTTTAACACCAAAAATCAGATTTTCACCTCACTGTATGGCCCATTTTCAAGGACACCACCCCACCACCCCGTTCTCCGCCATTTGGGCCGCGAGGTCCTTGCAAGGGCAGCAAGGCCCTTTGAACCTTGTTGGATGTTGCCCTATTGTTGCTGGTTGCGAAGGGGCCCCCATAACAGTTCAAGCTTCAGGGTCCCAAAAATGTAGGTCCGCCACTGATGTGACCTGTCATGAACCAATGTGCTCATCACTATCCTTTCTTCCAGAGTGTAAGTGGACTGGTCTGCCATTGTTCACACAACTCTAATACCCGGAAAAGAAAAAAATGCCAATGAATCACATATAAATTCAATTAATCACACAAAAATAAAATTGGTATTACAATATGTACATTTTGTAGGTCGTGACGGGACTTTTCAAACACCCTGTATATAGTTGAAAAGTAATGACGGATCAGTGGAAATGTGCGCAGGTCAATTCCAAAGTAAATTTTTAAACCTTTTTATATATATGGTATATATATATATATCGAATCAGGCGAGTTTGTCTAAAACAATTCGTCTAAAATACAATTTGTCTAAATCAATTTGTCTAAAACAATTTGTCTAAAATAGTTTGTCTAAAATCAATTTGTCTAATAACAATTTGTCTAAAATACAATTTGTCTAAAAATAATTTGTCTAAAATACAATTTGTCTAAACAAACAATTTAATATAATATGGCATACAAATTGTTGCCTGATGTACAATGCTATTTATTACTTGCCACGCCCCATCTTAAAAGGTTACCTCTTGTGCGGAATAGTACATCGAAATCAGTTATCCCGGAACCCATAACCCGGTTAGGTTAGGTTAGGTTAGGTTAGGTAAGGTATATTATGAAATAAAATCAACCCATTTTCAATTTTTCATCCTCACTCCAAATTTATCAAGCAGACAAATGCATTTCTAGTTATCTTCAGTTATTAGTCAAATTGTATTTTAGACAAATTATTTTTAGACAAACTATTTTAGACAAACTATTTCGATGTACTATTCTGCACAAGAGGTAACCTTTTAAGATGGGGCGTGGCAACAATTTGTATGCCATATTATATTAAATTGTTTGTTTAGACAAATTGTATTTTAGACAAATTATTTTTAGACAAATTGTATTTTAGACAAATTGTTATTAGACAAATTGATTTTAGACAAACTATTTTAGACAAATTGTTTTAGACAAATTGATTTAGACAAATTGTATTTTAGACGAATTGTTTTAGACAAATTCTCCTAGACGCATATATATATATATATATATCTTTATATTTATGGTTTTATTTCATTTTAATTTCGTAATTCTGTTAAATTTTTACTATTTTTACTTTGGTAAATTTTAAACTGTTTTTGTATTGAATTATTTTCTTATTTCAGTTTCTTACATTTTTGCAATTCCTTAATTTATGACTTGCTTTGTTTTGAGATGTGTTTTGCGTTCTCTTATTTGGTTTTACTCTGTTAATTTTAGCTATTGATGATGGAAGTCTTATTCTGAAATGTGTTATTATTCAATCATGGTGGTCCATGCGTTCGTCAATTTGTTCATCACATATTTTTTTAAATTTTCAAACGTTTGTGTAGTGTGTTAAATGCGTGTATGTATAGTGAAGAATAGAGGGTGAAGTGTGTGTTTGAGAGCATGCTGGACTGCTCATAGGGTAGATGAGACGCGGAAAAAGATCGCTCGTGAGAGCGAGTCCGGGTGAGGGGGTTTATGATTGCTGACCATTCGTTGTGGCTCGTGATTCAGATTCTATGTCAAGCTGTAGGTCTAAGGTGGGGCAAGAAGACTACCCTTTCTTCAGAATAAACAATTCGGACAGAAGCAAAACTAAGGTACCTAGGTATATAGGTATATATTTGTGTGTGTCATATTGCTACTGGTTTTGGCGTTATTGTATCCACCAGTGATAGAGCACCAGTCTATTCACATAAAGATTATGGGTTCGAGTCTCGGTCCGGATTTTAGATTTCGGTGATTAAAGTGCATAGCTGGGTCTTCTTCTGTGGAGTAATGGTTCGGATCCCAGGAAAAGCTGTAGGTTCCTTTGATGATACGTTCTTTGATGGTAAGAAGATGGTTAAAAACAACCCCAAACACTATTATCATTATTATTATTATTGTCATTGTACTTATATGGACTTACGCATTTCACGTTTTCTGTTTTCTACTAGAGGTGAACAGTCTCATTTTTGTGAAGCATCTCATTTTCCTCCGTTCCTGAACAGTCTCATTTTTGTGAAGCGTCTCATTTTCCTCCGTTCCTGAACACTCATTTTTGTGAAGCGTCTCATTTTCCTCCGTTCCTGAACAGTCTCATTTTTGTGAAGCGTCACATTTTCCTCCGTTCCTGAACAGTCTCATTTTTGTGAAGCGTCTCATTTTCCTCCGTTCCTTATTTAGTACGAGGGTTGGTCTGAAAGTTTTTAGACAACGGCGAGAGATTTCACACGAAAAGCGTCTGGATAGTTTCAGACTGACGCGTATGAGTGTTTATTTTGTTGCATTATATACTACTATGTAGTTATCGATCTGAATGAGAGTGATTTTTCTGTTTCGTGGATCACTCTGTTATGAATTAAAAGTAGTTAAGGCAACTATTTTAGAACAGGATAAAAGCAACATCATTCTTTCACTGTTAACTACATTAGAAATAATAATAATAATAATTTAAACTTTGTTACCAATAACCTTTTAATTTTATTTCCGATAATTACGATTATAAGTGTCTTTTAATGTTTGTACAGTTTACAGACCACTTTCAACTTCAGTTGAACTTCTCACTGTGGAGTTTAATGCGCTGCCGTGTGATGTGATTATCAGAATAAGAGTATTATTACTGGAAACTTCAGTGTTAATTGAGTGGCTTAATCATCCCGACTTTCCTCATAAAATTTAGTTCGTAACCAATTTCTGTCATCGAAAATTTATGTCTTAATTCTAATCCCATCAAAGTATCGAACCCCTTATCTACGCAGGTTAATCAAATCTGGTGTAATCTGAGGATTGTATTCAATCAAGCAGTCATTTTGCTCTTTCCTCTTCCTTCTGACTTATCATTTCTCGGCTTTCTCTCTTTTTATATTGTTTACCATTTGAGTATACAAAGTTCTCTTGCATTAAGAATATGATTTTCAACAATGAAAGATTATTAAGATTCAAAATTGGCTTAAATTTGTTAGATGTGAAATAAACCTGCTCACACTTTATGTAACTGATAATCAAGTCTTGTTTTATTGCTCCTTTTAAAAGGGTCTCCTATAAAACACTTTCCGCCTTTAGGGAAAAATACGTAAGAAAAAGATCGATGTATGAACTTTTCAAAGCGTCGGAAATTATAACTTTTTTATTATTATTATAATTATTATTATTAAAAGTATTAAAATTATATTACAACTGATAAATGTCATTAATGGATATGATCAAATGCGCAAATAAGTTAGTTTTATATTTATTTCTTCATAAGAATTCGTGAATATAGCTGGGAAATAAGGCACGTGATGTACCATGTTGACGACGTAGCTTCTTCTTTGCCCTGTTAGATCAACTGTACGCCCTTGACGATTGGTTAGGTTAAGTCGTGATATTTTCGTTAGTTTAAGCGAAAATATCACGACTTATTCCTGCAGGTCTGTAACTCTTGTTTTCTAAACCTCACACTTAAAAAGCTCCACGCAAAGAAGTCTAATGGTGCTAAATCCGGAGATCGTGCTGTCCAGGGCATGTTTTCACCACGTCCACTCCAGCGATTTGGTAAGAGCTTAGCAAGGTACGCCGAACGATGTTTGCATAGTGACATGGAGCTCCATCTTGTTGAAAGACAACAGTGTCGAGAATGCCATCTGAACGAAGCTGGGGTTTAAGAAACTGCTGAAACATGTCAAGATAAATTGTCCCTTTTACCGTAGCTTCTGCGAAGAAAAAGATCCATAAACCTTCGATCTTGTCATACCCAACCAGACATTAACTTTAGGAGAATCTCTCTCCCATTCGTAGAACTCGGTTGATTTTTTATTAGCCCAGATACGGTAATTATATCGATTAACTTTTCCGCATGTTTTTTTTTTCTTCATGTAGAAAGGAGGGAGCTAAGGGCGAACGTCCGCAAAAGTGACCCCTCCACTGAAGACGGAGAGAGCCAAAAACAAGGTCTCCAAGGCTCAATGATGCTCTTTTTTTTAAATATCAATTTTGAAAAGGTTGTGTATTGTGTATGATGCATGTATGTGTAGTGAAGAATAGAGGGAGAAGTGTGTGTTTCAGAGCTTGCTGAACTGCTCACGTGATAGATGAGATCCGGAAAAAGATCAGCTAAGGAGGACAGTGACAGGAGAAACGGGAGTGTGGAATGTCGCCTCATCGCTGAAGAGAATGTGGTTTAATAAGTTTTCGGTATGAGTTTTTTCAATCAATTCTGCGCACATAGCGGCTCGTCTTGGATAATCCCCTTCGTGTAATTCACGTAGCACTTGAATATGGTAACTTTTAATTTTTAATGTTGATTTTAAAATCCTTAGAACAGTAGTTCTAAGGATGCTTTGGTATGCTTTGGTATGCTCACTGAGCATCAGTCTACGTGATGCTGTGCGAGTTGACATTGTAGGATTTGATATTTTCTTGAGAGGTATCTATTTGATATTTTCTTGAGAGGTACCTGGACGTCCAGATCTTGCTTCATCATGGACAGATCCTGTTCTTTTAAATTTATTGATTAACCAGCTCGCGAACTGCTTTGTCTGTAGGTCCTGGTTTGTGAAATCTTCTTTCGAATTTTTTTCGAATATATACAGGGTGTACATAAAGTCAGGATCTATTTTTGTGAAGCACTTGGAAATTATATGGAATTCAATCATAAAATGATAAAGTGGTAACATTTATTAAATAATTAAGAGTAGGATTCGACGTGACGCCCCTCAGTATCCCTGCACAGCTCAAATCGTTCCGCAGCATTTCTAAACACATTCTGTAGCATTTGCCGGGTTATGTTATCTGCAGCAGTTCGTATACGTGTACGTAAGTTTTCAAGACTCGTAATCTTCGTCTGATAGACATGCGATTTGATAAAGCTCCATGCAAATAAATCTAAAGGGGTTAAATCTGGTGATCTCGCTGGCCAAGGTCTGTTGCTTCCGCGTCCGATCCAGCGATTTGGAAAACGTCCATTTAGATAATCCTGAACAATTTTGGCATAGTGACAAGGAGCACCATCATGTTGATAGACGACGGTACTAACAATCCTATCCCCAATCAGCTGAGGTTCAAGGAATTGCTGCAACATGTCCAGATAAATAAGCCCCGTAACTGTAGCTTCAGCAAAGAAAAAAGGACCATAAACCTTAGATTTTGTTAAACCCATCCAGACATTAACTTTAGACAAGTCTCTTTCCCAATTTTGGACGAAATCATTCGGTCTTTCATCTGCCCAAATTCGACAGTTATGGCGATTTACTTTTTCACACGTATGGAAAGTGGCTTCATCACTAAAGAGAATGTTGTCCATTAAATTATCACTCCAGATTTGTTCTACGAGATCAGCACACACAGCACTTCGTCGAGGGAAATCTTCCTCATGTAAATCATGTAAAACCTGCAAATGATAGCTTTTCTTCTGCAAATTAACTTTCAGAATTTTGTGCACAGATGACGTCAGGAGGCCGAGTCTGTGTGATGCAGCACGAACGGACGTACGTGGCTCCTCAGTGATAATTCCGCCTACTGCATTCACGGTAAGATCTGACATACACGGTCGTCCTGATTCTGCTTCATCATTTACAGATCCCGTTCGTTTAAATTTGTTCACCAATTTTCGTATTGTCTTGTCTATTGGCCCCGGCTTATGAAATCTCCTTCTAAACTTCTCTCTAATGTCATTGTATTTCTTTCCATCGATTCGCCAAATTACTATTGCCACACGCTCTTCTGTATTCAACTATTCATTCTAAGGGCTTCTGAAAAGAAAAATAGAAAAAAATAATTATTTCATAAAAATAGATCCTGACTTTATGTACACCCTGTACTATATATAATTTAGTGGTGGACCGGATGTCAGTTTTTCAACATCTGCGGATGCGGATCTTTAATTTCAATATCCGCGGATGCGGATATTTAGTTAATCTATCAATATAATATAGAATTATGAATATATGACATAATTTTTCAAATTTCGTGATATTACTATTATGGCAGGCAATGCATAAGAATTAAAATTAATATTAATGTTTTCATTATGATAAAAATAATAACTTTCTCAAGAGTTTCAGCAACAGAAAATTCAATGAAACAAGTTTCATTCAATTTTCTGTGTTACCAGGTATTTATATTTTGAGGTTTATATATTTGTTTGTTCATTAATAAATAATTAATACTTTACATGAAATGTGCATGACTGGGCCTTATAAGCTACTTTATAAGCTAATTTAATTGTAAATTGCATAATTTATTAGAGGTAATATCCGCATAACATCCGCAGTCAGAAGTGCGGATGCGGATGTTAAAAATGATGCGGAAATCCGGTCCACCACTAAATTTTATATATATATATATTGGGTTGTTTTTGTTGGTTCCAGGTATTTTCGCCGTAAACATTTTCGCCGTAGGAAAATTCGCCGTAGGATTTTTCGCCGAAAACATTTTCGCCTCAAAGAAATTTGCCGTAAGGCATTTTCGCCGTAAGAATAAAAAAAAAAACCCGAACAAATATGAAAAACAAGCACCAATAAATGAAAAATCCAACCACCTTCGTCAGAATTAATTTATTTTAGCTTTTCAGTTTAGTTCGCAGTCTGATTGTAAGTCTTTTTGGTGGAAGTTCTCCCGTTACTCTTATTTTTAAATTATACAAATCTAAGCCCTTATAATGGCCTATACAGTAAAGAGTAGTCGTGGTGGTCAGAAATTAGTGGATGATAAGAATTAAGTATATACCGAATTGATAGAAAATACAGTGATAAAACTTACTGGAAGTGTGAAATGAAAGAGTGTACAACTAGAGTGGACACTATACTTGAAAATGATGCTACTTCAATATGCAAAATATTCGGTGAGCACAGCCATCCCTCTCATCCTGCGAAGCCTAAAGTTTACCAAACTATTGCAAATATAAAATCAGCGGCTACTAATTCACAACTCTCTACGAGATCTTTAATTGCCGATGCTTCTGCCAATTTAGATAGCACAGCTTGTTCCCTAATGCCCTCTTTGCCAAATTTATCACGCAATATTAGAAGTTGGAGGCAAAAAAATAAACAAGCCCCCCCACCCCCCCATCCCTAAAGCAAGAAGTGGTTATGTAATTCCTGATGAGTACAAATTTCATGAAAATGGTGAAAAAATTTTATTATTTGATAGTGGAGAGCATGATGCTGACAGAATTTTAGTGTTTGGCACAGAATCTGGTTTAGACGATTTGGTGAATCATAAGGATCGGGCATGTGATGGAACATTTAAATGTAGTCCAGATATATACTACCAGTTATATACGTTGCACATAGTAATAAGAGATAGTAGCATTCCTCGTCTATTTACTTTACTTCCGGGTAAATCTGAAGAGACTTACAGCAGACTTTTTCATATTTTAAAGGGCTTACGTTTATCATTAACTCCCGAAACCTTGATGATCGACTTTGAGAAAGCAAGTATCAGCGCATTCTCCAACGTATTTCCAAATGCAACTATAACCGGATGTTTATTTCACATGGCAAAAAATATTTACCGCAAAGTCATTGATATCGGACAAAAGTTGCGCTATCAAACTGAAACTGAATTTAACACAAAAATTAAATGCTTCACAGCGCTAGCATTTCTTCCAGTTAGCGACGTTATTGACGGATTTATCGAGCTAACAGATGACGATGATTTGCCCCAAGAGTTGGTATCTTATTTTGAAACCCACTATATTGGAGGAGAAAGAGGCCGAGGCCCGCGAAGACGCAGAATGGAACCCACATTTCCTATTGAACTGTGGAATGTCTACGAAAGAACGTGTAATGGTATGCCGCGAACGAACAACAGTGTAGAAGGCTTTCACAACGCAATACAAAGCTCTGTTATTAATGTGCATCCCAGTATTTGAAAACTCATACTTATTTTAATGAAGGAAGATATGTTAGCGAAAAAGAAGTGCGACGTCGAACGAGGAGATGAACCAACCAGAAAAAAGGGTATAAAAATATTAGTACGCGACTTCATAATCAAGTACTAAGGTACAATCCAGAGCAAAAACTACATTTTTTGCGCATCATAGCTATGAACTTGCACACTTTTTAATTTAAAAATATTGTTTTATGTTTTTCCTATTTCTTTGCTTTTAACGTATCAATAAACTATTTTTAATTGCCTTTAAATCTTATTTTTTCAATCTGCTCTTTTTATTCTTACGGCGAAAATGCCTTACGGCGAATTTCTTTGCGGCGAAAATGTTTTCGGCGAAAAATCCTACGGCGAATTTTCCTACGGCGAAAATGTTTACGGCGAAAATACCGGACACGGTTTTTGTTACCTATGACAAATAAATTTACCATTAAAGCTAAGACTATTTTAAAATAATTACACAATCTTCAAACGGTTCCAGTAATCTTGGAAAGTCTTCGATCAAACCAGATACGAAACTGGAGCAGATCATGAAACAGTAGCAAGCACCTTGGAAATTGGCAAAGAGAGTGTGATTACGTTTGCCACAAGCCATCTTTAGATTAATCAACCCAGAGATGATTACAGTAAGTTCCTTGGTCATAATCCACGTGGCGTACGATTTATAGGTCATGGAGCCGTACACCATGTGCGATGGATGGCCCAGCACTGTGCGCCTTCAAGAACTGGGTGTTCCAGGAGCAGTTCCGACTCACTAAGCGAGAGGAGAGAATACTCCGTGATATTTGCATCTTCATTGTTCGATTCTACCTCAAGGCATGTTTCACGGCCCCTCTCGCCGTTTCTACTCACAACAACGACCTCACCTTCCTCCAACTTCTTGTTAAGTATGAAAAAGAGAATCCTGCCCTCTTCAAATTTGCCTGCAATAAATTATCAGAACACCTGGTATCTGAGCGAGAAACTCGTCGGTATCGCATTCTTTGATGCCATCGGAGTCCAGGCAGGCAATGTTGAAGGCCCTTAATGAGAAAGAGAGCATGGATAAACCCCCAAACTGTATGCAGCTGGACGTAAGAAAGTCTGGAGACATGACAATTAACAATTTCGTCAACAAAAATACGAGGGAGCTCTTCCATTGCCTCGGCATTCCGATTGGATTCTTGGATTTTGACTCCGAGTCATGGGGACTCAGAGAAGATTAGAGAGAGGGTCTAGAGACGCTTCGCCGCTTAAGGGTGGTGAACGACATTGCCGAAACGGGTGTGTCTCTCATTGAAGAATACAATGCCATCATAACGAAGAAAGATCAGAAGCAATACTCGCGTCAGGTTGTACAGGTCCACCGGCGGCGGTTACCAGACAGCAAGAAAGAATCGATGACCAGGCAATAATGCCTGGCTGGCGGCCACGATACCCCGTCAACGAGCAATTAATACCTACTTACCCACCAATGAATTGAAGGGTACCTGGATGCCATCGAATACTTTGAAAGAAAGTAACAATAAAACTTTATGCCGGTTATATGGTTATAAACGGGACTCATGGGCCGTTTTCTATCTGGGTATGGTTCTAGGTAAATTCCACCAGGTAAATTCCACCCCAAATTATTTAAAATAAAATATGATTTAAATAAGTAAAATGTAAATATTTTATTCATATGGGTACAAATAGAATAATACAACGAATATTACAATAATTTATGGTGCTCTTCCAATATGTGCTCTACCGCGAAATTTACATTCCAATACGTGATCTACCTTAGATTATTCGGATTAGCAGCAGGTACGTTAGTTAGCCTTATAAGGCTAACTAACGAAAATATCACGACTTAACCTAACCAATCGTCAAGGGCGTATAGTTGACCTAACGATTGGTTAGGTTAAGTCATGATATTTTCGTTAGTGCTAATCCGAATAATCTAAGGTAATATTTACATTTTACTTATTTAAATCATATTTAAGTAATGTAAGTAAAATGTAAATATTACCTTAGATTATTCGGATTAGAACTAACGAAAATATCATGACTTAACCTAACCAATCGTTAGGTCAACTATACGCCCTTGACGATTGGTTAGGTTAGTCGTGATATTTTCGTTAGTTAGCCTTATAAGGCTAACTAACGTACCTGCTGCTAATCCGAATAATCTAAGGTAGATCACGTATTGGAATGTAAATTTCGCGGTAGAGCACATATTGGAAGAGCACCATAAATTATTGTAATATTCGTTGTATTCTTCTATTTGTACCCATATGAATAAAATATTTACATTTTACTTATTTAAATCATATTTTATTTTAAATAATTTGGGGTGGAATTTACCTGGTGGAATTTACTTTGGTGGAATTTACCATTGGTGGAATTTACCTGGTGGAATTTACCGTGGTGGAATATACCGTGGGGGAATATACCGGCCACCCTGGGGGTTCACTTAACCACACAACAAAACTTCAACTTCATTTGTGTATACACTTAACCACAGAACAAAACTTCAGCCTCATTGAACAATCTCTAAAATATTATTTTATTTGAGTGAAATTTTACAGAAGTTATTTTTATGTGCAATGAAGTAAAATTAGGGGCTGAGAGCTTTAGAATACAGAACTTCGAAATTTGCCTATATCACCCTAATATATACTGTGTGTGTATATATATATTATATATATATATATATATATATATATATATATATATATTATATATATATAATATATATATATACACAGGGTTCTGTATTGGGCCCCTTGCTTTTTCTTATATATATTAACGATTTAGATGTCGGCCTAGTCAGTACAGTTTCAAAGTTTGCGGATGACACGAAGCTGGGTGGTAGGGCGATTAATGACGAAGATAGAGGTAAAATTCAGGAAGATCTGAATAAAATCGTTGATTGGTCAGTCACATGGCAAATGAGATTTAACGTGGATAAGTGCAAAATTTTGCATATAGGTTCGTGTAACGGTAATTTTGCGTATAGTATGTCAGGGAAAGATTTAACAAGCGTAGAGCAGGAAAAAGATTTAGGAGTTATAGTCACTGGTGATTTAAAAGTAGCGAAACAAAGTACAGCAGCGGTCAATAAGGCGAACAAAGTGTTAGGGTTTATAGCTCGAAATTTTGAGTACAAATCGCGCGATATTATAGTTCCTCTTTATAAATCATTAGTTAGACCCCCATTTGGAGTACGCGGTCCAATTTTGGAATCCGCATATGCGCAAAGATATAGACAAAATCGAAAGAGTTCAAAGACGAGCAACTAAGATGATTCCGTCTCTTAGGTCAAAGTCGTACGAGGATAGGCTTAAAGAGTTAAAATTGACTACTCTCGAGACTAGGAGGTTAAGGGGTGATCTAATCCAGGTTTTCAAAATTATGAATGGGTTTGATAACGTAGATAGAGATAGCTTTTTCGAAATATCTCAATATAATAGGACTAGAAATAACGGGTGTAAGTTGACAAGTAGAAGGTTCGAGACAGCAGTTGCGAAAAACTTTTTTACGCATAGAATAGTAAATAGCTGGAATAGTTTGCCGGTAGAAGTAGTTAGTAGCACGTCTATAAACATGTTTAAAAATCGATTAGACGCGCATGTTGATAGAAAGGGTATAGTTTAAGGTAGTAAAATTAAGGCTTTGTGGGGATAGATCCCACAGCTCAACACAAGTGTTGTGGGATATAGGAAGGCAGCGTCTTGGGTTAGGGGATACTCTCTGTCCTTACACACCCCATTTAAAGAGATTCCTCTGCCGAGCGGTGCCCCCCATAGTACTGTGAGGTATTGAAAAACTCATGATCTTCACTTGCCCCACAAACACCTTTAAATGGGAGACCCATAATGGGTGCACACACATTTCTACATTACTGTACAGTCTTTACAGCCACACCTACACTTTTCCTCGTAAGTGTATATATTGTAATGTATATGGTTGTAAATTTTGACTTGGTCCGCAATCGATATGGACCGTGACTTGATGGATACCGTAATGAAATTGACTGGATTCTTTGGATCTGATATATTTGCATGTCCGTTATAAATAGATATAGAGTGTAACATTTGTGGATAGTAGTCTATTATGACTTGATGCTCTGGATCCAGAGATTCTATCTTTAGTTTTAAATCGATAATTAATTAGTTTTAAATTGATAATTATTTAGTTTCGTAAAAATTGGTCGTTGCCAAATTACCGGCAGTTTTTACATAAATTTCTTATGTTCTTGTGGTTCGGAACCCACGTAAAATTGTAGGTCCCCTCCACCACCACGGAGGACATACACAATACACGATTACGAACACAGTTAGGTAGACCAGCCATGAGTGGATCCTAGGGTCTTTGTTGGTCTGAAACATTATAACATTATAACATTATATATATATATATATTGAGCCGAAAAATCGGAAAAAATAAATATAAAAAATGTCTATATTTTAAATTAATTTTTCCAAGTGTTTTCCATTTTGCTTCATTTATTTTATCATAAGGGAAAATGCTGAAGGAAATGCTGAAAGAGACAAAAGAAAATGTTTTTATGCTTATTTCCGTGAATCAATCATACGCATGTCTGCAAATGTCAACAGAAAAGTTTTTCAAATCATTTCAAAAGTAAAACGATACATTTTTCTTTTTTCGAGAACAAAACTATTAGATTTTTCCCAATGTATTTTTGGAGTGGGGGGGAGGGGTTAAACGTCGATATTATATACAATTTACACTTGAGGGTTGTACGAAAAGAAATTTTATATGTATATACGAGTATATTAGTATTAGTATTATTTATCACAGTTTAGAGAATATTACTCGCCACTGTTCACACTTTTAACAACCAATATTACTCGCCACCCTGTATATGTATATATATATATATATATATCACAGCATGATCGATATATAAATAAAATTTTAAAAATAGAATACCTAAAACTCATTCTAGAGAAACAGAAGGATTATTTGAAGGATTAAATATACATTCAAAGGAAGTAGATTGAGCAAGTATGAATACAGAATTGAAGGAAGTAGATTGGGAATTAATACTTCGAGAAAAAAAAAACCCAAGAAGAAATACTACTTATGGTAGAAAGTGAAACTAAACGTATGTTTCCGAAACATGTTTCGAAGAGACAAAAAAGAAAAGGTTACAAACTCGAGATGAAACTCAGAACGTTATTTAGACAACGGAAACAAACCGTAAAATATATCCACAAATTCCAAAACAGACGCAAGGATACTTAAGCAAGTAAAACAACTATGCGAAACAGAAATGGATCTAAAACAAACATTTATCTGCGAGACAAACGAGTAGAAATAAAAGGTAGCAGAATATATATATATATATATATATATATATATATATATATATATATATATCCTAAATACTTTCACACCCTTACAAAAAGGAGAATGAAATGTAAAGAGTGTGTTGGTCCGTTAAAGGAGGGAGTAAAAGAGTACACAAATGACTCAGAAAAAATGAGTGAATCGCTTTAGGAACGATTTAATTTTGTTTAGCACCCCTGAGCCGAGATAAAAATAGAAAGTTCGGATGAATTCGTTGACAGATACAAACCAGTCAAGAACAGTTGTGGACGCGAATCTACTAATTCACTTTGAATTCCGAGAAAGGTACATAATTAAGGCTTTATTATAAATACAAGAAAAATTCAGCACCAGGGATACACATGGAGTTCTAGGTTTCTGAAAGAATGCAAAGAGAGTATAGGTAAGCCACTACACTTACTGTGGAAAAAGCCATTTGACACAGAATAAATTCTACTCCCATTAAAGAACGCGAATATTGTTCTCTTACTCGGAAGAGGTAACAGAGCAAGGCCTAAGAATTATCGCCCAGTAACAATTACCTCCTACCTTATAAAATGCTTCGAACGGGTAATTAGAGGCAAAATTGCTTGCTACTTAAAAAAAAAATTATTCACTCCAAACCAACATGGATTCAGAGTTGGAAGATCATGCCTATCACAGTTATTAGAGCACAAAGAGAAAGTACCAGGAACGTTTTGTCGAAGTCAAAATATAGATACCTTCGATAAATAGAATTATAGCACACAAACTTAAGGACACGGAAATTACTGGAAAACTGAGACGATGAATATTTAATTTTCTGGTCCAAAGAACACAAAGAGTATTTGGTAAATGGAGTTAAATCTGAAGTCTCAGCAGTCATGAGCTTTGTCCCACAGTGTACAGTATTAACTCCCTTGTTGATTATAGTAATCGCTGCAGGTATAGATGCTGATATTTAAGACAGTGTCGTGTCGTGCTTTGCGGACGACACAAATATATGCAAGGATATATTAAATGAAAATTGAAAAATTACAAAACGACATTAAAACATTATTCAAGTGGACGGAAGATAACAATATGAAGTACAACGAAGAAAAATTCCAGCTCACAAAACATGGTAACAAGTAGGACTTATTGAATAAAGGGTACAAAAAATTGCAAGACATACAGCTAACACAAATCCAGACGTTGGATCTTAGAGTAATAATATTATCAGATGTAGAATTCAGGAAACACTATAACATAAAAATTAGAACAGCTAGAAAAATTAGGGGAATTATTTGGAGGAGCTTCCACAGTAGAAACCAAACATCACACTAAACGTATGCATGCAAGAGTTTAGTCCTACCAGTAACTGAGTATTGCTCAGTACTCACAAGCTCATACAGAAAACGAGGCATTGCAAACATAGAAGCCCATACAAAAGACTTTTAGGTCTAAGGTCTAAGACGAACTCAACAATCCTCGAAACTCTACTCTGTGGAAAGAAGACGTGAGCGATACACAATAATATACGTATGGAAAATACCAGAGGGATGTGTCTCAAACTTTAGAAATGAAATAAAAACACACTGGAATGAGAAAAAAGGTAGATTCTATACTATCCCAGCTGGGCTGGGGCAGGAAGCCATGAAAACGGAAAATACTTCAGAATATAAGTTACCACAAGAACTAGGGAACCTCAGGCACCCCGACTTAACTACCTTCAAACACCACCTCGACAGGTTCCTGTCTAAAGTCTCTGACCTTCCATGCTTAGCTGACTTTGGTGACTATGGGGACAGGATGAGAGTTGAAAATAACTTTCTCCTCTATCAGGTCTCCCAAATGAGATAGGAGGCTGCAGAGGCGTCGAACACAAATCGACTCTGAACACTTATTCAAACCCAACCAAAGCAATCTTAGTGGAGGCTAAATTTTGCACATATATATATATATATATATATATATATATATAAACCTTACCTTACAACCTTACAAAGGTTCCGCGCGATGATTCCTCATTTCGACAAGGTCAAGCTTGTCGCCCCTCCTCTCGAGTTGGCCTGGTGAAGTAGTGAGTTGGCTTTTTGTACTCCCCACCTCACATAGCCAGGTACGCCCGGCTCATCGGGGATTGTTCTGAGCCAGGCGTCTAATCTTCTTTTGAAGCTGTCCACTGCAACTCCCTTCGTGTTTCTTAGGTCTTTGGGCAGCTGATTAAACAGTTTTGGTCCTCTCACCACAAAACTATTTTCTTTCAGGGTTAAGGTTGTTCCCTGTCTCGCCTTTAATTTGGGAATACGACACAGTCTACCGTTTTTACTTTCCACCGTTGTTTGGGGAGTTATAGGGTTCAGAGTAAGATTAGGGACTAGTTTCTCCATTATTTTCCAAGTGTAAATAATGGTGTATCTCTCTCTCTCTTCTCCTTTCCAGTGAATATTGGTTTAGTTCGCGTAACCTTTCCCAGTAATTTCGCAATAAAAAAAAAATTATATATATATATATATATATATATATATATATATATATATATATATATATATATATATATATATATATATATATATTTATTTATTTATTTATTTATTTTCTGTGTATAAATAGAATAATGATGCGGAGTTAGTCTTTATATTAAATTATGTAAATACCTTCGCGAGCAAGAATATGAGCTAATTAAACGATGATGAACTTTCACACCTTCTTCATATTGCAAAACCTGGAACTTGACTCTCGCATCGAGATAAACTGAAGACATTCAGACTCTTATTTTAATGCTTTGGCTATCGTGTTGGCATCTTAAATTAATGCCTTCGCCGATTTCGACGGAATTTTTATCAGTTTTATGACGTAAGACGATTGGCCAATGTTAGATTTACGCTTAATCTCGAGCTGTTAAAACTTATTTAAATACTTCTTGGATTCTCCCTCGAAATTCTCTTTAAGAAATCTCTTAAGTGAAGCGTATTAGTTTTTATTCTTCAGTAAGACATAAATTGAGATTCGCCATATAAGCAAGACTTTTCTTTAGCTGTTCTTTATATCCTATAAACGAAATTTACGCAGAACAACTTTGAATATATAATTGCATATTGCTCGTTATCATATATATATATATATATATATATATATATATATATATATATGTATATATATATATTATATACACTGTACTTGTATATTATAGACACAAGCTTCTATAACATCGTCCAATTCCTATTTCGCATCATAAACTTCTGAAGCAGCTTCTGAGGTATACGAGTCTAAATAAAATGGCTCAGATATCGTTCCTTTGCAATTCGCAGTTGACAAGATCATTGACGCGAATGCAATGAATGTTATCGAAAGGGCATAAAATGGCTCGTAATTCGTGATTACTAAAATTGTGACACCCTTTATTTTCGCTCGAGAAGATGCCGTTGAGAGAAGCAAAAGCTGTTTAGTAGAGAAACAAAGGAATAATAACAGTGCCACATATGGCTCAACATTTGATCATCTTCTTTACACTTCATGTCAAGTATATGGCAAAGATAGATAGATAGACAGATATCCGGGTAGTAGAGTTGGTCGATGGACCGTTGATACATGGTTGATATAGGTGATACCAACCATACATCAACAGTCTATCGCTTAACGTGTGTGAACACGCGTGTATGTTTATTCTGACATGTGAATTAAAACTGAAGGTCAGACCGTTGCTTGGCACTCTTAAGTAAGGAGAGAATGTAATATTTTTATGTTCCTTTTATAGCTGCGGTTTTTAATGGGTGACAACAAGAACAACAACATTCCTAAAATATTTTTGACAACGTTGCAATTGTCAAAATTCCTGCAACATTTTTCCCTTTCAGATTCAAGACCCACAAATAAATTATCGTAAATCATCTTCTTAAGGAGCGAAGAACAGAACCCCTTTATTCTTATCTTATATCATTAATTACAATGATAAATCATTGTTCATTGTGCCACAACTGTTTCCTAAAAATTTCAAAGTAACATTTAAATAGTATATATATATATATATATATATATATATATATATATATAGAGAGAGAGAGAGAGAGAGAGAGAGAGAGAGAGAGAGAGAGAGCATAAATGAAAATGAAATGAAAATGAAAAGGTTTATTGGCAGACTATAGTCCATATGACAAATATTATTAATACAATGACAGTTCATACACTAAGGATAGAAATATATACAATTGATTAGAAATAATACTGCACTGTCGAAGTCAAGTGGAGCTACAGACAGACGTTTTCGTACCAAGAAGTCCATAGCTTAGACTCACTGCCCGGGCAGTGTTTCCCAACCGGGGGCCATATGGCTCCCTGGGGGCCATGGCACATTTGAAGGGGGCCACAGGAAAATGTTATTTTGTAAAATAGAGTTAAATCTGCATATTACCTACTGAAAATAATGCTTATGGGGGCCACAGGAAAAAATAAGGTTCCTAAGGGGGCCATAAGCCAAAACTGGTTGGGAACCACTGGGCCTTAGAGGATAAATGGCAGGACTCATGGATAGCTTGGATGATCGGGTTGGTTGATTTTTTAATTCTTTGCATTAGACTGTGTTGAGCACGTCTTGTTACCTCCGGGAAGCTCGGGACATTGCGGGTAGCAAACATTTGCGAAGCTGAGCATCTCGGGGGTAATTTATGTAAGAGTCTAAAAGACCTGTTGTACAGCAAATTTAGGGTTCTGCCGAACCTTTTTTATAATTCACCCAGAGTTGCTGACCGTATATATTACTGCAGAAAGTACGAAAGAGTGTGTCTTTAGCTTCACTTGTACAGAAACGAAAGTTCCTTATGGTCATATTCGCTTTAGCACACATACAATCCAGCATCCGAGAAATAAAGAAGTTGTATTAAATAAACTTTGCCAATGCTGCTAAACCTTATGGATACTCTCTCTCTCTCTCTCTCTCTCTCTCTCTCTCTCTCTCTCTCTCTCTCTCTATATATATATATATATATATATATATATATATATATATATATGTGTGTGTGTGTGTGTGTGTGTGTGTGTGTGTGTGTGTGTGTGTGTATGCTTCTCGCGCTACAATTAGTGCGAGAAATGCCTAAAAGTTTCAGGCATTTCGCGTACTACCTATAACCTTTAATTACCTAATCACGAAGTGGTTAAAGGTCACAGATATTTCACAAAATGCCTGAAACTTTTTGACGCGAAACGATTAATTTCACACATGGACTGGAATCGTTTTTCACTTTCCTTGCGGGTTGTATATACATTTGTAGAAAAGTGTTTCTACGAGAAAATAAATTTATGTTAAAATTTAAAAGATATCCTTCTGTTTGTATAAATTAACATATTAATCCTTTAAAAGATATTATTCTGTTCAACTAAATTAAAATATGATTCCGTTACATTTTTAATGTTTGTGTGAATCGCCTTTACGCCCAGAAGATTCTCTGGCATCCCCTCGATAAGCCTAACGAAAACAGTGTGCCACGTCTAATCTTAAGCAGAGATTTCCAAATTGTAAATGTTCTTTTCAATTATTATAAATCACATAAAAGAGTTAAGTGTAAAAACTACAATTGTATAAATTCTTTTGCTAATATCCAATTATACCAATTCTCTCGTTAATATCATTATTAGAGTAAGATTTTGCAAGTTTAATAGTCTTCTGTAACACGTGGCAACCATGGGTGTTTCTCCAGGACAAAAGGGAGCCCCTTGAGGAAGGCAACATGATTAGTCAGTCTAACGCTCGCCTGAGCTTCCGACAGAGGGAGTAGAGTGTTCCGCCCGTGGGCCAGCCGGGTTTGGCTGAACCCCTCAGCTTATTTTGATGTAAGCATTTGCCCGTTAATAATTCTCTAAACCAAGTGTTGTGTTAAGGGTGTATTAGTGATTTCAACTTTGAGAAATAAAGGACTAACAAAGGAAAACTCGTCATTTTATATCCTTCTAACGGAGAACAGCATTCCCTTCTCTCAACGGACTGAGAGAGAGCGGATGCCATCAACCGAGGGTATAAATTGTTGTCTTCGAAAATTCGCAGTCAGAATAAAATAATTAAACGGTATAAACTTCCTTGTGGGTGCGAGGAAGTGACATACCGAGAACACCTGTGAAACGTCGGAGATGGTGTAACGAAGCATAATATCATCATATCCGACATTGGCGACCTATACCAGGATTTAAAGAAGGAATTGAAAACCTGTGAGCAGAACCCCGCTACAGGGACATCAACGCATCCGAAACGAACGTCGGATTTCAGGGGAACCACGCACTTATTTAGAGAGAGGATTATAACGGAAATTATTAATCGGGCACGCGGAGAGGAATTTTACGAATTTAATTTCTCTTGGAACGTCTATGCGACGCATAGCATTGTCGTAAATTTCTACAACGAAGAGTAGAAAAATTTTCGAAAATTGGAGAAGATTTTCAAAGACTTTGATTGTCAACGAAAAACGGACGAACCGCATTGGAATTGATTACGAAAATTTGACGTCCATGCGACGCATAGCATTGGCGTAAATTTCTACAACGAAGAGTGGAGGACTCAGAAACGAAGACAGAAGTTAGGCGTGTTCGAATCGGTGTGCGCATCTCCTTCGGAAAAACGGTTTCGCCTTCGTGGATCGCAGAGTCGAACGCATTTGACTCTAAAGAAAAACGAAAGAAAACGGAATAAAAGGAAATCAGGTTGCTTTTGACAAGTAAGGTTAACATTAAAATCCCGTATTGGTTTCAAGAATTTTTTTTTATTATTATTATTATTATTATTATTATTATTATTCTCTTGTGGTTGAAAAGAGAAGTGTATCCCAGTGTTAACGTATCGGGTTGAAAATTTGTTTTTCATTATTATTCTTCTTTGTGTTGTTAGAAGATTTTGTGGGTTTTGCATGCAGTGTTTTACAAATAAATAAATTACAGCATGTTTATTGGTTGTAAACAGTTCACTGTTCGTTTGAGTTAAAAACGATTTTTTGTTTGTCGGTGTTTACAATCAATTGAATTCAATTTTTCTATCTTTTTTGTTTTTTTGTGATAAGAGGGAAAAATTGACAGGTTTGTTTTTTGCATGCAGAAATTGGGTATTTAAATATATAAGGATTTATATATTTTATTGTTTGTAACGAAACGATTTCTGCAAAGTATCCGGTAAATTTATGGAATTTGAGAAAAAAAAATTTAAAGTGAATATTTAATTTTTTTTTTAATTGGAACTGTCCCAGAAATCACGAGGGAAGTTCTCGATGAGGGACATTTTCCGGGGGAAGAGGTCTGTGACGAGATCGTCACAGATGAAGGACATAATGCAAGCTCGGTTTATGACCCCGACGAACTCGAAAGAAAAATTGCCTCTTTTTCGTCCTACAGTGTTGCATCACTGCATCGCTCTACGGGACAACTTTCATTCGATTCTGTTCTTTCTAATCAGAAGGTTCGGAAATCGAAACTGGAGCCATCTGCCACTTTGATTTCGCTCCAAAAAGACCGAATACACGAAACGAATAACAGTAATCATAACGTCGGTTTATCCCATTTACAAATTGTTTTTTACCGTATTTCCAGTTCAAGTGCTACCACACGTACCCCTATACACGTTTAGGCTATACCCGTGCATTCATGCACTACGTACTAAATTATTGAAAGACGCTCGAGACGTGGTATGATTGATGTCGGAGGCAATTAGCCACCAACGCGTACATCCAGAAACTTGAGCAATGTCCACACGTACCCTTTGAAATTTCATACTTTCCAAGTTATAGAGTTTAGTCAATTCCAAAGTTAAAAAAAAAAAAAAAAGGGTTCTCAAAACGACAATATAACCTTGCAGAATTCGTATCAGTTTCACCTAAGTACTTTGTCCAATAGTTCATTGAAATTCATTTCGCTAAAATGTTGTTCTTAAAGTTTGATAAAAATGGCGTATGATTTTAAAAGTGTATGCACACGGTGAACTTAAACCAGTGTAAAAAAAAAAAAAAAAAAAAAAAAAAGGTGACCTAAATAAACCAGACTCCAAGTGTTCAAGGACACGCAAGTGACAGTTAATTATAAGTGTTCATTAGTGCATAAGTATTAATTTTAATGTAAAATTTAATTGATAAGTAGAGTGGATTAACTACTAAGTAAATGTATTTTGTTTAACTATTTCTTTTGTCTTTATGTAACATTACATCCAACTACTTCTTCAATAATATCTTTGTCTTTATAAAACCCTACATCCAACTACTTTTGTTTGAGAGGATTTTTGCAAACGAACCCCCGAGTACCAACTCTGGGAGGGGAGCCATGTAGAAAAGTGTTTCTACGAGAAAATAAATTTATGTTAAAATTTAAAAGATATCCTTCTGTTTGTATAAATTAACATATTAATCCTTTAAAAGATATTATTCTGTTCAACTAAATTAAAATATGATTCCGTTACATTTTTAATGTTTGTGTGAATCGCCTTTATGCCCAGAAGATTCTCTGGCATCCCCTCGATAAGCCTAACGAAAACAGTGTGCCACGTCTAATCTTAAACAGAGATTTCCAAATTGTAAATGTTCTTTTCAATTATTATAAATCACATAAAAGAATTAAGTGTAAAAACTACAATTGTATAAATTCTTTTGCTAATATCCAATTATACCAATTCTCTCGTTAATATCATTATTAGAGTAAGATTTTGCAAGTTTAATAGTCTTCTGTAACACGTGGCAACCATGGGTGTTTCTCCAGGACAAAAGGGAGCCCCTTGAGGAAGGCAACATGCTTAGTCAGTCTAACGCTCGCCTGAGCTTCCGACAGAGGGAGTAGAGTGTTCCGCCCGTGGGCCAGCCGGGTTTAGCTGGACCCCTCAGCTTATTTTGATGTAAGCATTTGCCCGTTAATAATTCTCTAAACCAAGTGTTGTGTTAAGGGTGTATTAGTGATTTCAACTGAGAAATAAAGGACTAACAAAGGAAAACTCGTCATTTTATATCCTTCTAACGGAGAACAGCATTCCCTTCTCTCAACGGACTGAGAGAGAGCGGACGCCATCAACCGAGGGTATAAATTGTTGTCTTCGAAAATTCGCAGTCAGAATAAAATAATTAAACGGTATAAACTTCCTTGTGGGTGCGAGGAAGTGACATACCGAGAACACCTGTGAAACGTCGGAGATGGTGTAACGAAGCATAATATCATCATATCCGACATTGGCGACCTATACCAGGATTTAAAGAAGAAATTGAAAACCTGTGAGCAGAACCCCGCTACAGGGACATCAACGCATCCGAAACGAACGTCGGATTTCAGGGGAACCACGCACTTGTTTAGAGAGAGGATTATAACGGAAATTATTAATCGGGCACGCGGAGAGGAATTTTACGAATTTAATTTCTCTTGGAACGTCTATGCGACGCATAGCATTGTCGTAAATTTCTGCAACGAAGAGTAGAAAATTTTTCGAAAATTGGAGAAGATTTTCAAAGACTTTGATTGTCAACGAAAAACGGACGAACCGCATTGGAATTGATTACGAAAATTTGACGTCCATGCGACGCATAGCATTGGCGTAAATTTCTACAACGAAGAGTGGAGGACTCATAAACGAAGACAGAAGTTAGGCGTGTTCGAATCGGTGTGCGCATCTCCTTCGGAAAAACGGTTTCGCCTTCGTGGATCGCAGAGTCGAACGCATTTGACTCTAAAGAAAAACGAAAGAAAACGGAAACAGACGTTCTCTCAAGACGAGACGGAGAAAAACAAAAACAAACGTGTTTTTAAGACGGAATAAAAGGAAATCAGGTTGCTTTTGACAAGTAAGGTTAACATTAAAATCCCGTATTGGTTTCAAGAATTTTTTTTTTATATTATTATTATTATTATTATTATTATTATTATTCTCTTGTGGTTGAAAAGAGAAGTGTATCCCAGTGTTAACGTATCGGGTTGAAAATTTGTTTTTCATTATTATTCTTCTTTGTGTTGTTAGAAGATTTTGTGGGTTTTGCATGCAGTGTTTTACAAATAAATAAATTACAGCATGTTTATTGGTTGTAAACAGTTCACTGTTCGTTTGAGTTAAAAACGATTTTTTGTTTGTTGGTGTTTACAATCAATTGAATTCAATTTTTCTTTCTTTTTTGTTTTTTTGTGATAAGAGGGAAAAATTGACAGGTTTGTTTTTTGCATGCAGAAATTGGGTATTTAAATATATAAGGATTTATATATTTTATTGTTTGTAACGAAACGATTTCTGCAAAGTATCCGGTAAATTTATGGAATTTGAGAAAAAAAAAATTTAAAGTGAATATTTAATTTTTTTTTTAATTGGAACTGTCCCAGAAATCACGAGGGAAGTTCTCGATGAGGGACATTTTCCGGGGGAAGAGGTCTGTGACGAGATCGTCACAAATGAAGGACATAATGCAAGCTCGGTTTATGACCTCGACGAACTCGAAAGAAAAATTGCCTCTTTTTCGTCCTACCAAAGAGAGTGTTGCATCACTGCATCGCTCTACGGGACAACTTTCATTCGATTCTGTTCTTTCTAATCAGAAGGTTCGGAAATCGAAACTGGAGCCATCTGCCACTTTGATTTCGCTCCAAAAAGACCGAATACACGAAACGAATAACAGTAATCATAACGTCGTTTATCCCATTTACAAATTGTTTTTTACCGTATTTCCAGTTCAAGTGCTACCACACGTACCCCCTATACACGTTTAGGCTATACCCGTGCATTCATGCACTACGTACTAAATTATTGAAAGACGCTCGACGCGTGGTATGATTGATGTCGGAGGCAATTAGCCACCAACGCGTACATCCAGAAACTTGAGCAATGTCCACACGTAACCTTTGAAATTTCATACTTTCCAAGTTATAGAGTTTAGTCAATTCCAAAGTTAAAAAAAAAAAAAAAGGGTTCTCAAAACGACAATATAACCTTGCAGAATTCGTATCAGTTTCACCTAAGTACTTTGTCCAATAGTTCATTGAAATTCATTTCGCTAAAATTTTGTTCTTAAAGTTTGATAAAAATGGCGTATGATTTTAAAAGTGTATGCACACGGTGAACTTAAACCAGTGTGTAAAAAAAAAAAAAAAAAAAAAAAAAAAAAAAAAAGGTGGACCTAAATAAACCAGACTCCAAGTGTTCAAGGACACGCAAGTGACAGTTAATTATAAGTGTTCATTAGTGCATAAGTATTAATTTTAATGTAAAATTTAATTGATAAGTAGAGTGGATTAACTACTAAGTAAATGTATTTTGTTTAACTATTTCTTTTGTCTTTATGTAACATTACATCCAACTACTTCTTCAATAATATCTTTGTCTTTATAAAACCCTAACATCCAACTACTTTTGTTTGAGAGGATTTTTGCAAACGAACCCCCGAGTACCAACTCTGGGAGGGGAGCCATGTAGAAAAGTGTTTCTACGAGAAAATAAATTTATGTTAAAATTTAAAAGATATCCTTCTGTTTGTATAAATTAACATATTAATCCTTTAAAAGATATTATTCTGTTCAAGTAAATTAAAATATGATTCCGTTACATTTTTAATGTTTGTGTGAATCGCCTTTATGCCCAGAAGATTCTCTGGCATCCCCTCGATAAGCCTAACGAAAACAGTGTGCCACGTC
Organism: Bathynomus jamesi; assembly: GCA_023014485.1. Classification (NCBI taxonomy): domain Eukaryota; kingdom Metazoa; phylum Arthropoda; class Malacostraca; order Isopoda; family Cirolanidae; genus Bathynomus; species Bathynomus jamesi. Next base: position 246,316 of record JAJOZX010004000.1, on the reverse strand, counting down.
TAATCTTAAACAGAGATTTCCAAATTGTAAATGTTCTTTTCAATTATTATAAATCACATAAAAGAATTAAGTGTAAAAACTACAATTGTATAAATTCTTTTGCTAATATCCAATTATACCAATTCTCTCGTTAATATCATTATTAGAGTAAGATTTTGCAAGTTTAATAGTCTTCTGTAACACGTGGCAACCATGGGTGTTTCTCCAGGACAAAAGGGAGCCCCTTGAGGAAGGCAACATGCTTAGTCAGTCTAACGCTCGCCTGAGCTTCCGACAGAGGGAGTAGAGTGTTCCGCCCGTGGGCCAGCCGGGTTTGGCTGGACCCCTCAGCTTATTTTGATGTAAGCATTTGCCCGTTAATAATTCTCTAAACCAAGTGTTGTGTTAAGGGTGTATTAGTGATTTCAACTTTGAGAAATAAAGGACTAACAAAGGAAAACTCGTCATTTTATATCCTTCTAACGGAGAACAGCATTCCCTTCTCTCACCGGACTGAGAGAGAGCGGACGCCATCAACCGAGGGTATAAATTGTTGTCTTCGAAAATTCGCAGTCAGAATAAAATAATTAAACGGTATAAACTTCCTTGTGGGTGCGAGGAAGTGACATACTGAGACTACCTTTAACGGATAACATCATATCCGACACATTTAATTAAAGTTCACGTGAAAATTGTCAATTACTCCCCATATACTCGTGTTTCATTTTCCGTTTCCCTGTGGTTCCTTGCTTATTAAAAAGATCACATGCTGTTTGTGAATTGTTTGCATATATATATATATATATATATATATATATATATACAATTTATCACCAGTTTTAACGTATATATTCAAAACGAAATACGGTTGGCATTCGAGAAAGTTTGAAACAAGGCAGGAAAAAGGTCATAAAACGCAAAGGTCAGAAAACCCTCGAAATACCCTTGACCATCGAAAGGAAAGAATCAGAAATAAAAATAAAAATAAATAAATAAAGAATCTGTGTGGGTATTTCTTTTTACGCTAATTAAGGAATAGCATCGCTATGGATCCAAATTCTCACTTAATCTGTAATTTGTGCAATCTAGTAACAACGGGCAATCTAGTAACAACGGAAAACTTGGCGATCAGATGTGATTTCTGCCAACGATTAAATGACTTTATCTGCATGAATTGGAATGATAGGGAAATAACTCTTGTCTCGAACGCGAAACACGTCGTGGGGATCAAATTTCTATGTGGCGCATGTACACAGACCGTAAATTCTTTCGCGGCCTTTAAAGAAATGGAGATAGCAGACTCGAAAGTTACAAAAAAGAATGAAATAATGGGGACACATGGGTCCGGAATGGTCCCAACGAAAAACCGAGTGGATGAGATACGGGTGGATATAATACGGAAGGAAGACATAGATGAAAGAAAAGAAATAAGTAAAAGTTGCGTAGTGGTCAAACGGTCCAACGAGGGAAATGATAAAAAGAAAATAACTAAAAACGTAGAAAATAAACAGCCAAAGAAAAATAACGATAATGCCAAAATTAAGAACTTTGAAAACAATAAGAAAAGAAGCGGAAGCGTAGAAAATATCGTATGTAAATACTACGCGAAAAGGAACTGCAGATATCGGGATGGGCAATGCATATATGCACATCCCACATTATACAAAACGCATTACACAAGTGGATACTGCAAATTTGATAAGAAATGCATGTTCCACCATCTTACGATCTGCAACACTTATGAAAGATATGAGAGTTGCAGATACGAAAAAAATGCCGATACCACCACCCTCAAAGAAACGCAACGAGTGAACAGAAAAAACGAACATCAAAGAAGAGTGCCAATTTTTTAGACGCAGCCAACACATTTCAGCTGCTAAATACAAAGAAAAAAAGAGGTAAATTCTCGGAGGACCACAAGACAACGAAACCGGCACCCCCATTGGAAAACAAATCGGAACCACCTGTATGCGAAAAAGAAAGAGAAAAAATAAAAATAATCCTAGCCAACATACAGGGTCTTAAATCAAACCATCCCACGAACAAAGTTGTATACCTGAAAGGACTCATACAAGAAGCCGGAGCAGACTTTGCATGCCTCACGGAAACTCAACTAAAGGACTGCCAGGCGAACTGTGAAAATTGTGAGTCCTGTATTGACAAAAAAAGAAATACAAATTGACAGCTATAACATCCTCCGAGCCGACAGAACAGTGAGACGTAAAGGAGGATGTGCTATTTACACACGCGAAAGGCACATAGCAGAAATGGCTATAAGTACCTCAAACAACTACGTAGAATGTGTAGCAGCAGAAATTGAAAAATTAAATATGGTACTAATTGTAATGTACAGACCCCCAAACACGCCAACCTCAAAATTTTCAGATTCCATTACAGAGGTAAGAAACTTGGTAAAAGATCTACACTTTCCAACCCCAAATATTTTTCTCTGTGGTGATTTTAATTTCCCATTCATGAAATATAAAAGGATAGGAAAAAATATATGTATACACCAGGACAAGGGGGGCACACGAGAAGACCAGGAGCAGGTAAAAATGCTACTAGCTCTAGCTGATGAATTTATGTTAACGCAAGAAATAACAGAAAACACAAGAAAAAACAACTGCCTAGATTTGGTATTCATAAACAACAGTAATAATGTAGAAATATCCCCAACTATGATATCGGACCACAACATCATTGAAATAACAACTAATATAAAGACAACAGGAAAGAAAAGAACACGCACAACAGAAAGAAGCAAATTCGAAATTTTTAATTTTCACTCCAAAGCTATAAACTGGGAAGATGTGACAGCCAGCATGGAAGTAATAGATTGGAAAACCATTTTCGAGGCCAAGACAACGGAGGAGATGCTAATGACGTTAGAGGAGAAGACGTTAGAAATTGTGGAAAAACATGTCCCAAAGATACAACAAAGAGGAAAGAGAAGCAGGTTCGAAAGACAAAAAGAGGGCATTGTTTCGAAAAAGAAAGAGTGACTGCAAAATTAAGTAATTGTAAAGATGACAATATCAGAGAAATATTAAATGATAAACTGCAAAGTATCGATGTCATCATACAGGAACTAATCGAGAAGCATACAGAAAAAGAAGAAGACGACGCTATAAAAGCGATAAAGGCTAACTGAAAGTACTTCTATAATTTCGCAAAAAGAAAGTCGAAAAACCATGCGACTATCGGACCTTTAAAAAATGAGAACAGTGCTCTATCTGATGATCTAACAGAAGTATTTGAAATATTAAGAGCTCAGTACGAATCATCTTTCAGGATCCCAAAACCTGACAAATTGATATGCGATAGAAACGCGTTCTTTGAAGAAGAACCGCAAGGGGAAAGTATAACGGATTTCGACTTTACGACGGATGATATTACACAAGCCATAGGGAAACTAAAAACACACTCAGCGGCAGAACAGGATAAATGGAATGCCACACTGATCAAAAACTGCAGGAATGCAATCGCTGTGCCCCTATACTGGATATGGAGACGATCACTAAACACAGGAGAAATACCGGGCATCCTGAAGAGCGCGAACATAGTCCCAATATATCATATAAAGGAGGAGATCGATCCGAGGCCAAAAACTATAGTCCAGTATCGCTTACATCCCATCTCACTAAAATATTTGAAAGAATAGTTAGACAGAAAATCTATGACTTTTTGGAAACTCAGAAAAAATTCAATGATAACCATCACGGGTTTCGGTCAGGTAGATCATGCCTATCACAACTAATGGAACACTACAACATTATTAATTCACTGGAAAGTAATGAAAACTATGATGTACTATACACCGACTTTCCGTTCGACAAGTGTGACCACGGAATCATAATACATAAACTGAAATATATGGGAATAAAATGAAAAGTAGGGAAATGGATATATAATTTCCTTAGTGAGCGGCGGCAAGTCGTTACAGTACAAGGAGTATCTTCATCAGAATCAGAGGTCTTCAGCTCAGCACCACAAGGAACAGTATTAGCTCCGCTACTCTTCATAATCATGCTAACTGACATCGATGAGGACGTTACCAGAGACAGCACAGTAACATCCTTTGCGGATGACACAAAGATCAGTAGAAAAATAAGAAACCCAGAAGACATAGAATCTCTACAAACCGACATAAACATAATCTACAAGTGGACGGAAGACAACAATATGAAGTTTAACACCGAGAAATTTCAGCTATTACGGTACGGAAAAAGAGAAGACCTAAAATCCATGGAATATTATACCCCAAATGGACAGGAAATTCAGAGAAATTCCAGAGCAAAAGATTTAGGGGTTGTAATGAGAGATGATGCGAAATTTGAAACACAAAATAAGATAGCAGTAAACAGAGCAAAGAGAATAACGGGACAGGTATTGAGAACCTTTAAACGAAGGGATAGGAATGTAATGATTCCTCTACTCAAAACCCTGATAATACTCAAATTGGAATACTGCTCGGTCCTAACATCCCCATATAAAAAAGAAGACATTAGACAGCTGGAAGGGATCCAGAGAAGCTTCACAGCCAAGATCAATGGGTGCAAAGAACTAAATTACTGGGAAAGGTTACGCGAACTAGACCTATATTCACTGGAAAGGAGAAGAGAGAGATACACCATTATTTACACTTGGAAAATAATGGAAAAACTAGTCCCTAATCTTACTCTGAACCGTATAACTCACCAAACAACGGTGGAAAGTAGAAACGGTAGACTGTGTCGTATTCCCAAATTGAAGGCGAGACAGGGAACATCCTTAACCCTGAAAGAAAATAGTTTTGTAGTGAGAGGACCAAAACTGTTTAATCAGTTGCCCAAAGACCTAAGAAACACGAAGGGAGTTGCAGTGGAAATCTTCAAAAGAAGACTAGACGCCTGGCTCAGGACAATTCCCGATGAGCCGGGCGTACCTGGCTATGTGAGGTGGAGAGCGCAAGAATCCAACTCACTACTTCACCAGGCCAACTCGAGAGGAGGGGCGACAAGCTTGACCTTCGCGAAATGAGAGCTCATCGCGCGAAACCTTTGTAAGCTAATGGAGTAGGCCTACTATAATATTCCAGTGATACGAATTGCTTCGAGGTCACCAGCTTGGATTACACCCAAGCAAATATTGTTAAGGTTATAAAAAGAACCTTATTGTTTTGTATTCAATTAAGAAAATAAATCAGTTATTTGTTCACAGTGAATAACAAATGATTGACATTAATTATAATGAATAACAAATGTTTAACGGCCTTTATATTATGTTAAGATGACATGGAGCTTAGCCCATAAGAGGAATGGTTAAGAGCTTAATTGACAAATAATACATTCATTTATGGTAGGAAAATGGCATGCAAAATGGAACATTGAATGGGCCTAGTAATGACAATGAATGCACGTGCGTTTAGTACAATGAATAGAATACATAACACCGATTAAGTAGGCTAAAGGTTATGCATGAATGAACATGGAATAAATGATGCAGCCAAATGATAATGGAAATTATGCACGTTAAATTGGTATACTGTAAATGGATTAGGTCGGCTAGAGTTACGCATAAGTGGAACACTGAATGGGCCTAGTAAATGATATAAGAATGCACGTGCGTTTAGTACACGGGAAGTGGATTCGGCCGTCAATAATGAATGCTTAAATAAATCAAATAAATAAACGGATGCAAAGTATTTGTGGATTACATGATTGAACACAATAGCATGATGCTACACGATTCCGGTTTTGGAATGCCACTTGAATTGGGAAATAGGAAATAAGCCTAGTGCGGGTTTGTATTAGAGAATTAGTCTGATGCACATTCAAACATTGTAATGACACTTGGATTATGAAATAGGCCTAATGTGTTTTTTTTTGTAAAACACTTTGCGTTTATAGCCTACGTTTCTGCGGTACACTGATGTAGGCTTTGCGTTATTGTTTAAGACGAGGCAAAAAAAAGGGGGTAGGCTTACCGATACTGAATACCTCTGGATGGAATAGTACTTGCAGGTTGACTTGTAGACTGTAGGCCCGAAATGCCGAATACCTCTGTAGATGAAGAGATACTTGAAGGTTGACCTTGTAGACTGTAGGCTCGAGGTGTCGTTGACCGTCCTGTTGAAGCTTGTTGAACGAGCGCTGGTCGTGTCGATTAGGCCTCTTGAGATGAAGGAGATGCTTGAAGGTTGACCTTGTAGAACGTAGGCCCTAGGTGATGCTGACCGTCCCATTGTAGTTTGTTCAACGGGCGCCGGTCGCCTCAAGTGTTGATTCGCTTCGTGTAGAGTTGAGATGATGCTTGAGGGACTGAAGCCGGCTGAAGTCGAAACGGCGCTGCGCTTCGAAGAAGTGCTTCCGCAAGCTGACGGCGGAAGGACTTACTTGACAATAGATCGAAAGCTTTGAAGGAACAGAACAGCAGGCCGCTCCTCCGGCGGGAAGCCGGGGGGCGGTTGACGTGACGAGTTTCTGCGGGCGAAGGTGGAGACCAAGACGAGAAAATGACAAGCGACAAGTGAGCAAGTGGGAATGAGTATCAGCGGAATCTCGTTTATATAGTCTCTGTGACCCGGACTTTCGCGGGAATTTCTTGAAACGCCTCCTACTTTCCTTTAGTTGATAAGGGCTTGCTTTCGCGGGCCTTTTGGGAAGAAACAGACGTTTTCATTGTTTCTGATTCCTTTACCACGTGTCTTCTAAGAATGTTTGATGATGGTGTGGAAGAAAGAATTTGTCTGTCTACTTGTTACTCTTGTGAAAAATGCTCTGTATGAATTGGTCCACAATTAACCCACCCCTTATATCTCCAGTCTAACTATAGAGTAGATTAAGTCTAGCCCTGTAGGGGTCAGCCTAGAGATTCCGGAAATGGTCCAGAGCGGGCAGATAAATTGAGGTCCACAGTAGGATTCCTCACCAAATTAGGTTAGGGCAATCTACCTTCACCTTTGTTAAGCTATGAGTTGATACTAGGTCTTAGGCCACAATGTAGGCCTAATTTGTCTGACCCAGCTTAATTTAATGAGTTTACTTAACTGGGTTAAAACACAATTAGTCACTTACTGCTAGTTATTAGAGAGTCCCTTTTCCTGTCTTGTTTAATTGTTAAGAGCGTACTTGCTGGTGGGGATCTTTTTCGTTGCTGTTCTTCTCCCTCCTCTCGTTCCGTCTTGTCGCCCCGTTCCTCGTTTTCGTTCTCCTTGTCTCCTTTTTGGGGCTTTTTCCACCAGCGTCGTCTTGGTTTTTTTCGGTTGGTTGATCGGTAATGTATATCTATTACCGAGCACGCTCTTGTCACACAGTATATAAATACTAGTGTGGAGAATAACTCTGGTGAGCAACCAATTGGTTTCATCCACCCAGTTATTGACATAAAAGGAATTTAATAATTGTTAGATTAACTACCTACCTACTCAGTGAACCATTTTCGTTACCTCCCAACTACCCACATCAGTTTTCCATATACTGGGGGCCCCGGGAGATAAAAATTTTGGTGTCATGTCACCAATTTTTATGTCTGAGTGTAGACTAGCTAACTATTTGACTGTAAATGCCTGTTAATCTGATTAACAGTGCCTATCCTCACCTTCTCATGGAGAAGGTGTAGCATTTAATTAGAAGAGAAAATATACATCCATAGGATGAAACTGTCTATGGTCTTTACCATAAGAAAAGAAAAAGTGAAAGTTAGAAGATAAAATTACAATTCCCCAGCATCTATTTTTTGTTGTAAAACTAGTCGCGCCTTTAATGCTGTTTGTCGCTGAGGTCTTGTGTCTGTCAATGTTGTAGTAGGATGCGTTACCACTCCTACTGTCAAAGGAATAGTTACTGGAAGTTCAGTGTCTCCAGTTGTTACTGTCAGTGGAGAAGGTTCTCCAAAGTCCATTGTTTTGGGTCCAGACTCTAAAGGGTACAAAAGAGAAATGTCTCTTGTTGTGTCACCCGTTGAAGTCCTTAATTTGACCACTCTTGTTACCCCGTCTGCCCCTGGTCTGAGTTCTAAAACTCTAGCCAGAGGCCAGTATTGTCTTGGAGTACTGTCATGTATGAGAACAAGGTCCCCTACCTTAATTGTGTCAGACCAATCCTTCTTAGTCATTTGTTTATGTCTCTCCCTTAGACCCATCAAGTACTCAGTTTTCCACTGTTTAATAAAATGAGCTTTAACTCTAGTTAAGTGTTGTAACTTAGTCTGGAGTTCATCATGTCGTTGAGTCCAGTTTGGGTCTTCTGAAGAGTCTATATTGTAGTCCGGCAGGAGACTAACTTGTTCTCCCCGAATCAAATGATTTGGAGTTAATGGTTCCGGGTCATTAATGTTGTCACTCACATAAGTGAGTGGTCTATTGTTGATGATGTTCTCAATCTCAGCCAGGAGAGTGAGCAACTCAAATAAGTGTATCTGTTTTTTACCAATTGCTTTCTTCAAGCAATTCTTTACTGTTTGTATATTCCTCTCCCAGATAGAACCATACCAAGGAGAGGCAACTGGAATATACTTCCACTTTATGTTTGAATTTTGTATATATAATTGTGTGAGTTCGTTGCTTAACAAGTCGTTGATGACTTGTTCACCAGCCTTGAAATATGTAGCATTGTCAGTCCAAACTGTCTTGGGTACTGAATGTCGTGCACAGAATCTCTTAAAGACAGCAACAAAAGATTCTGCTGTAAGGTCCTCCACAACATCCAGATAAACAGCTCGTGAGCCAGCACATGTAAACAGTACAATGTACATTTTTTGTTCAGTGTCAACCACCCCTACAGTCAATGCTCCTGTATAGTCAATGCCTACAGTCTCAAAGGGTCTGTTGAGAGTAACTCTCTCCTCTGGCAAAGCAGGAGGATTTGGTTTCCTATAGGGCCTAGCATGAATACGCCTACATGTGACACACTCACTCAGGACTGTTTTAACAGTGATCCTTCCCTTGGGTATCCAATAAGTTTTTCTTAATGTAGTTAGTGTCTGTGGTACCCCCATATGATGTACATCATTGTGTGTTTTCTGATGATTAATGTGTCAAATAGCTAAATCTAGGTAAAAGGATTGGATGTTTGCTTTTGTATGACAGTTTTGATTTGTCTAATCTCCCTTTACACCTTAGAAGGCCTTCCTCATCTCTGAACAAATTTAGATCCACAACTACTGATGGTACAGGTTCTTTTGTTTGTTTCCCATTAGTCAAGAATTCTAACTCTTTATTGTACTCTTTTTGTTGTGCATGGCCTATCCAGTACTTGGTTGCAACTTCTGTATAATTATGATTGTTTTTATTTAGCTGTTTGTTTATTGTAGTTAAACAGTTGTGAGCAAACCTCAAACAGTAGGCTGTGACCCTGACAAGTTTGCTGAAATCAGAATAACTGTTCATAATTAGTGATTGGTTCAACCTTTTCATTTGAAAAGATTAAATTTAATGTCAAGTTAACTTGTTCCACAGGCCATTGGTCTGTATTACAGAGCCACTTAGGTCCCATGAACCAAGTTTTGTTTGACTTCAACAACTTGTAGGATAAACCTCTGGTCAGAAAGTCTGCTGGATTTTGTTTAGTTGGAACATAGTGAAAGTTTACTTGTAGGCTTTCATTAGCTTCAGCTATTTCTTTTAGCCTATTTCTTACAAAGATATTCTTACTATTAATGCTATCATTCCGTATCCAGGCAAGACAAATCTGACTGTCAAGCCAGATGTGGATATCAGTTATGTTCACATCATGGTAAGCATCCTTAAGCAATGAAATGGTTTTAATGGCTAATGCAGCAGCCAATAGTTCCAATTGAGGTATGGTTCGGGTAGGTTTGAGAGGTGCAACTTTCCCTTTTGCATAAATTAGATGACTTTCTGTAGGACTTACAAGATACGCACAGCACCCATAAGCTTGTGTGCTTGCATCAGCAAACACATGAAGTCTCTGGGGCTTATCCCTAAACCCACAGCACCTTTGAATTTTAATGTTCTGCACTTTTGTTAAATCAGCAGCTAACTTCTTCCAAGATTTTTGATCTTCATTTGTTATTGGATCATCCCACCCAACATTTGTCCTCCAAATTTCTTGGAGGAGAATCTTTGATTTTATTGTTGAAGGCAGGAATAGACCCATGGGATCAAAAATTTTGGAAGCCTCTGATAATATTTGTCTTTTAGTATTTGCTTCCTCATCAAGTTTAAAACCTTTAGTACAGATTGAATCATGACTGTTAGAAGTTGCATCCAAATACCAGTTCATACCTAAAGTTTTAACTCTGTCTGATGGCTCAGTAAGACCATTATTATCCTTTAAAATCTTTTGTTTAAATCCTCATCATTTGAAATCCACTCTCTAAGTTCAAAGTTACCTTGTTGCATAATGTTTTGAGAGTGTTCATAGACTTCAGATAATTCAGATTTTGTTGTTGTTGAGCCTATTAGATTGTCTACGTAAAAATGTTCCTTGAGGAAGTTCAATGTTAAAGAGTTATTAAACTGGTTCAAATGATGTCTAATTGTCAATGCTAATAGGCTAGGTGAGCAATTGGCTCCAAACAACACAACATTAAATCTATAGGTTATGAACCCTTTATTCAAATCAAATGGATCCTTGAACCATAAGAACCTAAGTTGGTTCTTATCATATTCATTTTTAAGATTTATTCTCAAAAATGCCTTTGAAATGTCACTTTGTACGGCATATTTATCTAACCTGAACCTCAGTAAGATCCCCACACGGGCCACCAATGTGAAAAATGCTCTGTATGAATTGGTCCACAATTAACCCACCCCTTATATCTCCAGTCTAACTATAGAGTAGATTAAGTCTAGCCTGTAGGGGTCAGCCTAGAGATTCCGGAAATGGTCCAGAGCGGGCAGATAAATTGAGGTCCACAGTAGGATTCCTCACCAAATTAGGTTAGGGCAATCTACCTTCACCTTTGTTAAGCTATGAGTTGATACTAGGTCTTAGGCCACAATGTAGGCCTAATTTGTCTGACCCAGCTTAATTTAATGAGTTTACTTTAACTGGGTTAAAACACAATTAGTCACTTACTGCTAGTTATTAGAGAGTCCCTTTTCCTGTCTTGTTTAATTGTTAAGAGCGTACTTGCTGGTGGGGATCTTTTTCGTTGCTGTTCTTCTCCCTCCTCTCGTTCCGTCTTGTCGCCCCGTTCCTCGTTTTTGTTCTCCTTGTCTCCTTTTTGGGGGCTTTTTCCACCAGCGTGGTCTTGGTTTTTTCTTCGGTTGGTTGATCGGTAATGTATATCTATTACCGAGCACGCTCTTGTCACACAGTATATAAATACTAGTGTGGAGAATAACTCTGGTGAGCAACCAATTGGTTTCATCCACCCAGTTATTGACATAAAAGGAATTTAATAATTGTTAGATTAACTACCTACCTACTCAGTGAACCATTTTCGTTACCTCCGAACTACCCACACATCAGTTTTCCATACTCTATTTCTTGTCGGTCCTCTACATATATATATATATATATATATATATATATATATATATATATATACACGTAAATAATGAACTTATACCTTAAATATTAGCTTATTCTAAATAGAAAACTCTTCTGAAAGAGCCACTTAACTCTTGAACCTAATCATTTCTTTCATTCTATGTTAAAACAATTGTGAAATTCAAAGAAATTTTTGTTCAGAGGAAGTGTCCCTTCGCACGTCCATCCCTTGAATTGTGTTCAGTCATTAATTCCATGCCTGTGATCATGGTCAAAATATGGTTCAAAATCTGTTTGTCGTCACGATTAAAATAAGGTTAATTTTAATTCTTTATTAATCTGGAAAACGAGGAATAAGACGACAAAATAAATAACTTAAAACGTTGTTTAGGATTTAAGAAATAACGAATTCAAATTGCTAATACATACGACCCCCAGTGATATATATATATTAGTGATGTAGCGGATGTCATTTTTTTCGCATCCGCGGATGCGGATGCGGATGAGGATGTTTGATTTCAACATCCGCGGATGTGGATGCGGATGTCTACATTTTCGTTATTTTTTAGGATATATTCGAGATTTGTTGTGTTTAACGTATATAATAAGTTATTATATAGAGAGAGCTGTAGCTATAATGTAATATAATTGATTAATTGTACAATAATTGCTGTACTTTTCTCTGAACATATAAAATAATATCAAGCATCTAACTAATATAGAAATCAATTAGTGAATTCGTCTGCAAATAAATTCGTTATATTTTGTTGAGTTTCAGCAACAATTAGAAACCATAATTGTGTTACCAGGATGCGGGACGTGAACCCAACTCAAATGCACCCCACCGACCCCTTTCCCCAACCTCCACCCTTATAGAAAGAGATCTTTAATTAGCTTGATAACTATTTATATTAAGTTTAAAGTTTTATTAGGCATATTTATAAATGAGTAATTAAAATAAAGTAAACTAAGATGTTCATCGTTTAATGTTCAAACTTAATTATAGGAAGGTTATGCTTAAGGAACATTAATTTTTCTGCCTTTTCTGCTGCCAGTCTGTTTCTCTTTTCATCATATATTAATCCATGCTAAATAATCTCTCGCTTGGTACGTTTGTTGGAGGACAGGCTAAATGTTTCCTTGCAAGTTTACTCAAGTATGGATAGATATTCTGCGTATTTTTCCACCAACTAATAGGATTGTCACATGCAGCCAGGCGTTTTTCTTGGTGATAACTCTCGATCATTTTTACTACATCTTTTGACATCGCGTAGGTCTCGTCATTGCTGCTTGACTCAAGAAACTGAGAGACAGATTCTGTGATAGATTTGCTTGTTGAAGGTGTTGGTTCTGTCACTGAAACTTTTATTCTTTTGGTGGGTGGCGAAGCGACAGATTCAAGAGATTGAAGCTCTTCAACTGCTTTGCCAAGTGATGATTTAACTCGTTCTAATGTACTAGGTGAAAATAACTTAGCTTTGTAACGTGGATCTAAGTAGGTTGCAAGAGAGTAACTTCATACAAGAACAGCCTCTCGTCTTGTCGCTTGCATCACTTTTGCGCACAATGAACTAGTTCTATTAATATAGTAGAATTTGATAATTTCCGCTTATTAATGACATTTTATCTCAACGGTCCACATCCGCACGACATCCGCAGTCCAAAGTGCGGATGCGGACGCGGATGCGGATGCGAGAAAATATGCGGATGTTCCGCGGATGCGGATGCGGATGCGGATGTGACCTACATCACTAATATATATATATATATATATAGAGAGAGAGAGAGAGAGAGAGAGAGCGAGAGAGAGAGAAAGAATGAAAACTTTTAAAGTTCATATTAGATTCTCGTCTTTATTGTCTGTGTTCAAGAATCAATAAATTTCTGAAACTTCCTCAACGAAATTGTGTCCAATAAAATAGTGTTTATGTATTTTTGACAATGAATCCATTATACTTTTATAATTTTTATATTCGAATACCAAAATTCCGCAGACGGAATTAAATATTTATTATCCTCTTTATGTGTCATGCAAATAATCAATACCGCTTCAATATTTTACATTCGTCTTCAATATGTCAATACAATGACCTTGTCCTCATATATATATATATATATATATATATATGTGTGTGTGTGTGTGTGTGTGTGTGCGTATATATATATATATATATAATATATCGTAAAGAACGACGCTTGTATAGGAGATATTCCGCGCAAGACGAGAGAGAGAGAACGAAACAAATGAAAAAATGAGGTAACCACCCGGGTGGTTACCTCATTTTTTCATTTGTTTCGTTCTCTCTCTCTCGTCTTGCGCGGAATATCTCCTATACAAGCGTCGTTCTTTACGTTATTTATACTGCGTGTTCTTTGCAGTTGAATGTATGTGTATATGTATATATATATATATATATATATATATGTGTGTGTGTGGGGTGTGGGTGTGTGTATATATATATATATATATATATATATATACATACAGGGACGAAGACAGGGGAGCTACGGGGGCTTCAGTGGCCCCCTCGAAAAAAAATTCATAAGTTTGATATTTCTATGCATTTTTTGAAATGCCATTCCATGCCATGCCAAATATGGCATGATTGTGTTTTTACTCATTTACACGCTTTTAATATATATATATATATATATATATATATATATATATATATCGTGATTTACTAATAAGAAATAAGCTTTGTCAGTTTTCTATGTCGAGAAACCTTAAGAATTTTTGTACGCAAATTATTTCCAGCAGAAAACTTTCTCAGAAACACCGAACCGTAAATAATATTTGATGTTGATCCATTTTGTCTTTTAGCTCTTTGCGAATTCAGAGCGACGAGTTACGTTTGAATTTACAGTACAGTTAAAATGTTACAGTTTTTTTTTATTGCAGTACAATATTCTGTTATGAATATATAAATAAAGCTTTTCCGCATGGTGCTTACTCTGGCATTTAAACGTTACCCGTTCAAACTGTTTTGAACTTAATCGTTAAAAATTCTAAAATTTACTTCTTCAAAATGTAAAATTGTGAAATTTTAAACCCAAATCCAAATTTTATTCGGCCTTTATGAACGTAGATATTTCTCGGCTACATTTATTTTTATGATTTATAACCTGGAACTTAATTCGGAATGGAGGAACTTAATTTGAAATGGAGGAAGATCCCACATTCGCGATAAATAATGAAAAACTAATCTGATTAAAGTATAAAAAAAGCGTTTAACATCATAAATAACAGTCGTGTATGAAGAAAGTAACCTGAAAGGTTTAGGTGGAACAGCTCATCATTTTTTCTCGATGTAAATCCTGCATGAATAAATCCAAGAGCAAATACTCGAACACTTACACATCACGTTAATTAAATGAAGAACTTCTTATACAGTAATAATAGGCAGCATATGGCCGCCTCATACCACCTTCGAATATTATTTTCCATCTTTTCTTTCGGTACACTTTTTACACACACACACACACACACACACACACATATGAGGCGTCGCGAGTACGAGAGACAAACTCACCACATTGGTGATTTAGTATACACATTAAGGAGACCATTGAAGGTTTTAATAACACACACGCACCTCTAAACGGCTAAGGTAATCTGCACCAACTTTAGTATACACGGGGAAGGTTTTAGAACACACTCTCTCCTCCCAGTTTTCCCTTTCGTTGTGTTTCGGGTTTTTTTTGCTGCGCAAGGTGCAGCGGACATTCTATATATATATATATATATATATATATTAAAAAATAATGGAGAAACTAGTCCCTATTCTTACTCTGAACCCTATAACTCCCCAAACAACGGTGGAAAGTAGAAAAGGAAGACTGTGTCGTGTTCCCAAATAAAATGCGAGACAGGGAACATCCTTAACCCTGAAAGAGAATAGTTTTGTTGTGATAGGACCAAAACTGTTTAATCAGCTGCTCAAAGAACAAAGGAACACGAGTGGTGTTGCGGTGGACATCTTCAAAAGAAGATTAGAGGCCTGGCTCAGAACAATCCCCGATGAGTCGGGCTATGTGAGGTGGAGAGCACAAGAAACCAACTCGCTACTTCACCAGGCCAACTCGAGAGGAGGGGCGACAAGCTTGATCTTCGTGAAATGAGGAATCATCGCGCGGAACTTTTGAAAGGTTGAAAGGTATATATATTGAATAAGATAAGATATGGAAAAAATAAGGAACTAAAACAAATCGACTATTATGCCTCAAATAGACTGAATCTTTTGTTTTTATGTTTCCCTGAATTTCCTAAGTTATAATGACTAAGGATGCTAAATTTGAAGCACAAAATAAGATAGTGAATTAAAACAAAAATCATTACGGGACAGATACTAGGAACAATTAGTTCTTAATTCTCCCTCCTCCGCCAGCAGTGGCTGGTGGAGGAGGGAGATCTTTATCTGTTATTTACTGTCCTACTGCTACCTGTACTATTCCTGTGTGAAAGCTTTACTCATGGTATCGGTTTTCAGTATGCTTTATTTCATTTGTTTATTCCTCACCTTCTTTCTTGGGTTAACCTAAAGTGGATCTTAGGGTCTTTGTTAGCTGTAACTCTGTAATTCTGCAACTGTAATCTTTAGAAGAAGGCACAAGAAAGTAAGTATTCCCATACTGAAGACACTTGTCATACCAAAACTGGGGTATTGCTCAGTCTTAACGTCCCATGTAAAAACGAAGAAGTTAATCAGTTCGAAGAAATTCAAAGAAATTTCACAGCCAAGATCAGTGGTTGCAAACAACTAAACTACTTGGAAAGATTACGTACATTAAATCTATGTTCGCTGTAAAGAAGAAGAAGAGGGGTACACCATAATATATGCATGGGAAATAATGGAAAGACTAGTATCTAACTTCAACTTTAACTCGATAACCATCCAAACAACAGTGGAAAATAGGAAAGGTGGAATGTGTAGTGTTCTTGTCAAAGGGCCAAGACATCAGTTCCCCGCCTCATACCGACTGCCTTCAATCTCTCTCTCTCTTCGCCGCAACGTTGCTTCACTCTCTCTTTACTATCGCTATCATAACGGACACTGCTCTTCTGAACGCTATAATTGTATGCCTCCTCCTTTAAGAAGAGCTTGCATTACCAGACTTTCAAAACTTTTCCATTCCTTTTTCTCTCCAACTCTCCAACGCAAGGGTTTATCGATATTCTCAATCTTTTATCTATTCAACCGGTCAACTCTGGAACAATCTTCCACGATCCATCTTTCCACCTGTCTATGACCTTCAATCTTTCAAATGCAGAGTGTCCAGACACCTCAAAGACCCTGGACCTTGATTTCGGCTGTCTCCTTCTTATCTATATGGGTGGGGTCATTTCTGCGGGCGCTTACTCTTGGCCCCTCGTTCCCGCATAAAAAATAACCAGTTACCTAAAGAAATCAAGAACACCACCATGTTGATGTAGAAATCTTCAAAAATGACTAGACACCTGGCTCAGGACATTCCCAGATGAGCTGGGTGTATATGTGAGATGGAAAGCTCTCTTACATTAAGTCAGGTCTCGAGACAGGGCCATCAGCCTGACGTCCGCGTGATAAGAGACCGACGCGCTCTACCGCTACAAGGTTATATATATATATATATATATATATATATATGATACACACAGACCGTGCATGGAACAAGGAACTCTTCTAGGATAACTAAATTCACTATAGTCCGAATAAGTAATGGTAAATGACAAATACTATAGTTTTTCTTTTTCATGATGCTAGCCCGACGCGGGCAACGGGTCACTCGTAAAGAGGTCCCAAAAATATAGCTTCCCTCACCAACTATCTGCAAAGCAGATAGGATCCAGCTTTGGGACAGGATCTAGGGTTTAAAGCAGCCTAGCCCAGCTACATTTAGAACCTCAATATAAGCAAAAGACTCGCTGCCTTCACGTCAGATTGAATACATCAAAGAAAAAGGGGTAACTATTATATTTTTAGCCAAAACCCAAAACTTAAACCTCAACTGGCAGAATTGAGCGTCCACTTTTCAAGGCACATAACATGTCCGTTTCAAGATGGGAATGAACTCAGAATGGTTCCCTGAGGTTTTTTAATGATACACACAAACCGTACATGGAAAAACTATAGTATTTGTCATTTACTATTACTTATTCGGACTATAGTGGATTTAATTATCCTAGAAGAGTTCCTTGTTATGCACGGTCTGTGTGTATCATAAAAAACCTCAGGGAACCATTCTGAGTTCATTCCCATATATATATATATATATATATATATATATATATATATATATATATTTTTTTTTTAACTGCAAACAACACACACAGTATAATTAATGTAGAGAACGACGCTTGTGTAGAAGAGCGTCCGCACAAGATGAGGAGAAAGAACGAACAAATGAAAAATGAGGCACCTCCCAGGAATCGAACCCGGGATCATCCAATTGCCAGTCGGACATGCTAACCACTACACCAAGGTCCCCGATCAGTCGAATGCAGTTAAAATGTATATATGTACGGCATGAGAAGGTGCCCCCTCAGGGCATTCGATTCCGCTCGTATGTAGGAGAATTACGACTTCTGACTGATCGGGGACCTTGGTGTAGTGGTTAGCATGTCCGACCGGCAGTTGAATGACCCCGGGTTCGATTCCTGCAAGGTGCCTCATTTTTCATTTGTTCGTTCTTTCTCCTCATCTTGTGCGGACGCTCTTCTACACAAGCGTCGTTCTTTATATATATATATATATATATATATATTATATATACGTGTATTCGCATGACATATCGAAGCTCCTTTGTCTCTCATCGCCGGTTCGTGCTTCTCGTAAAATGCAGTGGATTTGGATGAAGAATATCGTATATTACACCCATAATTTCTATTTTGCATCAAATTACGCGAAACAACGATTTTTTCTCCTTCCTTTCGTATATTATCGACTTTAGACTCACTCCTCCTCTTCTGTTGAACATAACTGAAGGTGTTCAAACTCTTCTATACCACTTCCATATACTCGTATGTCTTCTTGCTATTTATTGTCGCTTCCAGTTCAGAACGAGCGTGTCTCTCAAATTATCTTCAAAATTATTCGAAAATATCTCAGATTTTGCTCTTTGTGGATTCACTGTATGACCGTTTTGAGATGCTTCACATTTTATATTCAATCTTAACAGTAGGTTGATTTGAAAGTCCTACTTTTGTCAACTGTTCTGCATTTCCAAAAATTAGGCTTACTCGTTTTCATACCTCTGAAAAGATGTATGAAAACGTCGCTTTGCAGTTTAATTACAACAGGTCATTCACCTAAATTTTTGTCTCTTAAGACTTTAAAAACCACAGTGATTTAAGTGTAAGAGCTGTAATCGTTATATCGGAGTGAAATACTGTAAATCTTTTGAAGCTGCTCTCCCCAACTTCAAAGCACGTTATATGTCTGTAATTTGGCAAAGGAATAAAAATAATTGATATCTATACATTTCCGTATATATGATGGACAAACAACTTGGATATTAAAATATAATTCTCTTTTCGAAAAGTCGTTTTAGGATAACATAAAAGTGATATTATGGAAGGATTATTATTATTATTAGTTTCGTATTTCACAACAAAATCATCTTCAATCCACAATTTCACAAATCCTAAAATTTTTATTCTTTGCGGGTTACCGATAATTCTGAAACAAATTCATACATATTTTAAAAAAGAAAACTGAAAGCAAGATTTCAACTGTAATAAAACGAAAACAGATATGTTAACTTTATGTAAAATCGAAGTTTGCCGAGTGTCCCAAATTATCCTACGTACGATCTATTTTGTCTTTTCATTCAATATCTGCGATACTTAAAGCCTATTTAGTTTTTACTTTAATATCCTAAAAAGTAATGAATTTCTTTGTCAGGTATTTCAAGCACATAAACTTGGTAAATTCATGGGCAATTTATTGTTTTTTTTTTCCCTCATTTTCCATTTATTCTCTGCATGGTCTTCCAATACCAAAATTTATCCATAAGTCAGCCAATATTTTAGTTGGTTTTAAACTGTTATCTTCCACTTTCCTTGGAAATTTACGTAGTTCATATTAACTCCATCCGTAGAGTTTACAAGGTCTCCAAACGTTTTACGGTCCAATAACTTCAAAACCGTAAGAGCAAAAATAGCAGAAAAAAACAATTTTGTTCCAATTTACATTAACTCATTTTTAAAATATTTCTGTCATTTTCAAGTTCGACCAGTTTTAATAAGAATTAAATGGTTAAGTGTGACTGTCTTCTTTGCGTGCCCTTTGCCTAAACTTGTAGAAATGTGATAACTTTTTATCATATGATATAATCTGTTTTTATCTTAAAATTGCCGCAGACTCTCGTGTTCCAATGTTTCAAGCTGGTTTTTTTCTGATAGGAGGAAAACGTGACTTATTTACGTTATTCTGAGTTTTTATAACTAACTTTTTAGGCCATTTTCTGTTAATGGAAAATAATTTTAGGTCTTTGTAAGTAAAAATCATTAAGGTTTTAACCTTCTACCGTGTTGCGTAAAACTCTTTCCAGATGGTATTTACTCTAAATAACTCTTACTACAAGATTGTGAAATTTTCCACTGTAACTATTTGTTACTGTAAAGTTGTCTTTACTATTATTGTTACTGTAAATTCCTATATTTCTTAATTTACAATTCTATTCTCAGTATAATGTCTGTTTATGAATACTGTAAATGCTCATACTTATACGTCTATTTATCTTTTCTGTTACTTATTCTTAGATTTTTAACTTCGTAAGCTGTTACTAAAAACATTAACACTTTATAAGATGGGAGGCTGTCGCGTAACTGGTAAATGTCAAAACCTGAAATAATTTGAAAATTAATTTTTTCGCTATTCCTAAAATTGAAAATAATCTGACAAGAGCGTAATTGATTTCCGATACATTTCATAAGCTGTCTTGATCAGGTTTTTAACTTTATAGAAACTCAGTTAAGCTAAATTATCACGGATGCAGTTTTAAAAAAAAATATAAAAAATACATTAAAAGTTAAAGTATTAATTTAACTTCATGAAAAGAAAGGACACTAATCCCTTTGCGTCATTTATTTACTTTCGTTAATGTATCTTGACGTTAAATCTAGTATAAATATTTTAAAAAGATTCCCTAAACTATTATAACGAAGCGAGATTCACAAATATCTTTAACGAATATTTTTTTTTTTTTTTTTTTTTTTTGTCAAACCTTTTGCTCTGCGAAGGAAAAATTAAATTCTCTAACAAATCGTTCCTTCACCATTACACGATACTTGAGAGATCCGAGTCGGTATTAAGAGTAGAGTCAAAACGTGAGCCGAAATCCTCTATCCATTCCTTTCTTTAGAGGCGGCAAAGATTCCAAGTTTCAATTCCAATAACATAAATAAGAAGCCACAAGCTCTTCACTATATATATATAATATATATATATATATGTGTGTGTGTGTGTGTGTGTGTGTGTGTGTGTTGTGTTTGTAAAACTTCTGTTCAAACTTGGTCGCCTCATCCGTTTTGACGGTTTTCTATTTAGAAATTCTAATCTCGTGTGGATTACGCCTTTCTCCATTCCTTTCTTCCTTACTCTCTACTTCACTTTCACACTCCTTCTGCTTACAGTATATTATATATATATATATATATATATATATATTATATATATAAAAGAAACCGGAGATTAAATTTTTAGCGCTATTAGTATTTGAGGAATTACTCGTGGCATTAATTATCTTTTCCCTCGCTTATCATCGTAAATGGAAGTAAATTTCCCCTCACAACTAATACACTTCCTGATAAACCTTATAAAAAAAGTTTTTCCTCGTTGAAGAAACATTTACTGTCGTTTTTAATTTTAATAATTCACACTCAGCCTTCTCATCAATATATATTTCTTGAGCTATTTACATATATATATATATATTACACACACATATATCGTATATGTTCATTTTCATTTGCTTTAAGGTGCGAGCTATTTTGATGGTAATGCAGTCGCTCGCAGGTAATAATAAATGCCTCAGTAATCATAATAAGCATTAATTTACACGAGATAACAGAAAGTCAAAATAAGGTCAAATAAATTTTATAGGCTCCTATATATGGTACAGGGTGATTCAAAAGTCAGGGTACATAGGGATATACTGTATTATGTAATTTATGTAATGATACAGGGAATAGTCACATCAAATGTTCGATATGGCCACCGTTAACGGCAATGCACTTGTGCAGCCAGCTAGGAATATCACATCAATGCGCTCCTCCTTTCGATAACATCTCATAACTCATTTACCTGCAAAGAAACAGAAAAGCCCTATGTAACCTGACTTTGAATCACCCTGTCATACATATGGTGATTTGTGGGTTTGCATCATATATATATATATATATGTTGTGTGTGTGTGTGTGTGTGTGTGTGTGTGTGTGTGTGTATTGTTTTTCTGTAAATCGGTACATGAACATGTGTTTGAGGACCTTTAAATTTATGGTGAACTTTAATTTTATGGTTCAACTTTAAACTTACCGTAAGTTAAAATTTACCTTAACTTTAAACTTATCTAACAGCTTTAATAATTGTTTTCGTGCAACTTCAAATTTAGGTTACACATGTACGTTTCGAAACTCATGTGAACGGTATGTTTGCAAAGCAATCTAGTTTCTTGACTGTTTGCCAATCGTCTCGCGAAATGAATCGAAAAATTAAACATTCTTTTCCATTCATTTCATTTCCATTTCCATCTTTTTCCATTCCATTCCATTCTTTTCCATGTACTATTCATTCTACGAACATAATTCTATTATAATTCGCGAATTTGCATGAAGAGTTTTTTTGATTATTGGAGAATGGAATCTGACCGGGTCTTTCTTTTTGTTTGGGGTTTTTGTTGGAAATTTGTATATGTAAATATTCAGCCCACGCGACAGCAGAATCTCGAGGGGCTCGTTAAAATATAAAGTAATCCAAACTTTAATATAAGCTTATATTTTAGAATAAACTTTGCCTTCTGATAAGCATACAATTACCATGCAGCCTTTAATATATCTAAGCGTGCTTCATCAAAGAAATAACAACATAGTGTGTGTGTGTGTGTTATATATATATATATATCACATTATAAAAAAATCTAATTTCCCAAGGAGTTGGGTGAGAAGGCGAGAAGAACCGAATGTAAATACAGAAGCACTGAAAGGAGAAAAAACAGACGGTAAAGCGTACACATTCACTTACACAGTGTCCTGATGGACCAGCGCCTCCCCACATGGCAAAATTACACACTTGAGGGCTTCTTACGCCATGCGTAGTGGCACTTTTAAACCTTGTCAAAAATAAGGGATTGAGTCCAGAAGTTACGTACTTCTGAAAAACCTCTTCCATTTCAACCGATTTACAACCACTTCTCTTACTCACCAAAATCAGTTCACGCTCCCTCACATAATCATTCAACCATCTTCACCCATCTTGTTCTCGACTTCCTCTCCTCCTTCTACCTTCGCAAATGCTCTTATATACTCTTTTAACAACTCTGTCATCTTCCATCTTTTCAATGTGTCCAAACGCCTAATCATTCTTCTCAGTTTTCATTTTCCACTGGCTTCTGAACACCACACCTTACCATAACCAACGATTTCTTATTCTGTCAATCTGACGCCGACAACCGTACTTCTCAGGTTATCCATCTCAATCATTCTTACTCTTAACTTCTCTCTTTCATCCCATGTCAATGTTTCACACCCATACAAAAGTGTCAGTACTAACACAACTTCATTAAACATCTCGAACATCTCAATCCAGTCTCTGCTGTTGTTGTTGGTTAGCCGATCAGCCCACCCTGAGAGCAAGCCGGCGGGCACAGGTAACCGATCGCCCTCTCCAGAGTGACCAGAGGTGTCGCACGCATAGTGATGTTGTGTGTGTTCTATGTTGTACTAGCGGTACAGTCTGTCATAATGTGTTCAACTGTTTGTGGTGTGTCCTGCACAGGTGACAGTGTGTCGTCTATGGAGTTGTCTATTCCGTGTTTATATGTTTGTAAGTTGGGGTGATGTCCACATCGGAATCGTGCTAAGTTAACTCGGTCCAATCTGCTCAGTGCTCAGGCTGGTCCCTGACCTGTCAATGGTGGCGGCTTCGCACCTAGGACCGCATCGGACCGAGTCGTGTCAGTGCTTTGTGGGTTAGTGTGTGTGTATGTGTTTTCTGTACTGTGTGATGTCTGTGGGGCGTGGTATGGAATGGAGTATTTGGTTATGTCTCTCTGGTGTTGCCTTAATGGTGCGAGGTGTTGGTGCATGATTGTACATGTAGTGGCAAGGGTGTTGTGAGTTAATTGTCGCTGCTTCTTCACAACCGCTTTCAGCGTACCCACCACCTTTCTTCCTTGATTCACTCTACTATTAACTCCATCTTCACTGTACCTCTTTCGTTCAAAACACATCCCAGATACTTAAAGAACTTTACCAACTCTAGTGTTTCACTATTCCCATCACATGACAGTTCGAATTTCTTCACTCTCCACAATCAATAATCTGTTGTTACTCACATTTACTTTCAACAGTCTTCTCTCCCATACCACCACAAGACTCTTAACAACCTCTTGCATATCACACTCATTTTGGACAAATAGCACAGTATCATTCGCATACAACAGATCCATGCCACACCTATTGCTATCACACACCAGATTCAATCATCTTTATAGCAGTCGCACTTTCATCTCTCTCATCACTCCATCCACAAACAGATTGAACAGTCACGGAGACATCACACATCCTTGACGCACACCAACACTTATACCAAAACCAATCACTCAGTTCTTTGTTTACTCTCACATTTGCACTCCTTCCACCATAGAAACTCTTCTTCGCATTCATGAGTCTACCATCAATCCCATTTATACTCAAGACCTGCCACAGTGATTCTCTATACATGCCATCATTCGCTTTCTCAAGATCCATAAAAGCCACGTATACCTTGCAATCTCATTCACATGCTTTCTCAATCACTTGTCTCACTGCAAACACTTGATCCACCATACGGCCTCTTCCACCTCGGAACCTTCCTTGCTCATCAATCACCAAGCATTCTGTAATAACACGAACTCTTTCTATCACTATCCTACCATACACCTCCCTTCCTACAGTCAACCTCTGTAATTCTTATATCACTTTTTTCAGTTTTCATTTTGTACAATGGAACAATTAATGCTTTCTTCCAATCTTCAGGCACATTCCCATTTGTCCATGCACTGTGACATACCACAACCCCTCCAACCTTTTCAATCTCCCATACTTAATCAATTCCTGCCACTTTTCTAGTTTTTCAGTTTGCGAACCGCCGCTTTAACTTCATCCATTATTATGTTCTCAGCCATTCTGTCACGTGTCCTCCTCTTCACACCGCTAAATCCCACCATATTTATAATTGCACTCTTCTCATCTCTTCCACCATCAAATCCTCGAAATATTCCTTCCATCTATTCCACAGATTCGCATCTGCTGTGAACATTTTTCATTTCCATCCTTTACTCTGAAATTTTCTTTATTAGTTTTATTCCTGCACTTCCATACTTCCTTCCAGAACAACTTTCTATCCTCTACATAATTTTCATTCAGCCTCCTTCTAATCTCATTATTTACTCTGTTTCTTCTGTTGCACCTGTCTCTTCACTCTTCTCTTGCTCTCTTCATACACCCTCTTCCTTCTTCGACGTTCTTCTCTACCCCAATTACCATGCACACAAAACATCCATTTCCTCCTTTTATCTTCAACCGCTGATGCAATCTCGGCATCCCACCACGTTGTCACTCTCTTCTTCGCACCTGTTTTTGCAACTCCACATATACACACACTCCTTGCATTCCTAATCAAACATTTCTGATGTACATTCAACATCTCACTCATATCCATTTGTTCCGCAACTTGTACACTCGTTTCATTATTTACTCTCTCACCATTAACTTGTACACGGTAATTCTTTTGTGACCCACCTTTTTGCCACCTACTCTCTTCCATTCTCCACACACCCTCACTTTACACAGAACTATCATGTGGTCAGAGAGAACCCTACTCACACCTCGCACTACACGTGGGTCACATAACTCTTTCAGCATACGTTTTTTCACAAGCACATAATCTATCAGACTTCTTTCACCATGTATATCATTTGTTATATACCAGATATACTTACGTACCCCCTTTTGTTAAAAAAATGAATTTGTTGAATAGAACTTTCTCCCATTACATAACTCAGCCAACACCCATTATCACTCACTCCTGGTACATCATGCTTCCCTAACATCAACATTTTGTAATATTCAGGCATCCTTTTGATCACACTATCAAGCTCTCTCCAGTAGCTTTCTTTCTCATCCTCACACTTATCATCACACGGTGTATATGCAATAGGGCGGGGCGAAAATATATCGAACTCAAGTTGTTAGTATGAAACATGGCTGAAAAGGTGCTCTAGTACCCACCTATCATAAAAACATCAACTTTTATAGCCTATGAATATGTGCATTCCCGCAACTTTAACCTCAGTTTTGAAGAAAAGCCAAAATTTTGAAGCAAATTTAGTTTGGTTAAAAATTAAACAATATTTCCTTTCATAAACCAAAACATGTGTTCTTCGCTAAATTATATGAAGTGTAACTGCTATCCTCTTGTTGATTCACTGAAAATCTGACTTTGTTTCCCTTTTTGGATTCTCTAGCCGAGATTTCTTGCTGAGAATATATAATCATTCCATGGCGGGCGTCATGTCCGTAGACTTTTTCACTTGCAGAGGAAATTTCCTTCACATTTTTTCAACTGCCTGGGAATGACACGGGTATGTGTCAAGCATTATGGGTTTTTGGCAGTCATCAGTGCTACTTATAACATCAGAGAGTAAGGAAGGAACAGTAATATTTATTTCGTTCCAATCAATCATATCCATGTAGGTCGAAGCTGAGAAGTTGAGCCTCATGGATTTCTTGTCAAACACTCGAATTTCACCCAATATAACACTCCTTTTCGCTTGTAGCACTTTCTCGATTGCTAGCTTCCGAATATTCTTATTCTTGTCAGCGATAGCAGATAAAAGGATATTTTCAGGATAACAAAAGTAAGAGTTGTTTTGTAACACAGGACGAATAATGTCTTGGTCGATGGTATGTAGTTTTTGATAGAGCTCAATCATGAAGAAAAGGTTTTTGGCCCCATCCTGACAAGACCAGTTTGCTTTGATATAGAACCATGCAAGAACATAGAAGTTCAGTATAAAATGAGCAATCCTTTGAAGTTTTCTCTGATGGGTTTTCGTGCGACATGCAATAACGTAAGAGACGATTTGCTTTTGTCAGCCACCGTGCATTATTGAGAGACCTAGGTTGAGCAGTTTCTAACAATTTGATAGCTGGATTTCTATCATGACCGTGTAGAATTGACAAACACGCCTTATGGAGGTATTGCTGGTCACTGCTGAGATCTGCTAGCACTTCTTCTGGTAAGTCCATCACTTTTCCAGCGAGAGGTGGAAATATGATAATAAAAACCCACTCTAATAGACAGAGTTTATTTCCACAACAGCTTCGATGCCCACTGGCATCCTCTTCGGGTGGATACAGAATTGGTCTGCTCTTTGGATCAAAGTTCAGATCCTTGCCGATTTTGCCCTGTGAACTTCTAGGTTCTGTCGTTTGCCCGTCAAGAACTTCCAGGTATTTTCTCAAGGGAAGCTCGTTAGTGTGAAGTAAGCAAATAAACCATTGTAATGGTCTTCCCAATGTCAGCTTTAGTTTTCTAATTACTCCATTTGATTTACCTGTATTTACATTAGTTGCATCACAAACTACTGCTTTTAAAGTCGATGCAGAGTTGGTATCAATAATTACTGATATAATTTCTTTAGCAATATCACTTGCCCTTCCACTTTCAGGAGCAACATGGTCAATATATTCGTTTCCTGGAAATGAAACTAACACATAGTGGTCTTCATTCAAAGTCCACTGACATTCTCCCAGTTTTGAAAGAGTTTTATAAATTTTTCCATCAAATCCAAGGCAAAATATTCCTTTATTCTGTTCTTCATGCTTCTTTCTTTCTATGCTTCTCCACAAGGTTCTTTGACGACATAGTTTATTTGGATCAATCGTAGTATTTTCAGATAATAGATTATGATCTTTTAAGACAGCATTAGCAATTAAACAAGCATCACGGTTGCTTATTTTGTATCGATCAACTGCCTTGCATAATTCTGGATATTGGTGTCGATCTTGAGAAGTGCTAGCTTCTGTATCTAACTCGTACTCGCTGAATTCGAACTCTTCATTTTGATGGCCTTTTTCACTTTCAGAGCTGATCTCACCAATATCTTTTGTTTATCTTTAAAGAATTGTCTTTTATACTTTCTTTTTTCCATTTGTTGTAGTTTTGAAGTTTTCACTTTGTCCAACTTACCTATAATCATTTTTCGTTCAGTATGTTGATCAATCCAGAACTCCCATTCATCATTCGGGATTTTCTCCGCCTTAGCGCATTTACACTCATTTCTTTTACGAGAACCGGCGGCATACCACTTACAGCAACATATGTCAAATAAATTTCTGAAGGAATCATATTTACTTTGATACTGTAAGTGCTGGAAGATCTTTTACTCATGGGATATTTTCTAAGTTCTTGTCCCTTTTCATTTAATCTCTTTACCTTAATTACTCTGCTTTTGAAGTCGATTGTTAGAATGGAAGCAGGGATATATATATATATCATTCACTTCTTCCGCGATAATTTCAGCGTATTTCTGAGTGCTAAATGTTGCAGTAATGAGCTTATGTTTAAGATAAGCTTTTAATACATACTCAGAAGTTCGTAGTTGGTTGCCAGAAAGCTCTGCTGGCGTTCTGAAAACAGAATACTTCACTTTTTCTCTTGTTATACCAGAAGAGGCCATTGCAAGCTATGCTATTAATCTGAAACGAAAGAAAATAAAATGCTGAATCAGGAAACACACGATAGGTCAAACAAATGATAGGTCACAAATAAACATGTAGGCAGAGAAATATACATGATAGGTCAAACACATTTGGGTCCTACATTTCAAAATAAATAAAACAATGTTTATTAATGGCTTTTTGATAGACATTGTCATTAATTGAGTTTATTGTTGAGATCCTCATAGCTGTGAGGCGAAAAATTAATTTAAGGAAACCTACTAAAAAGGATCTTTTGTGGCCTTTGTTCGCAATTTATTTTTTCATAGTTGCCAGCACCGAATTATTATTTCTAAAAGATATGACTTATTCCTTAATCAGCGACTACTCGGACATCTTTTTTCAGCATGTTTCATTAAATTAAATTTTTTCAACCCACCCTAATATGCAACCAATACCGCCACTTTCATTCTCGCAAAATTAAATTTCACACAGACAATCCGGAAACTGATACATGAGAAGTCTCTTATCGCTTCATACCACGCATCATTCATCAACAGGCTCACACATTTTCCTCTCATATATATATATATATTATATATATATATATATAATATATATATATATATATATATATTATATATATATTATTGTGCCTTTGGCCTGATAATTTAGTTCCGTCTGTAAAATTTACTGTTGAAAAGGAAAATGACGAATGTTTATCATTTCCGGATCTAAAATTCCGAGATACATAAATCAACTCAAATTTGAAGTTTTTCGCAAGCCTAATAATAATAATAATATCTTGTATGTTTATTTTTATCCGGACCATCACCCCTCGATATAATCTTCAATTTTTTTTCTTCTATGTTTCTTAGAGCATTAACAGTTGTTAGTCCTGAAATTTTAGATTATGAGTTATGCAGTATTATGAATACTGGTATTAAACTATGTTATCTTATTCCATTTCTAGAAAAATGTTTAAGCAAAGCTATAAAAAGTATTAGTGTAATTCAAAAGGAATTTTATCATAAAAATATCCTGAGCCCCTCTTATCATGTAAATTCGGTATCCGGACAACTGCCACCTGGAAAACTGCCACCGGACAACTGCCACCCGGACAACTGCCACCCTGGAAAACTGCCACCCAGACAACTGCCACCTGGAAAACTGCCACCCTGGAAAACTGCCACCCTGGAAAACTGCCACCCTGGAAAACTGCCACCCTGGAAAACTGCCACTCAGACAACTGCCACCTACAAAATTGCCACCTGAGTAACTGCCACCGGGAAAACTGCCACCGGGAAAATTTCCCCCAATTTTATATTAATTCAAATAAAAGCTATAACTGACTAAAAAAACGTTTATTAAGTATATAATAGGTCCCAGGTGATAAGCGTTTCTATTTGTGAAGATTCAACTTTGAAAAATCTATTGAAAAATTAGCTACTAGAAAATATAGATATTTTAAAAAATAAGATTGTAATTTAAGGGAGTTCCGTAGGGGTTAGGGACATTTAGTTGTATTTTGCACCCCTATAACTTAAATGAAAGGAATAACACCATCATATAATTTTCATATCTGCATTAAACCCAAAACTCGCTACAAGGTTTGCTCATTTTATTTTTAATTCGATAAATATATTTTAAGAAAAGTTAACTTAAAGATGGCGTTTTCTGACCAAAAATTAGCAATATTTGAAGCCCTAAGGCCTTTTAGATATAGCAACGAGAAAAAAGAAAAATCCATAAAATGTTATATGAATGTGTCATCTAAAAGCTTTGCTCATTTTAAATTTTAAAATTTTATGAAAAGTATTTTTAAATATTGCAGAAGTTTAGCGACTAAAATCGATCTATAAATGGCATAAAAAAGTTTCTAATTGGCGTATTTTTTTTAAAACAACTGAGTGTAAAGTGTACGTACAGTCTTTGTTGCAATGTCATTTATACTTGCCACATAGGTATAGCATAGACAAGGAAATTATGACCTTGATTGTACGAATTCCGTTAGTTGGTTTGTGTTACTAGGTAATACAATATAATTTCATACTCTAAAACCCTGCTGCACTGTTCCTATTTACTATACACTTATACTGTTCGGGTCAATATGACCCGTACTTTATTTTTTATTAATTTAGGGGTTATATAAATATAAAAATGATGTTAGATGCTTTTATTATTTGTTTTGAAACCCTAAATGGCCAAAAAATTTATTTAACCCAGCCAGCAAAGTTGGGAGGGGGTATTGTTTTAACTTTTTATTTTTTTTGTTAGAGGGATTACTCAAAAAATATCTAACAGATTTTAGTAAAATTTGAAAAACAACTTGATTTAAGTCCAATAAAAAGACCAACAATTTTATTCTAGATTCCATCAAAGTTGTAGGGGGGGGGGGGGTAATGTTTTCATCCTTGTTTCTTTTATTTTTTCAGGATTACTTAAAAACTTGCATTGGTATGTAAAAAATAAAAAAGTTATTGAAAGGAATCTGATCGAATCTTGTTTTATTTATAAAAATTTTGAACATAATCTTAATCTTAGCTATAGGCATGTCAAGGTCGATCCATTGCTATCTTCTTTGGTCACAAAACAGGTCGCACCTGGGTGACCTTCCCAAAATGTACGAAAACCTCCTCCTCTTCCGGTCATTTGCTATGTATATACCTGTGATAACTTTTGTTTTTTTAGTTACTCATCTCTGCTTGAAAATGTCTTAATAGACGAAAGATCTCGCTATATACTTCTTTCCTTTTCCTTGTGGCTATATCCTTTACATAAATCACTTCACGGTTTTAGTGAATTTTTGTGCAGTATTTGTTCATGTACGACCTCTATGTCCGGAAGCTCCTACCTGACTCCTTAATATATACTCGTAAACAAATTATCACAGCTGCTGCCGAACACTTGAATAAGTCATTTGGGGCAATGAAACAAGATAAGGTAATTTGACCTCAAGGTCTCTATTTTGGAGGTTCATTGTATACTAGCGACCGGGAGATAATCCGTCAGGATCGCGCGGAAGGATTAACATGTGATAAAGTGAGAAACGATTTTGTGGGAAATATGGCATTCCTTGACTCACCCCACCCTTAACCAACCTATAAATGCAGGATTATAGTAAAAATGACCAGTCTAACTTCCAACGCCTTTAAGTCCTTACAGTCTGTCCACAGTTCTCCAAATTTACTTCTTCGCTTGAAATCACCCCCATCATGGATTTCGTTAAAAGTCAACGTGGTCAAGATAAACTCTGCCTTGATGGTTACATCTATGTCAAGCACAAAGAATTGTCATCTGGTATTATATCCTACGAATGTGAACGCCGTCGGCATAAAAACTGCAAAGCCCAAGTTAAAATATGTGAAGAAGAATTAGTCAGCCATCTTCATGAACATAACCACGCTCCTGATACTAATCGTCAAGATGTCTTGCTTCTACGGAACGAAATAAAGCAGAAAGCTATTGACACCCAGGAAACCGCTCAACAAATCATCACACAGGCAGTACAGAGCATTCCAGAAGGAGTTTCAGTGCAACTACCATCCGTTCACCATATTAGGCGTGCAATAAGAAGACACAGGCAAGTTGTGAACGCTCCGCATCCCATTCCAAAGAACTTAAATGAGATGGTTATTCCCGATGAATATAAAATGACGGCTTCCGGCGAGGATTTCCTGCTTTACGACAGTGGATCAATTAATCAACGTATGCTTATATTTTCTACAGCCAAAAACATGAGACTCCTGGAAACCTCGACTGATTGGTTTTGCGATGGGACATTTAAAGTTGCGCCAACCCTCTTTTACCAGCTTTACACAGTTCATTGTCTAGTCTCGAGTAGAACAATTCCATGTGTTTATGTGTTGTTACCAAACAAACGACAAGACTCCTATCAAGATCTTTTCCACCAACTTCTTACTATCAACCCCAGGCTCAATCCGAAGACCGTCCTCATCGACTACGAACAGGCTGCTAAGAGCGCCATCCAAGAAGCCTTTCCCAACGCGATAGTCAAAGGATGTTTTTACCACTTGTCTCAAGCCGTATATCGCAAGGTGCAATCGGAGGGATTGCAAGCAAAATATCAGAGTGATGCCGACTTTGCTCTCAGAATTCGCATGCTACCAGCACTAGCATTCGTACCATCAGAGAATGTTGTTGATGCATTTGAAGAACTGCAAGAAAATATGCCTCAGGAAGCAGATCCAATCACCGATTATTTCGAGGATGTCTACATTGGTAGAGTACGTCGCCGTAACAGAGCAACTCCACGTTTTCCTATCAACATGTGGAGTATGCACCAACGCGTAGTTGATGACCTCCCACGCACTAACAACTCTTTGGAAGGATGGCATAACCATTTGCAAGCAAGCATTACTTCATGCCATCCAAATATCTGGACCTTTCTTCAAATGTTGAAAAAGGAGCAAGGACTCACCAACGTCATCATAAGCCAAATGCTTGCAGGACATCCGCCCCCACCCAAGAAGAAACGGTATCAAGATTTGTCGACCAGAATTGCAACTATTGTAGAAGATTATGAGAACCGTGAAGTGTTGGATTTTTGAAAGGAATAG
Source organism: Bathynomus jamesi (assembly GCA_023014485.1). Lineage (NCBI taxonomy): Eukaryota > Metazoa > Arthropoda > Malacostraca > Isopoda > Cirolanidae > Bathynomus > Bathynomus jamesi. The sequence goes on along the minus strand of JAJOZX010004000.1, from coordinate 213,416 downwards.
CACACAATTTGCAATTTTAATATACAGTTTTCCATTTTTTCTAATATTATTTTATGTATGTATAGATATCTATTAATAATTCATTGTTAAATATCCATTTTTAAAAAGTATTTTATAAATAATATTTTTTTACTACTTTTTTTGTTAATTTTCATAAACACTAGGGGCAGTTTTCCAGTGTGACCGGGAGGGTGGCGGTCGAAACCGAGCTTCGAGGTTACTCGTGGCTACCCTGGTTTAACACCATCAACTTGTATAATCCAACGAGGGCATGTTGACCTAGTAGGAAAAGAATGGAGGAAAACAAATGAAAGACACCCCTCCAGTTTTTTTAACTTAAAAAAGGCGAAAACTAACGAGGGCATTTCCGCCAGAAAGTCTTTCAAAAGAAGTTCGTAAAGAAAGTGGTAAAATTAGAAGAAGTGATATGTGTGAAAGATACATAACCCGAGTAGCCAAAAGAGAAGACTTTGGGCGGTAGGGACCGGGAGGGCGCGCAACTCTCCTGAACCCACCCCGGAGTGGTGAAATCTGAATCGAGAATGACAAGGACTGCTATCAGCGAGTACCTCGTCCCCCCCACCAAACCCTAAAACCAGCAGGGTGCATTTTAACCCACCCCCCAACACAAGTTCGTGCCAGGAACAAGGGTATAAACACTAGGGGCAGTTTTCCAGTGTGGCAGTTGTCCGGGTGGCAGTTATCCGGGTGGCAGTTTTCCAGGGTGGCAGTTGTCCGGTGGCAGTTTTCCAGGTGGCAGTTGTCCTAGAACCGTAAATTCTAAACATGTTCCGACTTTACTTAAAACAGATGGAAATAACGTAGCCTTTAAGTATAAAAATACTGTTAAATCTGTTCTTATAAGGAACAGCCCAGATAATCCAACTGGTTTTTTCTACTCGATTGGATGTAAATAATGCGACTTGGTTTAGGCAGTGTTGGGCACTAAAGCGTTAATCCGATAACAGTTAATTAACGAAGTTAACTTTTTTTAACGGACTATTAACGGAAGTTAATTTCCATTTATCGTTATCGGACCAGTTAACTTCCGATAACTCGATATTTAGTCTGTTAAAGTCCGTTAACATTAACTGCGAGGAGTCAGTCATTCACGGAAGATCACCGCTCCGCGAATGAATTCAAACCGCCATAACTTCAGTCTGCCAATTCCGTCCTCTGCCGCAGTGGAACGGCTCTTCTCTCTCGGCAAGGACATCCTGAGGCCCAAGGGTCAAGACTGGCAGTTGGGCCTAACTTTGAGAAGTTGGTCTTTCTGAAGGGCAACCAGCACATTGTGTCATAGTCTTTAATAAATGTGCCTAAAATTTAATTTTACCTTTCAGTTCCCGCCATAATAATTCTCTGGTAAATTAAAATTTAGTTAATGGTTAGTGGTTACAAGGGTTTCAAAACATGTAATCAGTACATTTTTTATTAAAAAAAAAAAAAAAGTTATTAAGCAAAAAGTTGCAAAACTTGATAAAAATACAGTTAAATACCTATTTATTGTTGGATTTTGCATAAATAAACATTTTCTATGGGTTTTAAAGCTTTTTTCCTTGATTTTTTTAAATGTTAGTAAAGAAATAGTTATCGTTAACGGATTATCGTTAACTTCCGTTAACTTTGTAGTAAAATTATCGGATTATCGTTATCGGAGTTAAAAATTGGGGTTAACGGATTATCGTTATCGAAGTTAACTTTTTGGTTAACGGTGCCCACCACTGGGTTTAGGTTAGGTCAAATTTGGAAAACCTTAGACGTTAGAGTAAAATAGCATAAATATGCGTGTAGGATGGCAAATAATTGTAATGCATTGATTAACTTTATGTATAAATATAATCATAGTATTAATTGGGAAAGTTCTAAAATTCTCGTTAAAAATAAAGCCATAACTGAAAGGAACATTCTGGAATGTGCATTCACATACTTTATAAATAATTCCAATAACAGTTCGGGAACGTACAAAATGGACCACATCTTGTTAAAATACCTTTTTCCTTTAATTAACTCTTTCGGTACTCCATGTGCAGGCGGAACGTATGTTCCACAGACGGCGTTTTTATTTTACAAAATAAAAAACATTAAAAACAATATTTTAGCATAGATGGCCAAGAGCCATAGGAAGTACTCGTTACCATAGCAAATAAGGCCGCAAAATATATATATATATGTAGATCTACAGTACGTCTGTAGTACTCCTACCGATGATCGTTAATACCTATAGTACCGAAAAGGTAATTAGTACTTGTTAATTTTTTCTTATCCCTCCTAACTATTTTGTTTATGCTGTACAGAGATATATATTTTCGGCTTCTTGCCTTTTCTCTTCATTCGAGGTGTACTGATGAAGTGTACTGTTGAATACACGAAAATCCTTGGAATCGCTTTTCATTTCGTCTTGTGAACGTGCATAATTTATTTATTTCACGTGTTTCACTGTCAAATTTATCCCATATAATATTGAAATGTAGCAGTAACACTCCTTTTTTAATGGGTGTTGAATAGGGGTTTATCTTCATGTGTATAATAAGCAAAGAATATGAAATGTGTGGTTTAAAATATACACGTCGTGTTACTTTCTTCAATTCGCCTGATTTTATTATGTTTAAAAATTAACCTTTAAAAGCAAATTAGTCTTTGCTTTCTTGCTGTTAATGACTTACTTGTGAAATGAGATACATACTCAACATTATTAGTTTCCAATAGCAGAGAAAAAGCATTCGGCTTTAAATACCACTAACTCGGGGTTTTGTAAAACGACCAAATATCGAAGCGAACTACTGTATATTAGATTTTACATCATCATCATGATAATGATAATCATCATCCTTTACGAAGTTGTATTAACTGTTTCACTAACACCATTCTATAGTTTCTGCATTTCCTGAAAGATTATGCTATTCATGGCTAACACGCAAATTATTTTAAAAATCGAAGGTACGCACTTTTTGCGACTTTTGGAACGTTCATTTTTCAGCGTCAACGATAAGTAAAATAAATTAATTTAAAAATAAATCATTCTAATTTTAACTTTCAATGAAAATATTATTGACGAAGAACTTATGCTCAAATTTTTACGAAAATCGAAAATAAGCTCCTTTTTTGTTATTTATTATTTTGTCCTGTTATTCATAGATTGTCTTTGTGAACGCTTTCATGAAATTTTTATTTTCATTTTTATTTTAATAATTCTAATTTTTCCCTTTTATTTTATATTGAATTTATATTAAAACCAGTTTTAGTAGGTACAGAAATTTTGGAGCTATTGAAGAATAGGGACCTCAGCCTTCTTTAGTTAGCTTTATAAGGCTAACTAACGAAAATATCATGACCTAACTTAACCAGTAACCAATCGTCAAGGGTGTACAGTTAACCTAACGATTGGTTAGGTTAGGTTGTGATATTTTCGTTAGTTAGCCTTATAAGCCTAACTAAAGAAGGCTGGGGTCCCTATTCTTCAATAGCTCCGAAATTTTTAACTGTTATCACAGTAAAGAGTAAAGTAAAGGGTGATCCAGAGAAATGGGACCCAAAAGAAACTCCTGTAACTCTTAAAGTATAAGTCCTTTTATAAAATCATACGCATCATTCGAAAGAGGATAGTTACAAGTTTGCACAGGATTGTATAGGTTTTGACAATACAAGACAAGATAAGATACAAAACAAAATAAAAGTGTTAGTTAAAACTAACCCTTCAAGATGACTGCATGGACTGTGGAACAGCTGCGTTTCATAACTGAGCAATATTATGAGCATGGAAGAAGTGTAGTTTCAGCTCTTAGGTGATTCTGACATCTGAAAATTTGTCTTGAAAAATCTTTGAGCTGAAACTACACTTCTTCCATGCTCATAATATTGCTCAGTTATGAAACGCAGCTGTTCCACAGTCCATGCACTCATCTTGAAGGGTTAGTTTTAACTAACACTTTTATTTTGTTTTGTATCTTATCTTGTCTAGTATTGTCAAAACCTATACAATCCTGTACAAACTTGTAACTATCCTCTTTCGAATGATGCATATGATTTTATAAAAGGACTTATACTTTAAGAGTTACAGGGGTTTCTTTTGGGTCCCATTTCTCTGGATCACCCTTTTACTATACTCTTATATTGAGAACATTTAATATACCATTTTATTGAATAAGCATTTAATTATAATATAAAAGTTTTTAATTTTTTCTAAAACTCGGTCGATTTAGTCGTTTTTGACGGTTTTCTAGTTAATTTATTACTCCTGATGAACAAGGTTTTGTTTATGGTTTTTAGTTAATTATTTATTAAGTATCCGTTCTTTGACGAGTACTGTAAAAACCATTTCAAGTTAAAACGCAGAAATCGTCTGGCGTCAGTATATTGCAGTATAACTGTAATATGTCGTCTGTGATTCTGTTTTCATGACATACTCGTATACGTATGGCTGTACTGGGAAATGATAGAAGATTTAATAAAATTAAAAACGAACCTATGATATTTGGAATACGTACAAGCTGTTTTGGGTATTTACGGACACTATGTAAGTATACATGTTTTTTCTGTAAAAGCAAAGTAAGCTTTACGAGTGTTAAAATACATGCAGGGTTTTTCATGTATGTACAGTGTGTGTGTGTGTGTGTTTTGGCGGATTTTAACCTCCTTTGCATAAACAAAGGTCATATGATGGAGGAGACCTACAACTGTACATGGGATCCTCGAACTACGTGTCGTTACATCATCTGAATATAGAGGATGTCCCCCATCCCCACTGTCGTTTAACTTTGCTAATCTACAGGAAGCGGCGTTGCGACAATGGCCACAGCGTGGCTCATTTGTGTAATTGTGTGTGTAATGTCTGTAATTATATAATATCTATTACTGTGTAAAACCCAATCATATCTTAAGTATGTTAATTAACATGACTTCGGTTTTTTATTTATTAAATTTTGAGTTAATTTACAGTTACGATTGTACAGTCTCGTATTTCATTAAAAAAAAACTTTGAACTGTATAGACAGTTTCTGTATTTTTACATTTTTTCATGTAACTTCAAACTATGCGGATTAGGTAACTTTTTCCCGTTAAAAGTTCGTATTGTTTTAAAATATTTCAACTATTTTGAGTTAGAGAACTTTGCACTCAAAAGTTCGATAAAACATCAAATATATTTTTAACGTAAACACACAAACTTACAATCGTCACAATTTTCGATATTTCACCATTTGGTTTTAGTAAAAGTTCCGCGTTTTAAAAAAAAAAATGGGGATAGCTAGGGTTTATAGGTATATATAAATGTTTTCGCGTTGAAAAGGTTTTGGTAACTGATGGTGCATGTACAGGGTGTTCGAAAAGTCCCGTCACCCCTACAAAATGTATATATTGTAAGACCAATTTTATTTTTGTGTGATTAATTGTATTTATACGTGGTAGGTGTAATTTAAGAAACAAGTCACTAGCAACAATTACTTTAATTACAGTAACTAATTACAGTTACTAATTACTAATTACAGTTACTAATTACAGTTACCAATCAAGAATAGCTGTGTATGCACTATTATTTTCATAACAAAAGATTCATTAATTCATTAACAAATGACGGGCGGTATGGTTTCATGATGAGAGCTTTTGTCATGTGATCTCTCATTGTGGATATGGGGACTGGGGGACTGGAAGTTCTTGTGATCGTTTCCGAAGTGATTTTTTCGGTGAACGAGCCACCGATGCAATCACCTTCACATTGTTCTGCTCGCGTTGTTGGTCTTCCCGACCGTGGGCTGTCCTTGATGGAGCCAGTTTCAAACAGCTTTTTCTCCTAGCGTAATCTTGTGTTGAAATCATGCTGGATATCATGCATCGTTTTACCAGTAGGTGACCTTTCATGAGCCCATGTGCTCATCACTATCCTTTCCTCCAGAGTGTAAATGGATTGGTCTGCCATTGTTCACACAACTCTAATACCTGGAAAAGAAAAAAATGTCAATAAATCACATATAAGTTCAATTAATTACAAAAAAATAAAATTGGTATTACAATATGTACATTTTGTAGGGGTGACGGGACTTTTCGAACACCATGTAGGACTGAAAGGGAGTAAAAGCAATTGTGTTATAATTAATATTACACAGATAGAAAAATTTAGAAGTTTCAGGCATCGTAATTATTTCTCAAAACAACTAAAAATAGATTTAAAGAATTCCTTAGGAGCGTCATAAAAACTAGCATTTCCCCGAGACTTTGGAGGTTTTAAACGCGGTTGATTTCCTTTAACATCGATGTCGCGTGAGATTTAGCAAGTTGTGCAGTCTGGGCTTAAAAGAACTAAATTTAAGATAAGCCTGGGGAGCTTAACTTAACTTACCAATAAAACTTTGTCTCTCGTTTGTAGTTTATTAGTGAGCAAAGATACGACACGAATTATATTTAAACCAGTTGTCAAACCTCTTCCTATAAATGCATTTGCAACCAATTCTGTAACAGTATATTTCATAAATTATTCTTTCGTAAGATCTTTAAATAAAAGAAGTAAAAAATTATAACACATTTATATATAGTTTGTATAATTTTTGTAAAACACGTAATGTTAATGTAATTTGCAAATACTATTTAAGAATGTGAATAGGTTTATTTTCATTGCACCTCGGTGATGCAGTGGTTAACGTCGCTCACTACGAATCTATCGGCCCTTGGATCGAGACCCGGTGACGGCAGGCGGCGCGCAGCAAACCCCAGCTGTTCATCCTTCCACACAATAAAGAAATTGGTTAGTAGATAAATGGGTACCCTGAGTAGTTTAGTGGTTAAGACGCTGGGCTGTTGGTAAGGTGTGGTTCGGATTCCACGTTAAACTGTAGGTCTAAGGTGGAGTGACAAGCTTGACCTTCGTCAGAATGAACAATTCGGGCGAAGCAAAAAAAAGGTTAACAATATAAATACTGTCATAAGGGTCATTGTTGTGTATGACTATTAAATGTAAAATATTCTTTATTCTATAATTTTCATCAAACAACTAATTGGCATTTTAGGAACAACCTTTGTTTAGTGTAGCGCGAGGTTTTAATTAAATTCAGGAAATAAATATTTGTTTAAAAACATTCAGTCAATTATTGAAACTAGCAAAAATACCCGACCTACAGGCGCAATATTTTTGCAACTTCTCGCGAAGGCTTTTATTATCCTTTGAGCAATACATATTTACTGTAGTTCTTCCAAGTGATGACTTCCTTTTTCTTGCCATGTTCAATCCCTAAGATTCTTCGTCTGGATTAAGTTTTCAGAACATTTCCACATTTTTTTCTGACACAAAAGTCAAGCAATAAAATGGAGTGAAAATTATTTTAAGAAAATTTTAAGCGAGTTAGAATTTAACATTTACAATTAGCTCACGAATCAATTAACTTTTAAATACAACGTCACAGATTTTACTTGAAGCTCATGAAGCAGTTAAATTTCAAATACAACTTGTCACATTTTTTTGAACCTCTCATAGCTTCCGATACGCAGCTAAAAATTTTGATGTCTACATTCTTTTCTAAATTTATTCACCAACTTGATTTCTTCATTCAACGAAAGTGTATGAAACTCTGCAGAAGAGTGTTCGGACTTGGTTTACTTGTAGACTTTAATGATAGGGAAGGCCACCAGTCGGCGCTTCTATAAAATTTTATATTTTTCTAATAGCCAGAAAAGCCAGCAGATTAACAAATTCACTAAAGACAGCAACCATTAAAACTGTGAGTTTCACATCCCAAACGAATGGGACAAAATCTTGAAAATTAAGTGCTTCGTGTTTAAGCATGTACAGGGTGTTTATAAAGTCCCTATCTATTTCAGTGAAAACGTAGCAAAAAGGTAAATTCAATGACAATATAATAGAAGGCATACATTTAATGAATACTTAAGCATATGATGCTACATGAGCACCATCAGTATCTCTACAGAGTTCGAATCTGTCAGCAGCATTTGTGGAACACATTTTGGAGCATGACAGGGGTTATTTTTGTAACTGCTGTTACGATACGAGCACGTAAATCTTGCAGATCTGTAATCTTCGTTTGATAGACGTTTGATTTGATAAAGCCCCATGCAAAGAAATCCAAGGGCGTTAGGTCAGGAGATCGAGCCGCCAGGGCCTGTTACTTCCACGTCCGATCCATCGACTTGGAAATCGTTCATTTAGGTACTCCCGAACAATGTTTGCGTAATGACAAGGTGCCCCATCTTGTTGAAAGACGACGGTGTTTAAAATGTCATCTGAATGAAGCTGGGACATTTACGTGCTCGTATCGTAACAGCAGGTACAAAAATAACCCCTGTCATGCTCCAAAATGTGTTCCGCAATGCTGCTGACAGATTCGAACTCTGTAGAGATACTGATGGTGCTCATGTAGCATCATATGCTTAAGTATTCATTAAATGTATGCCTTCTATTATATTGTTATTGAATTTTACCCTTTTTGCTACGTTTTCACTGAAGTAGGTAGGGACTTTATGAACACCCTGTACAGTAAATATTTTTTTTGGGGGGGGGGGATAAATTGGGATAAAAGTTTTCTGGTATACCCGATCTGAAAAAAAAGTTGCTAAAAACACTCCAGGGATCCCAGAGGGTGTTGTCACCAAGGTTCATGAAAATCGGTCCAGCCATTTGGACCTTAAAACTTAAAAGGAGACAGACGGACGGACGGACGGACTGACAGCCGGACTGACAGCCGGACAGACAGACGGACAGGCGGACTGACAGCTGGACAGACGGACTGACAGCTGGACAGACGGACTGACAGCTGGACAGACGGACATGCAGTGAGTTATGATGATGATGATGATAATGATGATGTTCTTAATTTAGTTTCCATTTAGAGTAAAGTTTGCCTAAAGCCATAAATGAACATGGAATGTATTCCTGAATTATCAATAGTTACGTCCCTACGACACCGATCAGGAAAATGTACAGTAGGTTGGGGTAAGTGTCATTATTAACACTAGGACCTAATAAGCCTGTTAATTAACTAAAATTAATAAATAACTCACGTTATGCCTATGAAACTGCCTTCAGAGACAGCAAAGTAAAAGAAAAGACGCTAATGTAGTAGCCGACTTAGGGCCTAGGTCCTTTTTTTAGGCCTAGACCTTTGTTCCACCATCCCACCAATTTTTATTTTCCTGAACCAGTCGTATGTTCGTAGTAATGTGTTTTATGTTCCCATTAGTAACTGCATCAACTTTAAACCACCAAATGTTCATGACCAATAATCGGTAACGAGTTCCAGAAACTGGCACAGCACTCAGGTCACACGACTACGGTTCTTTGCGCTAATTCCCGGATTATTATTATTACCACCAGCACCATCGGGAATCGAACCTTCGACCTTTAGTGTCTTTACTTCATTCATTTGGGAACGGGCTTACCCATTGATCTACGGGCGCTGGTTTCTGTTCCTGATAGTTAATAAAGTGAAAACAGGAATGTAATTTATTTATCGTTCAACCAGTGGGTAAAGTCTACTCTCAAAAAGATAAATCTCTTTAACCTCTTAACGACCAAGGTTTTTGTAGGGTTAAGTTATGAATGCGTGTATTGGAAACGGTACAAATTTGACCCAGTGGTCCAAAAGAGGTTAAAAATCAAAATGGTGAAAGGGCAATTGATTCGAGTGTTGCTTAGGTTACGTTGTGACCACATCACAACACCGCTTCAAGAATTAGGGTTGCCACCTCCAAAGCTTTCCGAGTCCGGAGATTTTATATTAACATATTTTTAGGAGCGGAAACGCTCCTCCGTACTTTACTTTGTCATTGATTAATTGATTATAAAGAATATAAGAACATAGAACAAACAACGTAAGAACAAACAGACACGTACGAAAAATAATGTCCCATAAACGCATGAATGTACGTACTTCGAATTATCCTGTTAATTTTATTTTTAATTCAAATTGGCAATAAGAATGTAACTGACAACTACAAAACATAATGCTTTGATTAAAAATTTTAATTAAAAAACTTCGAACTTTATGGATTACCTTTATTTACTGCCAGTTAAATCCTTACCCTTTGTTGCTCATTGCAGCCTTCACGAGAGGGTATTAGCTTAAAAAAAAATTCAATTATAGAATCTGCTAAAAGATTCGAGAATGTATAAATATCTAGAGATTTCAAAATTCTGACCTATTCCGACCGGAGTCCGGAGACATGGCTGAATTTCCGGCTCTTTTTTGATATTTCCACAAATTTTTTTATTATTTTTCTGCTATTGTATATATTTTTTTTTTTCGGTATTTCCCCGCTATTTTTAACTAACGAAAATATCACGACAACCTAACCAATCGTCAAGGGCGTACAGTTGACCTAACCGGGCATTTCCGAAGACTCCACCCCAAATCCGGAGAGGTGACAACCCTACTTCAATTTGGATCAGCAAGTTTAAGCGACATTCCCTCTACTCAGTGATTGGATGAGTGAAAGTCATCCGTATTCAGATGATGTAGAGATCCGTAGGTCCCTTCCGTAACATGGTCATTGCAGTTGCGAAAGTGGTAAAGCACCCCGAACATTTATTATGATTATTATTATTATTATTATTATTATTATCAAATGGTTCATGCTGAGTTTGACATAGTTTATGCTATTTTTTCTATATCTAGGTAAAATCACTCGAATTTCTTATCACCATATACTGTACAAATTATTTTTGTCGCTTTATATATATATATATATACATGAAATACATTTTCATCTGCTGATTGATTGAGAGAGGATTGCGAGTAACTGTGATGAAAAGCCATTTGTCGGCTGGTATAAATTTATGCATCATTTTCCGCTTTTTCATTACAAATATTGGTTGTAGATAACCGGTTTGAAGTAATTTAGTCATCTGTTCCCCTTCTCTCTCTCTCTCTCTCTCTCTCGCCCTGAACTTGTTTTTGTTGGAAACTCGGAGGCTGCGCGGTCAACTGATCGAGGTTTTCAAGCTCTTACGCGGGTTCAATGATGTCGATTTTAGTAGCATGTTTAGTTTAAATGATAACCCAACTCGCAACAATGGTTGGAAGTTGGATTTGAAACGGTTTAGGACTAGTGTGTGTGTGGGAATTACTTTATGTATAAGATCTGTGACACGTGGAACAGGTTACCTTCAGAAGTTGTGAACAATTCCTCTATGGATCAGTTCAAGAAAAGGTTAGACCAAATCTTGCACACTATTTGAGGGTGTAAAAATTTTCCCTGGCACTGTTGCCATTGGTACCTCCTCGGTATGGGCCGCAGGATTTGAAACGGTTTAGGACTAGTGTGTGTGTGGGAATTACTTTATGTATAAGATCTGTGACACGTGGAACAGGTTACCTTCAGAAGTTGTGAACAATTCCTCTATGGATCAGTTCAAGAAAAGGTTAGACCAAATCTTGCACACTATTTGAGGGTGTAAAAATTTTCCCTGGCACTGTTGCCATTGGTACCTCCTCGGTATGGGCCGCAAGGCCTTTTGAGGTACTTCTTTTCCTTGTAACTCCTTGTAACACTCTCTCTCTCTCTCTCTCTCTCTCTCTCTCATATATATAGAGAAACCGCGTACAAAGTACTATCATGGCATTTTTAGTGAGTAAAATCGTAAAACGAATGAAATATCGCAAACAGTAAAAATTCCGAAACAGTTAAATAAGCAAATAAATAAAATTCTTTTAACCGATCGATTAATTATGTGGTCGTATCCTCTCCGCAACTCTTATCTCCATTTCCTTCCTATACGTGAGATAAAATTACTCTCCAAATTGCAAACTTTGGATTTAGTTTCAGACCATCAACTATTGAGAGGGATTTTTTTCCTTTCACCAGATACCGAATGAAAGCATAGTAGAATTACTGTATTTAGAGAGCAGAAATATCAGATACAATAATTTTCTCATTGAAATGTCTCAGAATTGTAAGTGAGCAAATTACTTTAAATCAGGATAGAAAGAGTATATGGAAGTTCGCTCTTTTTACTTACTTTTTAAATGGATCATCGACTATATTACGAGATTTTTATTTTCATCAGTTTCTCCTTTTTTCCTATTTTGAAGCGTATACAAAAGCTAATTTAATTTTCTTGTCCTGCAGCGTCTCATCTTTGGCTCATTATTTGTTTAGAAGTTTAATTGATAATTAAGGAAACGGTTCCATTTAATTTGTTTTCATAATATGATAATTAATTTTCTTGACAATATAAACTTCAGAACTGAATGAACCACTTTTGTTATGAAAATGGTTATTCTTTATACGAGTATTTATCATAATATATACACTGTATATGCGTGAAAATATTGAAAATATTGAAGAGACACGTCTCATTATTAGTGTTTTTATTCATTTACGAATAGATAATAATAATAATACGTTTTAGGGTTCTTTATTCTCCTTCATAACGGCAAAGGTCATGTGACCGGGGGTAAAGGGCGACCTACAGCTTTACGTGGGATTGAACCACGGGTCGCTATATCATCTGGACACAAAGGACGGTACCTCATCCTACTACGACCCAAACCTAATGTTGCTTAACTTCGTTGATCGATGGGAAGCGAAGCGTTGTTATGACATTCGCCACGACGCGACGTAGCCCTAAATAATATGTAACAGGAACCGTTTTATTTTACTGACTGTACCTAAATCTTTTTTTAACTAGTGTCTGCCATAGTGCTCAAATAAACAGCATCGAATGTTTGCGTGGTTTATATTTCCTTACTAAAAGACTACCTACGTCGTGACCCACGTCGCCACACCACTTCCCGTTAGATCATCGAAGTTAAGCGACGTTGTCTCTATTCAGTAGTTGGATGGGGGACCATCTTCAGCTTTCAGATGATATACGGACCTTCAGATCGTTCTGACCTGATATAAAGCTCTCTGCCATTACGAAAGAGGTTAAATAACCCCAAACATTATTATTATTATCATCAAGAGAAGCTCCAATAACACAATTATGAACTTAAAAAAATATTTTATTTCATTTATACGTACATTTAAGCGTCTAAGAAGGTTATAAACATACGAGAAGTTAAATACGCTATAAGTGAATTTGTTCAAAATACCCCAAAAGAAATTTTAAGGCAAACGCTTTTATACAAGCAAAATTCCGCAAAATTAAATTTGGTATTTGAAAATGGTCTCATTTCCTTCTGGTTGATGTCTTAACTAAGAAAATTGGCTTGTATTTGTTGGTCTCAAGTAGGATTTACGCAGGATTTTCTTCAGTGAAAAATTTAAATTGGGTAAATATACACACGTACAAATTTTTAAGGCTTCCTTTAATACGTACGTCGTAAAAGTAGGAGCGAATTTTCGTTCGTTTTATGAATGTATATTCTGTGCATATAAAATGTATACTACATCGCGTAAGATGTACATTGTACATGGTGATGGTGTTACATATAAGTATAAGATGGTGTTACATATAAGTATTTTGTATCTTTGGCAAGTATTTGGTTTCAGGGACATCAGTTGTTTGGACCCCCCCCCCTCATTGGCCGAAAGTTGGTCACGTAGAAAATAACTAACTAACCTAAATCGACCACCTAACCTAGTGTAGCCTAACCCGGACGTAAGACTCACCCTGATTAGAACGATGGTTGAAACGGGCGGATCACCGAAATCTGGTGGCCCCCAAACTGAATATTAGCCGTAATTTTTAATATTTCGTTATTCATATTACTCATTATAAACTCATTTCCTTTGATTTATCCTAAATCATTTTAGTTCATCTTATTTCAGCCTATTCTATATTATTTCACCTTTCATCATATTTTATCCTATATATATATTCCATCTTATTTCATACTATCTTATCCTACTTCATCCTGTCTCTTTTCATCTTTTTGCATCCTATTTCATTTTGTACGGCCGGCTTATATCTCCCAAAAACAGTGCATATTTTTATCAATAATCAGACCATCTTTACCATATGGCGGTTTTGTTTCACATGCAGCCCCCGAGATGAGTTGCAAACTGGTGCCATTTATGGGCTGAAGGCCTTTATATTACGAGCCGTTATGGATGCACTTTTGCTATATAAAAGCTTTGAGTGCCAAAGGTGAAAGTTAATAAAGGGGAACTTTGCCAGAGAAATACAGAAACAAATATAAAATTTAGAAATATTATCCGTATTATTATTATTATTATTATTATTATTATTATTATTATTACTATATCTTCTACTCCCTTCTTAGAGGAAATGCGGTAGGTACTCTACATATGTCATGACTGATTTTGGTTTTCTGTATGAAATTAGTCTGTGTAGCAGATCGCTCATGTCATGTTCTGACGATGTCACATGATACCAACTATGACATATTGAACGGAAGGCAACAAATATCTGTCTCTGGTTAAACGACTGACAATGTCCGCAAACAAACCTCCTTCCGCTCTTCCTTCCTCAATTTTTAGCATTTTAGCTGAGAAATTGGATTTATGGCGAATATTCCAGAAAAATCTTGCTAATCATAGGTTTAAGTTCATAATTAAAGCGATTTTAATTAACGTAAGCCAACTGCAGGAGGTTTGGACAAGCTTCTCAAGAAAATCGATAAAACAGGAGATATCAAAAGAATACTAGGTAGCGGTATTAAATTTGAACACCAAACAGTCCTGATTTAAATCATGTCGATTACGGCCTTTGGGAAAATTTGTCACAGAGAATTTACTGGGTCAAAGTAAGAAATGTCACTCATTTACGACAGCTTCTTCTGGAAAAATGGGATGAGCTACCACAAGAACAAATCAATAAAGCCATAGATTAGTTCCGTCCTAGACTGAAAAAGGTTGTAGAAGTTCGTGGTAAACATATCGAGCAGTTTTTTTAACATCAAGGTAGCACTATATGTGAGTACTTTGTAACTTTTTATCTGCACATACAATGCAGTAGTAGTGTAAATGGAGAATTTCCAGTGGCATAAAGAAATGTTCAATAAACCCGTAATTTTCATTAGTTTTCTTTGAAATGCGCTCACCGTATAGGAAATTTACTTAGTTGTGGGATATGAAAAAAATATTGAAATCTGACCATAACTTTGGATTTTTCAGCCAAAGTTCGTGGTCTCCTTTTTTTTTTGCCCACCAGATATATATACACGACAAAGTCCCTATTTCTAAATAAATGTTCTAAGCTAAACAAAAGGAATCTAGACACAAAGGCAAACGCAATAGGTATGTAAAATGTAGGAGTTTTTAACCTTAATTAAACATGTTCATTTTGTAATGGCCATTTTTTTTCAAACACAATTTTCAACCTTACACAAATGTTTAACATAATTTTTGGAAATAGCTCAGCTATAATGTTAATAGACTTTGGGTTTTAGCTCTTCAAGACTGAGGCTTGGTAGAACAGATACTGTCTTTTATGTAACTCCACAAAAAAAAAAGGCAGGGAGTGTGAGGTGAGGTGAGTATGGGGGTTATTCTACTTGCTCACGAAGGGAGATTAGTCGCCCAGAAAAATACTCCTTCAAAAGGTTCCGAGTTTCACAAGCAATGTGTGAAGCTGCTCCATCCCGCTGAAATCACTGTGAATCTGGGGTAATGCAGTATTTTTTTACGGGACAAACTAATTAGTTGTGGTAAGTAGAAATCTTGTAGCATCTGACGACATGAATTTTGCGTTACCGTTACTGCTTTTCCAGTTTCATTCTCAAAGAAGTAGGAGCAACTACACCATGCCACCCAACAGCGACCTAAATGTTGAGTTTAGCAACACTACATGGAAACTTTATTCGAGCGCCAGTATGACATGTCCAGAAACGAAAATTTTGCTTGCTAATCTCTCTAGAGTCTAGATCAAGGGTCACCAACCTTTTTTTTTGTTCACCGCCCACTTTTACGATTTTTTGAAAATTAAAAAAGCTTATCGCCCACCTTAGATCAAAAAGAATAAATCAACATAATCGATAAAATAAATAATGAAATAAATGTTTAATTAGCTTTAATGTGAGCCCACTAGTGGGCGCTACCGCCCAGGTTGGTGACCCCTGGTCTAGACGATGTACATAACACTCGTCAGTGAAGTGGATGCGTTTCAAATACTCAGAATCTTCTAGCTTTGCTGCTATCCATGTTGCGAATTCCATTTGTTTTTGTTTTTCAATTAGTCAGTGATGCTTGTGAATGAATTTTGTAGGAAAAAAGAATTAATTCGGTTCGAAGTACTATACGATGCACAGATGTTCGTGAAATACTACGCGTAATAATTTCATGAACCATATTTACGTATTGCACAGTTCTTGTGGATCGTTACCTTCACTATGTCCGATTGATTACGTTTCCCTTCGTTTGAAATTTTCTAACAATTCGTGATATTGTATTTCTATTGGGTAGATCTCTACATCTATATTCTCCGCACCCGCGTCACAGAATTTGTCACATCAAACCATTCCATGATCTTGATTTTCTGTTCCAGCTGGAAACGCGGTATCACTGTTTGAGGGTTCAACCATATTGTTCGGTGTAGACTCGGTCCTTAAAAAAGCTTGGTCAAAAATTAACTTTCCTTAAAGAAAGGCTCTCTATGGCCTTACTGGGTTATAATCTATTGGTAGCGGTATCGTCTTTTTCATAATTTCTACAAAATTAGGAAAACTTATTGCTTTAAGTATGAAATGGTGAAAGAACGGCTCCAATATACAATATTTATTAGTTATTAATTAATGAAAGATAAGTAATGTGTAGGCATATGCATATAGGTACGTGCGGAATAAAAGCCTCAATCTGTTACCTTTCTGAAGAAGAAACCCCAATAATAAAACATACATCCATTATAAAATAACAGACAAGTAAAAATACGAACATATTTTAGGGGACACCCTCTATATATATATATATATAATATATATATATATATATATATATATACACATTTCAACTGCAAAGAACACGCAGTATAAATAACGTAAAGAACGACGCTTGTATAGGAGAACATTCCGCGCAAGATGAGGAGAGAGAACGAACAAATGAAAAAATGAGGTAACCACCCGGGAATCGAACCCGAGATCTTCCGATTGCCGGTCAGATATGATAACCACTACACCATGGTCCTCACTCGATCAGAAGCCGTAATTCTCCTACATACGCGCAGAAACCAATGCCCCGAGGGGGGCACCTCCCGCATGCCGTACCTATATATACATTTCAACTGCAAAGAACACGCAGTATAAATAACGTAAAGAACGACGCTTGTATAGGAGAACATTCCGCGCAAGATGAGGAGAGAGAACGAACAAATGAAAAAATGAGGTAACCACCCGGGAATCGAACCCGGGATCTTCCGATTGCCGGTCAGATATGATAACCACTACACCATGGTCCTCACTCGATCAGAAGCCGTAATTCTCCTACATACGCGCAGAAACCAATGCCCGAGGGGGGCACCTCCCGCATGCCGTACCTATATATACATTTCAACTGCAAAGAACACGCAGTATAAATAACGTAAAGAACGACGCTTGTATAGGAGAACATTCCGCGCAAGATGAGGAGAGAGAACGAACAAATGAAAAAATGAGGTAACCACCCGGGAATCGAACCCGGGATCTTCCGATTGCCGGTCAGATATGATAACCACTACACCATGGTCCTCACTCGATCAGAAGCCGTAATTCTCCTACATACGCGCAGAAACCAATGCCCCGAGGGGGCACCTCCCGCATGCCGTACCTATATATACATTTCAACTGCAAAGAACACGCAGTATAAATAACGTAAAGAACGACGCTTGTATAGGAGAACATTCCGCGCAAGATGAGGAGAGAGAACGAACGTTTCTGCGCGTATGTAGGAGAATTACGGCTTCTGATCGAGTGAGGACCATGGTGTAGTGGTTATCATATCTGACCGGCAATCGGAAGATCCCGGGTTCGATTCCCGGGTGGTTACCTCATTTTTTCATTTGTTCGTTCTCTCTCCTCATCTTGCGCGGAATGTTCTCCTATACAAGCGTCGTTCTTTACGTTATTTATACTGCGTGTTCTTTGCAGTTGAAATGTATATATAGGTACGGCATGCGGAAGGTGCCCCCCTCGGGGCATTGGTTTCTGCGCGTATGTAGGAGAATTACGGCTTCTGATCGAGTGGGACCATGGTGTAGTGGTTATCATATCTGACCGGCAATCGGAAGATCCCGGGTTCGATTCCCTGGTGGTTACCTCATTTTTTCATTTGTTCGTTCTCTCTCCTCATCTTGCGCGGAATGTTCTCCTGTACAAGCGTCGTTCTTTACGATATATATATATATATATGTGTGTGTGTGTGTATATATATATATATATATATGTATATATATATTACGTTTGTTCTAATTGTCTAAAATGCAAAAAATGTAAAATCAAGCAATATTTAAAAAAATAAAAAAAAAATTTAAAATAAATGAAACCGTTGAAATTCAAAATTCTTTTGCTTGGCAAGAAGCAACATCAACATTGTTTGCGAGTTGAAAAATAAACAAACCCTTCAAGTGATATAATAGGAACGCAGCCTTTTTCACAATTAACATAAACATTCCTAACCTTACATCACCGCGTTGTAAGACACCTTTTTAACAATAAACATGAATACGTATCAGCTGTTGGCTGTCGTATAAAATTAAGTGACGCCTCACACTCTGAGGTACTTCTGTCTATATGTGATCAAGGTTAATGGAAAATGTTAATTTTTGTCAATATTTTTTCTACTTTCTGAATGAAAGTGGGATAATAATGTTTGAGATTGTTTGACCTCTTTCGTAACGGCATAGGTTATGTGACGGAGGAGACGTGAGATACGAACCAAGGGTCGCTACATCATCCAAACTACTGAACAGATCTGACGTCGCTTAACCTCGTTAAATCTACTGGAAACGGCGTTGCTAAGCGACCATAACATAGGCTGAAAGTGTTGGGTGCGGGATTTCTCCCGGGGTTACGTCCCTCTCCCCCACTGACCCCAAATGTTGTAAATTACTCATGCTAACTCATGCTGGGTGAATGCTAACGATATTAATACACGTCTGGTAGAGCGGACATGAAGATGTTTTCGACTCAGTTTTACTCACGCCAGCTAATTAACTATTTTTACCTTTACAATGTTTCCCTCTTTATACAGGGTGTCCCAGAAGTTTGGACTCATAGGGAAAATAAACATTATATTTTTAAAGTGAAACATTGAAACAAACACATTTCTAATGTCAGTTTTACATATTTCAGGAAAGAAAATACTCTGCTGGCTCAGTATACCAATCAAGAGAAGGTGGAACTGGTATTGCTACATGTTTCCGGAAAAAGCCAGAGGGAGGCACGTTCGTGAAATAACTGACATGCCTCCCTCTGGCTTTTTCCGGAAACATGTAGCATTACCAGCTCCACCTTCTCGTGATTGGTATACTGAGCCGTCAGGGTATTTTCTTTCCTGAAATATGTAAAACTGACATTAGAAATGTTTGTTTCACTTTAAAAATATAATGTCTATTTTCACTACGAGTCCAGACTTCTGGGACACCCTGTATTAATGAACGTGTTTCTGTCACGAATTTTAAAACTACAAAAATGACTTCCGCTGTTATTATAAAATATAACAAAGTTTTAATATTTAATCTTATGTTTCACAAATTAAGTTAGACTTTTTACATTAAATAATTAATAAAGGCATAGGCCTTGATCGGAAATGAAATAGGCCTAAGGAAACGAGATTATGACCTAGGTAGAACTCTATTGTTGTTGATCAAGGATAACTCTGGAGGTTAATTGAATGAATTTACTAGCGAAGTTCATCTTAAAAGTAGGCCCCATTTCCAACGGTCCCGAGTCGAGATGTTAAAATAAAAATGACCAGAGGGGCAAATACAATCTTCTGATGAACTGTGTACGACACTTTCTCTGTGATAAACTGTTCTTGACTGTTTTCTGGACTTCTTGCGCGCTCTCTTGTCTCGTCTCGATCTTCGTTTCCCAGCTGGGGATTGCGCCTCCAGCCAGAATGTTTTTGGAGCTTTCTTTCTGTCGTGCCACTGTACACAAATTTTAATAATACACCAAAATTGTATTTTAATTTAGGATCAGTCGTATTTCTTTTCATATTATTTGCTGTGTGACTTCTTGCATTCTCTTTCTGTTCATATTCTTTGCAATAAAGCCGTAGGTCTAAAGATGATATTATTTTCATGGAGTGACATAATAATAATAATAATAATAATAATAATAATGATTAAGGTTATTTAATCTCTTTCGTAATGTCTAAGGTCATATGAAAGAGGGGACCAATAGCTTTTCCTATAAAAAATAAACTATCCCCTCAAGGAAGACCCAGAGAGACTCAAACCCGGAACTTTCAGATTAACAGCCCGACTATTTCACTACTACTTTCCCTGCTGGTTCATATAGCGAGAGTGCTGTTCACTGTAAAACTAGTGTTTTAAGTTAAAACGCATTTTGTCTCCACTTTTTAAACAAGTTCAAGGCTACACATGTCTCTAATACTGAACATGTTCATGTTTCGGGCCCGTAGCTACCACGGGGACACCGGGGAGTACGTGCCCCCAGAAACCTTTCTGTGTCCCCCAGTATTTTGTTATTTTTCTGTTGTGATACTGTTCTAAGCACTCATTGATCACGTTGTTAAAGGCATCATAAAAATTTATTTTTTCTCTGTATACTCCACGCCACTTCAAATAATACAATGCTTTGTGACCCCCTGGAATTTTGGTTCAGCTACGGGCCTGTCATGTTTAGAGATTTAACATGCCTGATGTAATGTTCCGAAATGACCAATCGTGGCAATAGATACCTTTGAAGTGTTTGTTTAAAATCATAATTAATCATGGTAATAACTAATCATGACACTTATATATTATAAATTATAACTAAATAAATATGTTTGTTTTATCTCATAATAAATCCTAAGTAATCATGATATTTATATAGTACATAGTCATAACTACCAATGACGTTTGTTTTGTATTATTATTATTAATCATAATATTTGTTGCTACATCGTAAGAGCCCAAGTAAAGCCTAAAGCTTAAGGTCCAAATTAAACAGGAAAAAATAAACTAATATTACGTTTCGGAGACACCAGATTTCAGGGATCCTCTCATTTCATACGTCGGGGCAAGGGGCAAGCAGGGTGACTCTTTCATTCGGGTTAGGTTACATGAGGTTATGTGGCCGTTCTAGGTGGTTTAGTTATTTCCAACGTGGCTAAGGTTAACAATAGTGGAAAAAAAATTTATTTTATTTAAAAATAAATAATTTGCTTATTAGACTTTTAATAGAGCATACAACCATATGCAAGCTGTTTTTTTGGATCACCTGAAGATCAGGGCCCCCAGCCTTCTTTAGTTAGCCTTATAAGGCTAACTAATGAAAATATCACGACCTAACCTAACCAATCGTTAGATCAACTGTACGCCCTTCACGACTGATTAGGTTAGGTCGTGATATTTTCGTTAGTTAGCCTTATAAAGCTAACTAAAGAAGGCTGGGGGCATTGATCTTCAGGTGATCCGTTTTTTTTTTGTAAGTTAGATTAGGTTAGATTAGAGTAATACCTTAGAATTTTTGCTTTCCCATGCTTATTAGAAGCTTTCTAAAAGTATTCGTTCCGCGCTAACTATTCCTTTGTCGCCACATATACTCATCGAGTCTTCTTGGTATTCTTGATCTTCTGATGGGCCCAGCTATAGCGAAGGTTTTTCTTTATGCGGCTCCAATATACTTCTAGAGCATTTGTAAATGTCCCTGTTCTTGGACCTATAAAGTCAAATAATAAAGGTCTTTGAATTGTTTTATGAACATGCAGGGCCGGATTAAGACCTTTAGAGGCCCTAAGCACTTAAAAGATTTTGGTGCCCCATATATATGTAATTCAAAATATAAACAAAAATAAACCATAAAGTAAAATTTTATTTTTGAAATGAAACAAAACTTACAGTAAGATGGAAAATAATGTTTATTTTTGTATACTTCCACTTCATTTATATTTGAAAAGTTTTCTCCTACTTTTTTTAATTGCAAAGTCTTTGATCAGATCCTCAAAACTATTACGAACACATCTGCTTCTATACTTAGTAGAGATAAGGCATCCAGCCTGCCTTGTTGCATAGTTGTTCTGTTGGTATTTTTAATATACTTCAACTGAGAAAATGAACGCTCAGCTGAGCAATTTGTGACCATTAATGTTAAAAATATACGAAAGGCAATTTCTACATTTGGGAAGGCACACTCAATATTGTCTTCTACAATTATTTTATAAAGTTCAGCATGACTGAATCTTGTTTTTACATTTACTATAGCACACGAAAATATTTAATCTATATGTATTTTTAATATGGCGCTCAAAGATTTGATATAAACAAAATAATAACGCAAAGCGTAAAGTGTGTGATTACAACAAAATATATTATTCTCTCAAAAGGGTTGTTGTTCACTACAAATTCAAACAATGAAAAAAATAAATACTATATATGAATATATATAATTCAGTTTTCAACAGCTTATAGGCTATAAGCCGCGATTATAATAGTATAATAAATCCATGGTAAATCCGACAATGGAAAATTTCTGTGGTGCCCCCTTCCCTTGATGCCCTAAGCACGGGCTTATTTTGCTTAATGGTTAATCCGGCCCTGTGAACATGGGGTGATACCATTCCTACATTTCCAAATTATGGTGTGCTTTCCATTCATCTTTTAATACATTCATCTTTAATAATTCATTAATTAAGTTTTCTTTTTTTTTCCTTGCATAATTTTGTGACATCTCTAAAATTTGTCACATTTTTAAACGATATATTGACACCTTCCATAACAACAATTAACTAGCCTAGGCCTTGTGACTTGGAACGCATATCCACCACCCACGCTTAAGTGAGGTGCAAACCTAATGACTCTAGACGCAACACCAACTAGTCCCATGTTTAACTATTATTTATACTTAAACATGGGGACAATTTCTATTTCCCAAAACCACTTATTCATGCAATAAAAAGCTCTTTGGAATTTAATGATAATTTTATTTTTTTTAAATAAATAAAAAAAATTGTCCACTGTTATTAACTATTATTTCCTACGTCACCAACTTTCGGCCAATCAGGAGTAAAAAAAACTGGTGACCCCGAAATTTAATATTTACTAAAAATACATATCAGCGGTCCAGTCAACAATTTCATATTCTGTTAAAAATTATTGTAATATTGTAATAATTGTAATATTTATATTTACCACTGATAAAGAGTGATATGATTCATGGTAAAGTGAAAAACAAAACTTACGCTTCAGAACTTTACTTATGAAATAGACAATATATTTTATAGAGAAAACTTTTAAAAATATTGAAAAAAAAGAATCACCTTAAGATCAGGGCCCCCAGCCTTCTTTAGTTAGCTTTATAAGGTTAACTAACGAAAATATCACGACCTAACCTAACCAATCGCCAAGGGCGTACAGTTGACCTAACGACTGGTTAGGTTAAGTCATGATATTTTTGTTAGTTAGCCCTATAAGGCTAACTAAAGAAGACTGGGAGCCCTGATCTTCAGGTGATCCGAAAAAAATTTAACATAGATAAATTTAATAATAGCTCATCACACACTTCCAGACTTAAGTTTAAGGCATTCTTAAACATTCTCAGATTTATTAATTCACACTTAAATTTAGAAGTAACCAAAACAAAATACATTTTTTGGATCACTTTAACATATTGCTTCCCAATATTTAGGATAAGGAGTACGATAAAAAATGTTCGTTTTAATAAAGTAAAGGCATAAAAAGTAAATCATAACATGTTAAAATATTAGATTGAAAGTAAATTTATTAGAATTGTTGCTGCTATAAGGTCACACAAAGTAAAAAATGGATTTCGGAAGAATCGGTCACGCCACATCATTGCCACAAGTACGAGTTGAGTAGCTCCTTTTCGCATCCTTTCATTTTCTTTATATATTTAATGTAGGTTAACTGAATGCCGGTTAGTTCGACTGAATGCCCGGTTAGGTCAACTGTACGCCCTTGACGATTGGTTAGGCTAAGTTGTGGTATTTTCGTTAAAACTAACGAAAATATCACGACTTAACCTAACCAATCATCAAGGGCGTACAGTTGACCTAACCGGGCATTCAATTAAACTACATTAAATATATAAAGAATGCCCGGTTAGGGCATTTATAGCTTTGCTTACGGTCGGTAGGTTACCTCCTAGATTACCAACCTTTTTCTAACCAACCAACCTTTCTCTTTTTAACATATTGCTTCCCAGTGTTAATCACTTTAACATATTGCTTCCCAGTGTTAATCACTTTAACATATTGCTTCCCAGGAGGGATCACTTTAACATATTGCTTCCCAGGAGGGATCACTTTAACATATTGCTTCCCGAATGCTTTGGGAAGCAATATGTTAAAGTGATTCCATTTTTTTCATTTCAGACAAACTATTTGGTTCTATCAAACTTTTTATGTAGAAAAGTAACAATACTTTGTAGTATTAGTAACTAATTTTAATGTACTCCGTAATCAGCCTATACTTTAAATTAATTTTTAGAAAGCAGTTACCCTCATGCTCACCAGACCAGTAGGCATGCGGGATCACCTGAAGATCAGGGCCCCCAGCCTTCTTTAGTTAGTCTTATAAGGCTAACTAACGAAAATATGACGACTTAACCTAACCAATCGTCAAGGGCGTACAGTTGACCTAACGATTGGTTAGGTTAAGTGATATTTTCGTTAGTTAGCCTTATAAGGCTAACTAAAGAAGGCTGGGGGCCCTGATCTTCAGGTGATCCGGCATGCGCAGGCAAAGCAGAGATTTCAAAAAACCTTAGATATTTTATATTCACATCAAAAAGCAATATAGATTCTTTACTTACGGGAGAAATGTCAGACAGTATCTTCAGACAATACTTTTAATGCATCTTTTAAATAACGCGTTGCTGAACTTATTCATTTATGTACGTTTATGATTAAAAATGCAAACATAAGCATCAAATCGTATTTATAATTACGAATGTTTGATGATGAAACATGGAACACATTGCCCTATAAAATAATAAAAAATATAATGAGGGGTTTATTTAACCTCTTTCGCAACATCTAAAGTCCGCCTTTGGCCCTTCCTTTCTGCATAAAAAAGAAAAAAAAGTATGATGTAGGGAACCTACATATAACACTGCCCAACACCAATTTTGATGATTTAATTCTAACACCTGTTTTTAAGTAACTTTGGTGTGCTGATTTAAAAAATCACCTTAGTTTTTGCCTATCACGTCAGGTTTTCGAGCAATCAAATACAGATATTTTGGAGATATCGCATTTTGGCAGGGTTATGCCCAATTTTTTTTCTTTTCAAAAAATAAGTTTTTACATACTCAGAATCAGCATGGAAAAGTAAACAATTGTGCAGGGAGTGAACTTTAATATACAATGGTAATGTTGACACATAAAGTGATTAAAAGTGTTTAAATAAGCAAAAAATGAATCCATGATCATGACGTCACGCTCACACCTGGGGAAATAACAGATACCCATGATTTTAATATGTTGTACATGACCTTTAGATTTAATGCACAGATTTGCGTATTCCACAGATAAAATTTTAACAGCAAAACAGCTGTTAACAGGTCTCAAAAATCATCAATTTGGATAAGCGCCCTTCATGGATCACCCAAAATAGACATATTGTATTGCACGAAAACCTGATGTGATGGACAAAATCTAAGGTGATTTTTGAAATCAGCACATCAATATTATCCAGAAATAGGTCTTAGAATTAAATCAGCAGCAAAAATGTTTTTTTTTGTTGGGCAGTGTAATTTTACGTGAGATCTGAACCAAGGGTCACGACATAAACTGAACGCGGAGTACGGTCTCCCATCTAACTACTCTCCAGATCCAATGTCACTTAACTTCACTGATCGAGCGTAAAATAATAAGCATATTTTTGGCCTAAACTCCTTTTGTACTATATAATGTTATAAGCTTTTATGTTAAATATATTTCTAAACTTACGTTATTATAAACGCGTTTCTATATACCTTTAACATAAAAATATAGATTTTACAGTAAACAAGAGTGAGTATAACGCGCGTGTATCCTGAAAACACTAGTGACTGGTGTTAAAATGGAAGTTAATCTTCAAAGATTGACAGTAATTTTAAAGAAGTCACTTGTTAAGTATTTGTGCTCATTTCAAAGGTTAAAAAAATAATAAAGGGTAGTAAGATGTATATACGTATAGACCTGGTAACCTGGTAAAAGTTCCGTGCGTTGGTTTCTCTTTACACGAAGGTCAAGCTGGTGGCCCCACTTCTAGGCCTGGCCTGATAGAAGCCAGATGGAGTTGCTGTCTTGCGATCTCCATCGCACATAGCCAGGCACACCTGGCTCATCTGATATCGTCCTGAGCCAGGCATCTAATCTTCTTTTGAAGATTTCAACTTTGACACCTTTGATGTTCCTGATTTCTTTCGAGAGCTGGTTAAAAAGTGTTGAGGCCCCTTGACAACCAAGATAATATATATATATATATATATATATATATATATATATATGTGTGTGTGTGTTATAATGACCGACGACGCGAAATTTGAAGCAAATGATTCCTTTGTTGAAAATACTGATTATACTCAAGCTGAAGTATTGCTGAGTCTTAATGCTAACATATAAAAACGAAGACATTTATCAACTAGAAGAAATTTAGCGAAGCTTCACAACCAAGATCAGTGGATTCAAGGAACTAAATTACTGGGAAATATTATGTAATTTAAATTTAAAATCGCTGGAAAGAAGAAGAAAGAGGTACATCATTATATAGACATGGAAAATAATATAGAAGATAATCCCTAATCTCAATTTGAACCCTGCAACCATTCAAACAACAGTGAAATATAGTGAAGGAAGAATGTTTCATGTTTCCAAGCTAAAGGCTGAAGAGAAGACATCCTCAACCCAGAGGGAAAACAGTTTTGTTGTGAGAGGGCCACGATTATTCACCCAGCTGGCTAAGAACAATTCTTAATGAGCCGGGTGTACGAAGCTATGTGAATTGGAGAGACCAAGAAACCAACTCTCTTTCACCAGGGCAACTCGAGAGTTGGGGACACAAGCCTGCCTCCATGAAGTGAGGACTCACCATACAGAATAAGAGAAAGGTATACACTATACATATCGGGTCGGCTAAAAAAAAAAGGGAGACTTTTTAAATCCTTCATATCTCGGCAAATATGGTACATAAAACCATGAAATTTTAGTATGTTAGTACTAGGTAACTTTATGGTTTGTATGCCATCTTTTAGCATTTTAGCTGAGAAATTGGATTTATGGCGAATATTCCAGAAAAATCTTGCTAATCATACATTCAAGTTGATAATTAAAGCGATTTTAATTAACGTAAGCCAACTGCAGGAGGTTTGGACAAGCTTCTCAAGAAATCGATAAAACAGGAGATATCAAAAGAATACCAGGTAGCGGTATTAAATTTGAGCACCAAACAGTCCTGATTTAAATCCTGTCGATTACGGCCTTTGGGAAAATTTGTCACAAAGAATTTATCGGGTCAAAGTAAGAAATGTCGCTCATTTACGACAGCTTCTTCTGGAAAAATGGGATGAGCTACCACAAGAACAAATCAATAAAGCCATAGATGAGTTCCGTCCTAGACTGAAAAAGGTTGTAGAAGTTCGTGGTAAACATATCGAGCAGTTTTTTTAACATCAAGGTAGCACTAGCACCATATGTGAGTACTTTGTAATTTTTATCTGCACATATGTAAAAATGAACCATAAATAATTCCCATATTCCTATATTATCTTATCCTTCATGTAATTCTTGTATTCATTTATATAGTCTTTGTATCCATTGTAAGAAAAAGTATCCATTTTAAAAATTCATGTGTTATATGGTTCATGTATAATCTTATATATTTAACTTTATATAATGCCTATACTCATATGTATGTACGTGTGTGTATTCATTTTTACATAAGGACCAAAATCGCCCAACGCGAGTTTGGATAAAATATTTGATTCACTTTCAACTTTGCTAAATAATTGGTGACCTGTTGTTTTTTAAAATCTCATAATCATTTTTTTAGATTTCGCTTAATAAGGAATCCTGTTAAGCTTTGCAATGTTCACATTTTGTATACACTCTCTTTCGTTATAAACAATGAGATCATGTCTTGCCTAAGCATTAAAATTGTACATCTTAAACCTTAAAATTTCACTCATATGCATATTTTAGTGTAAAGATGCATAGTCCGATTTCCACTTTTAGTTAACTTGGCAGATCATGATAACATCAGATCTGAAAAGTCGCGGTTTAAGATAAAAATATGGTTTCGTCTTCAAATATTTTGTTTACTCGTTCAAGCCTTACCACAGCTAATAAATTTACTTATTTTCAAATATTGTGCAAAAATAATACAGCCTTCTTAGCATTTAATAATAATAATGTTAGCAGTTTTTGGGTATATAAACCCATTCAAATTCATCCATTGTCATTCAGAAGCTAATTCAGAGGCTGAGCACTACC
Organism: Bathynomus jamesi; assembly: GCA_023014485.1. Taxonomy (NCBI): domain Eukaryota; kingdom Metazoa; phylum Arthropoda; class Malacostraca; order Isopoda; family Cirolanidae; genus Bathynomus; species Bathynomus jamesi. Next base: position 184,934 of record JAJOZX010004000.1, on the reverse strand, counting down.
TGTATTTTTTAGCAGTAAATTTACAGTGAAGAAACTTTTTATTGTCCCCTTCGAGCCTTGCTCTCTTCAGAAAAACTTAGAAAACTTTCCGGATACGCTATAAGAAGAATCCGGAACCTTCAGCATTTAGATTGCAAATCTACCAGAGTCCTCCGAGCCACTATAGAAGAACTCGGAGAGTAACATAGTAGAAAAACCACTTCAAGGCACCTATCCGTTGCTTGCCTCCTAAACCAGAACCCCCGTCAATCCGAACCACCCCAGGGCCATAGACGGAGGGGTTAACACATACAATGCAGTAGTAGTGTAAATGGAGAATTTCCAGTGGCATAAAGAAATGTTCAGTAAATCTGTAATTTTCATTAGTTTTCTTTGAAATCCGCTCACCGTATAGGAAATTTACTTAGTTGTGGGGTGTGGAAAAAATATTGAAATCTGACCATAACTTTGGATTTTACAGCCAAAGTTCGAGGTCTCCCTTTTTTTTGCCGACCATATACTGTATATATATTGCAGGAAGGAGGGGTCAAGGGCGAATGCCCGCAAAAACGAACCCCCCCTCCATAGAGGAAGAACAGAGCTAAAATCAAGGTCCAAGGGTTTCGAGATGCCTGGACACTCGGCGTTTGAAATATTGAAGGTGATGGACAGGGGGAAAGATGGATTGAGGAAGATTGTTCCAGAGTTGACCGGTTGAGTAGATGAAAAATTGAGACTATCGATTAACCCTTGCATTAGAGAGTTGGACAGAAAAGGGATGAGAATGTGTCAAAAGTCTGATACTGCGATTACTGCGTGCTCTCCTTAAAGGAGGAGCCATGTAGTTACAGAGTTCAGAAGAGCAGTGTCCGTTATAATAGCGATAGTAAAGAGAAAGTGAGTCAACATTGCGGCGAAGAGAGAGGGATTGAAAACAATTAGTAAGAGGCGGGTAATTAATGAGTCGAAACGCCTTTGATTTCATTTGGTCAAATAGAGCTGTGTGGGTTCAGCCACCCAACACAAGAGAAGCGTACTAATATATAATATATATATATATATATATATATATATATATATATATATATATATATGCTTCTGCCTTCTTACCCCAAATCCTGAAGAATGAGATTTTTTATAATGTATATATGTATATCCGCTATGGGGGGTTTATTGTGATTCAACGTCGGCTGTTAATGCGAAAGTCCTGGATTCGAAGCTGAGCTCAGACTTTAGATTTCAGGGATTTAGACACTTCTTTGGGTCTCTCTTGGTGGGACAGTGGTAAGGATCTCACGTATTAAGCTTTAGGACCCCTCCGTCAAAAGATTATCTTTGTTGTTATGAAAAAGGTTAAATGACTCCAAAACATTATTAATAGATGAAGTCGGGTGGTATTGAACTGTTAAAATAAGAGTTTAAAACGGGATATTTATGAACTTGGAATTATCCGAAGTTACATTTTTGAAGTGAAACTTGATCATCTGGTGCGTAATGGAGATTTTAAACTTAGTTAAAATACATGAATTGTGACCTTTTTGTTGAAAAGATGGAATTACTTGATCGTTGATCAAGTTTAACAATATTTTAATCATGAACTTTTTGTCTTTAATTTATAGATTTACCGTGAATTCAATATGATGATATAACGTGTTGAAATGTTTATTAAACGGCACCTTTATATATATATTTACAAGTTTTTATTTTTCCACGTAGTCTCCATCCTTTTTTACGGCTTTCCTCCAACTCGAAACAAGGGCCTTTATTCCTTGCTGGTAAAAGTCCGCTGGGTTCCGCTGGAGCCACCACTTAACCTCCTCAACAACCTAATCGTCACCCTGAAACTTTCTTCCACGAATAGCATCCTTCATTGGTCCAAACAAATGGAAGTCTGAAAGTGCCAGATCCGAGCTGTATGGAGGGTCGGGTAACACAGTCAAGGCATTTTTGTGATGGCTTCTCTTGTTTGCAAACTGTTGTGTGGTGTTGCATTATCGTGCAAAAGAAGCACGTCTTCCAGTTTTCTCTCCGGTCGAACTCGCTTTATACGTCTCTGGAGCTTCTGAAGGGTAGCAATTGTTGAGTTGATTGTTTGTCCTTTCTTCATAATGTCCACCAGAATCACCCCTTTCATGTCCCAGAAGATAGTGGCCATAACCTTTCCTGCAGAGGGAGCCATTTTGAACTTTTTCTTGGGTGGGGAGTCTGCGTGATGCCACTCCATGGATTGGCGTTTTGTTTCAGATTCAAAGTGGTGTACCCATAAGGTGGCCAGAGTCCCGATTTTCGGCGGGACAGTCCCGCTTTGGAGAAGTGTGTCCCGCTGACGTATGGTGTCCCGAAATTGTCCCGCTTTTGGAGATATTGAGCAAAAATGTCTCGCTTTATTAAAATTACTACTAATAATTAATGTTTTTATTGGTGTTTTCAAGCATTACGTAATACAAGACGAAAGTTGTCAGTTTGCACTTGTGGAAAAGTGGTAATTTGACTCTGTTTCGTTATTTTCTCTTATTTGATTTTTATTGTTAGTATTGTATATATATATATATATATATTTGGTACAACAGAGAATGGAGCATATATGTATGTCATATGGGGGCTTGTTTTTTGCTTTAATTAACAGTGAAATATCTGCTTACGATGCCACCAAAACGTGTTTTTTAAGTATTGTAATTTCAAAATTTTCTCAACCGCGGCAGGGGAAGACCCCCTCCACTCACTGGACCCCCCCCAGTAGGGGGGTTCAGGATATGTCCCGCTTTTAACTTCAAAATATCTGGTCACTTTATGTACCCAAGTCTCATCCCCAGTCACAATTCGTGAAAGGAAGTCATCCCCTTCTGTCTCGTATCGAACCAACGACTCGGAAGCAATTTCTTTTTCTTTGGGCTTTGTGATCTTCAGTCAGTTCGCGAGGAACAAACCATGAACACACTTTTGAGTATCCCAGTTCTTGAATTATCGTATTCACACTTCCTTCACTAATTCCTAGCTCCAGTGATAGCTCCTTGTATGTGACGCGCCGATTTGATCGAATGATGCTGTTAGCACGTTGCACAGTGTGAGATGTCACAGCCGATTCCGGGCGACCGCTGCGTGGCTCATCATCGAGACTGGCTCTCCCTCTCTTCGATGATCTCACACGTTTAGACGAGCGTCCAACTGTGCTTTCATCAACAACAGCATCTCCGTAAGTGTTTTGTAGACGTTTGTGAATATTTCCAACTGTATCCTTCTCTGCGGTTAAGAACTCGATAACAGCTCTCTGTTTACAACGCACATCACTGTTAGTCGCCATTTTCGAAACTGCGTTAACCATCGGTTTTATACAAGGGCGTTAAAAGCGGTTTTATACAAGGAGGGGGAGGTTCAAACTGGAAAAATCCGGTTATGTGAATCGCAGAAAGTTCAAACTTACGGCCCAAAAGACATTTCAGCCCCATGGCCTATTATTTAGCTAAGAAAAAGGGGTGGGGCAAAATATATTGAGTGCCCCTAGTAGATGTATCTTGAAACGTACCATGTGTGTAGTTGGTTGGTTGGTTGGTCGGTGTTTGAATAAAATATGGAATATCGTGATAGACTGGCTGCTATTCTCGATTGTTATTCTGCTCTGTGAAGTTTCAAGTGAATATGTTAGTTGTGAATCTGTGAACCACAAACTTCATCAAAGAACTCGAAGAGTTTGGCTTTGAAGTTGGAGGCTAGTTATTTCACGCATTGGAATTAATAAAGAATAAAGCTTCATCATTCAGGTGACCTTGTATTTTGTGTATGAAATAATACTTGCTTTTGCGATGTGTATAGTTGGTGGTCGACATTAATTTGCACTTTATTATATTTATGTTCAGGTTCATAACTTGTTTTGATAAATAGTCGGAACAGAAGCCTCAGTTTATAAGGAATCCAAAATTAACCGATCCTCTGCAAATAAAGTTATTATCTTAAGGATGTAATTAGTATGAATCATATTTTTAGTTAATTACTGAATTTTTTAATTAAATAATTGGTATCTGTCATTATTTATGTTGTTTGTAGTTGTGCAATGTTATTTGCATCTTTTAAGATTGTATTGCAACGGAGCTGTGCATTATTTTGAGATGTTTAGGAATATACTGTTTTTAAAAGGACGCGGAGTTCGGAGGTGAAACCTTTGCTGAACCAACTCGATGAAGGCTCCAATATTTGGGAAACTTTAATCTGGGATCCAACAGTTATTTTGTACAGGTCTTTAGCCGTGCCATTAATAGGGTTTGAGTTGTTGGGTGGGTTTCTGACAGGTTTTCGTATTTTAATTTTTATTTATAGTTGTGTGTATATATTGTTTCTTTTATACAGTGCGTTCGAAAAGTCTCTCCGCAGTCAACCAACACTTTAAAAAAAGTGTTTGACAACAAGTGTAGACGAGTTGCTCTGTGCCTGCAAAATGGTGGAAAACACTTTCAACACACGCTGTAAAATGAAAAGGTTATGTAATAAAATCACTAAATCATGGTTGAATGAAAACATTGCAGTTTTTCAATTTCCTATGCCTTTAACATAGCACTGCGGAGAGACTTTTCGAACGCACTATATAATAATTAAGTTTTTTAATACTTTCGTGTTCCTGGTCCGGACGACCTGTAGTTTGAAATTTCGTAGTGTGTACGATGCACAAACGCTTATAAAATTCCTATGTCCGGAAATTATATATATATATATTATATATATATATATATTATATATATATATATATATATATATATATATATATATATAAATAGAAACGACATAAGTGTTAAGGAACGTTTCTGCACAAGAGGAGGAGAGATAACGAATAATGAAAAATGAGGCGAACCGCCTGCGCGGTCATTGCAGTTATAAATGCATATATATATATATATATATGATCTCTTCAAGCAGACATGAACAGAATCTACAAGTGGACGGAAGACAACAATATAAAGTTTAACACTGACAAATTTCAGCTGTTACGGTACGGAAAAAGAGAGGACCTACACTGCGTTCGCACTTATTAAGCAGATTACATTTTCTCCAATGTTTTCAAAAGATTTTCCCCGATTTCAATGAAATTTGTAGCAAATAATCACTATATATAGCAGCATTGATGGTATTCATTTCGATAAAATATTTTGATAATTAAAATAATTATCTCATTTTATTGAAAAATATGTAAAATATTTGTGTTCCGAATTATTAAGCAAGTATTCTATTTATGGATCTAAATGGTGAAAATGGGTAAGAAGAAGGATTTAACACTAACTGAGAAAAGAAAAATAGTCAAGTTACTTGCTGAAAATATAAAATCTATTGAAATTGCGAAGCAGTTTGGCAGAGCTTATCGAACTGTAAACAGGTTTGTAGAGGAGGGTACCAAACTGAGGCAGCGAAGTGATAAAGGAGCTATAAGAAAAGTGACAAGGCGGCAGATATCTGTAATCAAGTGCAAACTGCAAAGCATTCATTGTCCTTAAGTAAATGAGTTTTTGAGCAGGCTGGCATACATAATGTACCAAGAACATCTCGATGTTGAATCCTCCAAACAATTGGTAAGACGTGTAAACCTACGATTCAGTCACTATTAACACCCAGGTACAAGAAGCAGCGTGTTGAATGGGCGCGTCAGTACGTGAAAACAGATTTTAATACTGTATTGTTAACCGATGAATGAAGAGCAACCCTTGAGGGATCTGATGGTTGGTCAAGAAGATGGATTGCTAAGGGTCAATCTCTACCATGGAATGAGGTTTTCTTTTAGAAAGTTTGTGTAAGATTGGGCATTCGTTTTTACACCATCACTCTGTATGGGACAGCTACTTCATTGCCTATCAATCCTGCCCAAAACATGACACCACCTCCACCTTGTTGGCGTCTTAATCTCGATGGTAGAAATTGGCTTTCAGCAATCCATCTTCTTGACCAAACATCAAGGCCCTCAAGGGTTGCTTTTCATTCATCGGTGAACAATACAGTATTAAAATCTGTTTTCACGTACTGACGCGCCCATTCAACACGCTGCTTCTTGTACCTGGGTGTTAATGTGTTAATGGTAACTGAATTGTAGGTTTACACGTCTTGCCAATTGTTTGGAGGATTCCACATCGAGATGTTCTTGGTACATTATGTATGCCAGCCTGCTCAAAAACCTCTTTACTTAAGGATAATGGATGCTTTGCAGTTTGCGCTTGATTATAGATATCTGCCGCCTTGTCACTTTTCTTATAGCTCCTTTATCACTTCGCTGCCTCAGTTTGGTACCCTCCGCTACAAACCTGTTTACAGTTCAATAAGCTCTGCCAAACTGCTTCGCAATTTCAATAGATTTTATATTTTCAGCGAGTAACTTGACTATTTTTCTTTTCTCAGTTAGTGTTAAATCCTTCTTCTTACCCATTTTCACCATTTAGATCCGTAAATAGAATACTTGCTTAATAATTCGGAACACAATATTTTACATATTTTTCAATAAAATGAGATAATTATTTTAATTATCAAAATATTTTATCGAAATGAATACCATCAATGCTGCTATATATAGTGATTATTTGCTACAAATTTCATTGAATTCAGGGAAAATCTTTTGAAAACATTGGAGAAAATGTAATCTGCTTAATAAGTGCGAACGCAGTGTATAATCCATGGAATATTATACCCCAAATGAACAGGAAATTCAGAGAAATTCTAAAGCAAAAGATTTAGGGGTTGTAACGACTGATGGTGCGAAGTTTGAAACACAAAATAAGATAACAGTAAACAGAGCAAAGAGAATAACGGGTCAGATATTGAGAACCTTTAAACGAAGGGATAGGAATGTAATGATTCCTCTACTCAAAACCCTGATCATACCCAAATTGGAATACTGCTGGGTCCTAACATCCCCATAATAAAAAGAAGACATTAGACAGCTGGAAGGGATCCAGAGAAGCTTCACAGCCAAGATCAAGGGGTGCAAAGAACTAAATTACTGGGAAAGGTTACGCGAACTAGACCTATATTCACTGGAAAGGAGAAGAGAAGAGATACACCATTATTTACATTTGGAAAATAATGGAGAAACTAGTCCTTACTCTGAACCCTATAACTCTCCAAACAACGGTGGAAAGTAGAAATGGTAGACTGTGTCGTATTCTCAAATTAAAGGCGAGACAGGGAACATCCTTAACCCTGAAAGAAAATAGTTTTGTGGTGAGAGGACCAAAACTGTATAATCAGCTGCCCAAAGACCTAAGAAACACGAAGGGAGTTGCAGTGGACATCTTCAAAAGAAGACTAGACACCTGGCTCAGAACAATCCCCGATGAGCAGGGCGTACCTGGCTATGTGAGGTGGAGAGTACAAAAAACCAACTCACTACTTCACCAGGTCAACTCGAGAGGAGAGGCGACAAGCTTGACCTTCGTGAAATGAGGAATCATCGCACGGAACATTTGAAAGGTTGAAAGAAAAGGTTATATATGAGTAGTGGTTAAAATCGCTGACTACGAATCCATCGGACCCGGGATCGAGACTCGGTGACGGCAGGCGGCGCGCAGCAAAAACCAGCTGTTCATCCTTCCACACAATAAAGAAATTAGTTGGTAGATAAATGGGTACCCTGAGTAGTCTAGTGGTTAAGACGATGGGCTGTTGGTGGGGTGTATTTCGGATTCCGCGTTAAACTGTAAGTCTAAGGTGGAGTGACAAGCCTGATCTTCGTCAGAATGAACAATTCGGGCAGAAGCTAACCAAAGGTTTTATATATATATATATATATATATATATATATATATATATATATGACCTCGGCTATGTTTAAACTTCTTTGCTGAAGAAGTAATAGGTTGGCTGATAATGCAAGAAGTGTAAATATTTGGAGGCCAAGTTCCAATTAAAATTCAAAATCTTTATTCAGAAAAGAATGCAAGTGACAGTTTTACAATTTTTAGATATTTGATATGACGTTAATATAATCGCAAGACTCTCATCTGAATATGGCTTGGAAGCATGGAGGTTTTTTAGGCAAAATTAATGGCGTTTAGTTTATTTATTATTATTATTATTATTTTATTATTATATATTACACAAATAAAGTGAAAGTGGCATGCGATGATAATATAATGATAACAAATAATAATAATAATAATCTATATTATAATAAGAGAGCCGTCCGTCCGTCCGTCCGTCCGTCCGTCACACTTTCAGAAATTGTGAGAAAAAATTGTGAGAAAAAAATTCAGAAATTGTATTACGGGCGGCAATGTGAAGCTCAAGATTCTCATGACTGTGTTCTTTTTCTGTAGTTTAGCAATGGGGGAAGGGTGGGGGTGGGGGTAATGGGGGATGGGTGGGGTAATGGGGAGGGGTGGGGGTAATGGGGAGGGGTTAGCCCACAAGTTGCATGAATGGGGGTGAGGAGGTTTTGGGAGATACCAGATTCAGAAATGTTGACACAATGTGAAGCTCAAAATTTTCACGGCTGGGTTCTTTTTTTGTAGTTTAGCCTGTCTAACCGTCAGCGAAGCGACGGGAACTGTACTAGTAATAATAATAATAATCATAATAATAATAATAATAATAGCAATAATAATAATAAATACAATATAAAGTTTATTAAATGTTACATAATTTTAAATTAAATGATTTATTGTATATTTAGTAGAAAATAAATGATGCTGAATAAAAAATATCATCGGAATAAATTACAGAATTAAAAGTGGTTAATGAAATTAGCATATTTTAAATAGTTTATAATAAAAAAGGAACTTCATTATTATGGTAAAAATGGCAGTAGTGAACTTACACATCAGTAGGAGCTAGTGAAGTGCTTTTTGAGTTATTTGCGAAATCCATTTAGCGATGAAGCCTGCTTGATATGCGTGGGAATGGGTCTGTATCGAAGGAGTGACATTTCAAAGGAGTGACATAACAAAGGAGTGACATAAATACCGTAACGAAGGAGTGACATAACGAAGGAGTGACAAATCGGAGATAAAATTCAAAGGAGTATAATTATTAAAATTTTATTTAAAAAACAAAATTTGTTAGAATTGTTAAAATTAAGATTTTATTTCAAAAACTAGAAACATAAACATAAAATGACAACAACGATCAAGTGATAATCAGTTTTTTACAAGGCATCTAATGGTGCTATTTATTTATTTATTTATTTAAAATTTATTTATTTATTTAAAATTTAACGAAAATAGCACGACTTAACCTAACCAATCGTCGATGCCGTACAATTAACCTAAAATAAATAAATAAAAAAAATTTATTGTTTTTTATTTATTTTATTTATTACAGTTTTTAGGTTATGTCAGGTTAGGAATTATGTCACTCCTTCGTTACGGTATTTTCGTGTCACTCCTTTGAATTTTATCTCCGATTTGTCACTCCTTTGTTATGTCACTCCTTTGAATTTTATCTCCGATTTGTCACTCCTTTGTTATGTCACTCCTTCGTTATGTCACTCCTTTGAATAGGACCGGTGGGAATTGCATTCCATACATCTGCTCCTTTGAAAGAGGACATTTCCCGCAGTTAATATTGTATAGTTAAGTTTATGTATAAAATCCGTGCCGTGGCCAGTCTGGTGTTATAACGATGGTGTATTTGATAGAGGGTGATTGCTCTTTGAATGGGTGATGTATGTTGATTTTCATTGATAACTTTGAACATATTGAGAACAACCTTGAATCTGTATAAGTCATTTAGTTTTAAAATGTGGCCTTTAAACAATGGAGAAGTGTGACTTTGTCTGTTGTCATTATTCGAGAGAGTTTGCAGACATTTTTTATGAATTACTTTCAAAGCATGTTTCATATATTTTTGTAATGCTGTAATGCTGTAATGCTGTAATCCTGTAATGCAATATAATAAATGTGGATGGATGAAGGAATAATCTAGGCCTCTAGGGTAAGGAGTGCGTTTTGAGGAAGGGTCGTTTTTAGTTTAAATAATATGAAGAGAAAGTTTGATATTTTAGATTAATATGTTGTACATGACTTTTGAAATTGTTTTTCGTCTAAATCAATGTCAAGTATTTTAACCTCATTCTCTTGCAAGAGTAAGATCCCCAATTTATTTTTGATAGTTTGTATTAATATCCATCCATCCATCCATCCATCGTGTTCTGCCTATCAGGCAGGTCCAACTCGTGTGTCTTGCCAAAGTGTTCTATCCTGAGCTATCCTTTTCATCTCATGATAGCTCCTGCCTGCCTTTAAATCATCCAGCATTGCTTTTCTATTCCTTCCCCTCGGCTTTCTACCTTCATATCTACCCCCTATCACCTCCTTCAACAATCCTTCTTCTATCAACACATGTCAGATCCATTTCTTCTGTCTTTCTCTTATCACCTTAATGAGTCTTCTTTCCTCCCTCACCTGTTGCAGTACTTCCTCATTACTTTGGTGTTCTCTCCAGCTTATCTTTAGCATTCTCCAAATCCACATTTCAAAACTTTCCAGGAGTTTCCTTTCAGTTGTTTCACTGTCCATGTTTCTGCTCCATACAGTACCACACTCCATATCAAGCTTTTTACTAACCTTTTCTTTAGCTTCAAGTTGAATTTACCTGTAAGTAGTATTTTCTGTCTCTCAAAAGCTACCTTATCCATACCAATTCTAGATCTTACTTCCTTATTGCAATATCCATTGTTGGTTAATAACTTCCCAGATATTTAAACTGTTCAGCTTCTTCTAAGGTCCGATTTCTTATCGTTAGGTTCATTTGTGCTCCTTTCCTTCTTGCAATTTACAATACCTTTGTCTTGGTCTCATTATTCTCATTTCGAATTCTTCCGCCGTTGTTGTTGTGAAGCTATTGACCAATCTTTGCAGTCCTTCCTCAGTACTACAAACAAATGCCTCGTCATTTGCAAACCTTACAGATTTGACCAATTTACCTCTCACTCTGATTCCCTCTTCCAGATCTAAGAGTGCTTCTATTATTTTATCATTGCTTCCACATAGATGTTAAATAACACGGGTGACAGGGAGCATCCTTGCCTGATCCCTCTCCCAACTAATCCAGGCTCCGCTTCTCCTCCTGCAACTCTAACATTTACAAGATATAGATTTTTTATCAGCCTACGGTCGCCCAGTCAACATTAATATTTTCAATATTACCATTAGTTTCCTCCATTGGACTCTGTCAAAGGCTTTTTCAAAGTCAATAAACAAACAAACATTTCCAAATCATGTTCCAGCACTCTCTCTCCAATCATTTTCATAATACCAATAGCTTCTCTTGTTCCGCATTTTGACATAAATCCAAACTGATCCTCTCCAATGTACTGCTCAGCTCTGTTCGTTAGTCTTCTGATTAGTATCCTTAGCATTATTTTTGATGCATGGCTGGCCAAGCTTATGGTTCAAATTCTGAACACTTGGTAGCTCTCGGTTTCTTGGGATAATAATCATAGAGACTTTCATAAAGTCAGCAGGCCAGTCTCTACTTTCATACATGTTTCTGCACAATACATTCACCTCCTCTCTAGCATCACCTTCAAGACTCTTCAGAATTCTGCTGGTACATCATCTGGTCCTGGGGCCTTGCCATTTCTTAGGTCTTTTACAGCCATCTCTACTTCTCTTTCCAATATGTCCGGTCCCATACAATCTACTTCCACTTCATCTGCTTCCTCCATTTCGATGTTATTAGGTTTGTTCTCTTTATCATACAGTTCTTCAATATATTCAATCCATCTCTTCCTTATATCTTCTGGTCTTTTCAGTTTTTCTCCATTTCTCCCCTCTATTTCTCGCACTCCCAAGCTACTTCTTTTCCATCTGTTTATGCCCTTAACTTTTGGTACATTAAATTAGTTCTTCCCTTCCTTTCTAATTCCTCCAATTCCCTGCACTACTCTCCAAGCCACACCTCTCTTGCTTTATCAGTTTCTCTTCTCAGTTCGTTATTCAACTGCCTGTATCGTTGTCTCCCTTCTTCTGTATTTATACTCTTCCATTTTCTTCTTCTTTCCATTTTGTCAAGCATCTCTGTAGTGTCCCAGGGTTTCCTTGCTTCTCTTTTCACATAACCGATATTTTCCTGTGCACTCTTCTTTATTGTATCCCTCAGTCTACACCATCTTTCTTCACTTGTCATATGAATGTGGCCGTCATTTCTTTGCCTCCTTATCTCTTCATTCACCTTTTTAGCAAAAACTATCCTTTGTTCTCCCTTCAGTTTTTCAGTATCCCATTTTTTCCCTACTTTACTCTTTTTCAGAGTCTTCAGCCTCATCATATTTTCCATTACCACCAAGTTATGATCGGAGTCAGCATCTGCTCCAGGATAAGCTTTCGAGTTCTTCACTACATTCCTATATCTCTGTCTTACTAAAATAAAGTCAATTTGGAATCTTTCAGTGTCTCCTGGTTTTTTTCCATGTGTATCTCCTTCTTTTGTGAAACACAAAATATGTTTTGTGGTAATCATGTAAGAGAGAGCTCGCATTATTAATTTTTGCTTTAAGCACGAGTAACCATTGTAACAAATGACTGTTGTGATTTCTATGAAAGCGACTGCGGTATACCCTAATATTTCAAAAATGTATCCTTTGAATCTTAAGAAATTTTTTCAAAAATATAATCTTAAGATACGCACTGCTCTTGTATAGATTTAATTTCATAGTCTGATTTTTTGTATCTTTGTGAGAAATACTTCCGTTCTATACTTTTCCATTTTGTGTTGATCACGATAGTTTTACTTCATATGACACTATGTGTAGTAAAGTCCCGTTTGACACGAAAATTTCAAATCGATTGGTTCCCTATTACATGCCAAAATAGGTTGAAGAAAAGCTCCTCTCAGAATTAGTGAAATTGAAGGCCGTATAGATACTAACCGGGAACTTACTGGCTTTCTTTTTGGAGCCTATATAGCAAAACAGGGAACCTTTTCGGTGATTGTTAGGAACCGTTTATTACCGTACTTAGAACGTTAACTTACAAAAAGACCATTTAAGCACTTTGACTTGAATACTTTACGAACTTTCCTGTTTAAAATAATGTAATAACTAAGGTGAGTGACAAGCTTGACCTTCGCCAGAATAAACAATTCGGGCGGAAGCAAAAACCAAGGTAACCAAGGTTAATACATTTTTAATAGTGTCCATAGAATACTTATCGGTCACGATAAATGTTGGCATAGTCGTTCTTATGACCACTGACACTCGTGAAATGTGAAAATGGTTGTCCCTTTTATGACCAAGCAACGTATATCAAACATATTTTGCTGAATAACATTTCACTTTACATTAGTCAAAAGTTTTCTAGAAAGAGATCCCCGACCATTTTTAATGTTTCGGAACATTTAAAAAATGTTAACAAAATTGCTCGCGAAATGTTAAATTCAGTAATACGCTTATATATAAACATTATCTAACGTTATGAACTACTACTGTATGATAAATAAATGGTTGAAAACCAAATGAAATTAAAATAAAATAAAAACTTAAATATTAACTGTTTTTAATGTTTTTTGCTATAAAATAAAACATTTTTGACCATCCTTGGCAATACTACCTGGCATCTGATCCTGTTTAATGGCATCGAATACACACCGTTATTTACAAATAATAAATATATTTAAGTAAAAATTACTCCAACCCGCAAATGCTTTTTGCTTGAAACGTCTATACGTCTATTTAGAGTGAAGTAGTGTAAAGTAGCGTAACTACAGTATACCTACCCCAAAATTAAAATTATTGGCTAGCACAAAAATTTTTGTTTTTGGATAAAGAAAATATTCTCGGTTTCAAAAGGCAATTTAGAACATAAAACTCCACCAACACTCAAAAACTATTAATTTAAACAAAAATTTTGTTTGGATTTCAGACAAACAACGTATTGTGTTTAAAATTGAGGCCCAGTTTTGTTAACATTTAACTAAATAAATGATGTTATACTTGAAAAGGAATCTGGTTTGGATTAATGCATACAAAATTATATTTACTTGGAATTAATCATTTTCAAATTTCCCACATGAAATCAAAACCAATTTCAAGTAAACGTAATTTTACTGTATCCGTGTTTAATCTAAACCAAATTTATTTTCAAGTAACATCATTTGTTTCAGTTTCAATAAAAATGGGCCTCATAATTTTGAACTTTGTTCATCTAAAATTTTTAAAAAAATTTTGTTTGGATTAATGATGATTAAAGTATTAAAAATTCTACGATATTTATAAGGAAATTTGCGTTATAGTAATTAAACAATACAATCAGTAACTTTGGAAATCCACAATATTTTCTTCTACAAACTCTTTATTCCTCATTTTGCAAATAGAATTTACAAAGAATTTATAATTAATAAATGTAAACAATCCATTGAAAACCTTTTATATAATTTTTGTAAAATCTAATAAGAATTCTATTGTGCGTTCATATAAATTCTGAAGAGAGATAAAGCTAAAAATTCATCCAAGCCATGGTGAATATTTGCTTTGAAATTAGGCTCGGATGGAATTTACGAATACAAACATTGGCTAATACATTTTGTTTGCTGGAAAGCTACCATGTCGCTCGCAATAAGAACTTTATCTAATGTTTATTAAGAACGTTTGAGCTTTCCAAACACTGAACTTTAACGACAAACTGCGTGTAAAAAAGAAAATTATAAAAATAAGAAATTTTAAAGAGCATATTTGCATAAGGAAGGGATACTCCCCAGAAAATGGAACCCACCTCTTCTTTTTCCACATTCCTTCCCTATAAATCCGAATTTTGCGTTTCTAAAGGCTACGTTTTTTAATAGTTTGGCAACGTTCACTTTGAAATGTGATTATTGTATCTGAATTTTTTTCTTAAACGGCATAAAAATCATCGTAAGTTAAATGAAATGAAAAATTGAAATCAGATTAAATTAAATTTATAGAAGAAGGAAAAAATAACTTGCTCAATACAGCTACGAATTTACGAAAACTAAAAGCAAAAATAGGACTTAAAATAAAAGCCACAAGTAAAAGTAATGAAAATAAGAGTAATGAGGTTAAGTGTAGCTACAGACGAACATTTGTGTGTTTGTGTGTTCATTATCTGTGTTCAGCAAAGTTTTTGAAAAAATTTTAAAAAGTAGAATGCAGCAATATTTAGAATCATACAATTTATCTCCAAATCAATATGGCTTCCGTAATAATAAAACAACGGAAATGGCTATTTTAAATCTTATGGAAAATATAAATATAGCTAAGGAGAACAAAGAAATAATGATAATATTTATGGATTTGAGTAAGGCGTTTGATGTAATAGACCATAATATTCTACTTAATAAATTATATTGTTACGGCTTTAGAGGAGTAATCAGTGATTGGTTTAAAAGTTATTTGTCCAATAGATATCATTTTGTATCAGTAAATAAGGTTTGCTCAACTAAAGCGCTTGTCAAACATCGTGTGCCACAGGGCTCAGTTCTGGGTCCACTGTTATTTTTATTATATATAAATGACCTTCCACGTTCATCTGATATACTGAACTTCATAATGTTTGCAGATGATACAGCTGTCTCTTTTTCTTGCAAAGATGTTAATACAGCTAAGAATATATTTCATTCAGAATTCATCAGTGTAACGAAATGGTTGACCACCAATAAACTCTTCCTAATTACCAGTAAAACAAATTTAATGATTTTTACTAATAAAAGAAATGTATATCTTGATGAACTTAATGTTAATGAAATCGCCATAAAGGAGTGTACTGTAACAAAATTTCTTGGTGTAATGCTAGATAAGAATTTGCAATGGAGTGATCATGTAAATTATATTGCGAAAAAGATTTCAAGGAGCGTTGCTATAATGTTTAAACTTAGAAATGTAGTCCCTAAACAGTTTTATTGACTCTTTATCATACTCTTGTTCTTCCTTATATAACATACTGCACCCTTGTTTGCGGAACTCCGCTAACAACGCATTAAATGGTATTTGTCATCCAAAAACGACCACTCGATGATAGGAATTTCATAAATCTCTCAAAAGGCTTTACATCTAACATTCACATAGTGTACAATAAAAGTAAGATCCAGTGGGAAATATTTGGCGTGGAGACAAAGAGATCAAAAAATACTTCATGTTTTAACTTCAGAAACAATAGAAGTAGGAACTTTTTGTGTCATGAATTAAATAAATTCGTTGCAGTTGTCCGACGAAAGAATGAGAATGTACTTCCTTTTCCTGCATTACCAAACACGGCCAAAGATGATCTGCTATAAACGTGTCAAATTGAACAAGAGCCTCAATTATTCCAAGGACAAGACTATCACGAGTGCGACCACTTTTTTCTAATACATTCTCCAGTAATCCCGCTCTCGTCTTCCGGAGCAGGGCCGTTTCTAGCACATTTTGGGGCCCTAGGCAAGATTGGGGGGGTCCCCAACCCCATTAGCTGATCATTTGCACAAAGTCCTTAACTTTTCCATCCATGAGGCAGCGCGAATCATACTGGTTTTTTGCATATTCAGGGTGTTTCTTAACATGTGGGACGTACTTTGTTTCCGAGTTACAACCCGTTATGTGTTCCAGCAAGTATCCGCCTTACCTTTAAGGAAGTGCTCAAAATGACCACCTTACGCTTGAATACACACCTGAACACGCCTCGTCATAGACTGCCTCACGCGTTCAAACATTCCAGGTATTGCTCGGATTTTCTGGCATCCTTGTTCTACACGGTGGCGAAGCATTTCAACTTTGTCAATGAGTGTCACGTAAACGATAGATTTCAGATGACCCCACAGGTAAAAATCGAGTGGATTCAGGTCCGGGAAGCGAGCAGGCCACGCAATGGGTCCTCCACGGCCTATCCACTTATCAGGGAAATGGTCATCCAAATAGTCTCTGGCTACTCGACTAAAATGAGGTGGAGCGCCGTCATGCATAAACCACATACGACATTGGACACCAAGAGAAACTTCATCTAGTAAATCGCTTAAATAATTTCTTAAAAAATTGGAATAGGATTCTCCTCTTAATCTTCCAGGCAAAGCAAAAGGACCGATTAAGTTGTCTGCAATAAGTCCTGCCCACACATTGATACTAAATTGTTGTTGGTGCCTTGACTGGATGATGGCATGCGGATTCTCTTTGCCAGTGATGAATGTTGTGAAAATTGATCACGCCATTTCTTGTGAAGGCAGCCTAATCAGAGCGCAGCACGGAGGATAGAAAAAGAGGATCGCGAGCACACTGTTGAAGGAACCAAGTACAAAAAGCCTCTCGTGGTGGGAAATTAGCTTCAGCAGGGCCTTGTACTCTCTGAATGTAATATGGGTAAAGCTGTTGTTCCCGTAAAATTCTCCACACAGTTGTGTATCTTACACCCTCTGCTATTGCTATCCTTCGGGTGCTGACACCAGGATGTTCCTCCACGCGATTCAGGACCTGCTCCTCCAACTCAACAGTTCTGGCGCTGATTGGTCTACCATCATCTGAAACTCGTTTGTTGAATGATCCTGTGCACCAAGACGCTCGTGTATTCTCTGAAAGGTCTTCTTATCTGGCAGACGGCGATTCGGAAACCTTTCCGCATACAGACGTCTTGCTGCGGCCGCATTACACTCGGCAAGTCCATACATGAGATGCATGTCTGCCATTTCTTTGTTTGAATAAGCCTCCATTCTCACTTCAAATGCACACTATCACTGAATAGCACACAAACTTTTAAGGGTTTTTTTTCACTGTACTGCACTTATTCACGGTAAGAAGTTACGAATACGAAGAGTGAAACGCTGAGATGTACCTCTGACTGACTGATGGCTCTACACTCAACGATATTGAAACATGTCACAGAGTGTACGAAACATTACAATCGGCAAGGCCATACATGAAATAAGTTTAGTACACACTCACAAACATTGTCGGCAAGCAGTGTTTGTAAACAGTTTGCGGAAAGAATTGCTGGAACACAAAACGGGCTGTAACTCGGAAGCAAAGCGATTTTGGGCATATGTTTATATAAACTTTTTTCATTGTTTTCAGGTCCTGAATCCATCCTGAAAGTGTGTCCTACATGTTATGAAACACCATATATATATATATATATATATATATATATATATATATATATATATATATATATATATATATATATGTGTGTGTGTGTGTGTGTGTGTGTGTGTGGCATAAATAGGACAGAAAGCGAAATGGTTACTAACTTTTTCATTTATTTTAAAGAATATTGCACACAATATGCCAAAATGAAAATTTTCATTGAAAGTTAGTGTTTCGTTTGTTGTAATTTTTAAACATAATTAATACTGCACTCTTTGAACAAAAACATTTTCACATTTTTAAAAACATTTCACTCAATAAATACAAAGATTGTTTTGAATTCAATCCTTACCGTATCCTTCAGAAATTTTGCCTCCTACACTCTTAACATTAAATATAAAAAAATATAAATAAATTATAAATTAATATAATAAATAAATTATTAAATTATAAATAACTTTAAACATAAACTGCGAAGGCTGATGGGGCACCCTAACCGCCGCGGGGCCTTAGGCAGTCGCCTATTTCGCCTATTGGAGGAAACGGCCCTGCAACTCTGTTTATGAGAACTTTTCTCGTGTTCAGACACTCGGTAAATATTTTTCCAATTATTAAATCCACGCGGAAAGGTTACTTTTTCTGAAAACAACTTACACGCGTCGTAGACTCTCGCAGAGCCGTGGAAACTTGTAGCCATGTTTTGCTCAGGGCTGTTTTCAGCAAGACACTGACGCATGTCATCAGAAATATTTGTCCACAAAGCAAGATCTTCGAAAAGGCTTGAGCCTGCAGCTCCCCAATTATTGGCTAGTCAATTATTCGGTCAATAAAACTATAGAAAAGAACGCAG
Source organism: Bathynomus jamesi (assembly GCA_023014485.1). Classification (NCBI taxonomy): domain Eukaryota; kingdom Metazoa; phylum Arthropoda; class Malacostraca; order Isopoda; family Cirolanidae; genus Bathynomus; species Bathynomus jamesi. Next base: position 166,137 of record JAJOZX010004000.1, on the reverse strand, counting down.
CCGTGAAAATCTTAAGCTTCATAAATCTTGATACAGCGAGTTCGGATGTGAAGCTTAAGATTTTTCATTGCTGCGTTCTTTTCTAGCTAAAGCGGGCCCTAAGGTCCATTTAGCTAGACCAGCGGTGCTGGGGCCTTCGAGTCAATTGTTAAGCTTCACAAAAGTTCCTCGTAAACTTAAAGTAAATACTACGCTTTCACTACCTTAGTAATTTCTTTTCAAAATCTTTGGTATCCGATTTCAGCTTTTTAAAATAATTTCTTTGACAGACTCTGCCTCAATTATATTAAGATAGTTTTTTCTTCCTGCGATTCACTTTCAGACACGACAGTAGTATTACTTGATGTTTCAGTACACCCCGAGGCACTGGTAGAAGTAGATGTTACCTCACTATCAATAAAATTTCTAACTTTAACTTGAAACACTTCAGTTACCTTTCTACTTGCTGCTAAGTCCTTCTTGACTCGCTCTTCCACTTTTGCCCTCTTTTCTTTTTTTTAACTTACATTTTCATACGTACGACCGTATGTACGAACATAATACAGTAATCAAATATTGACAGAGTTGGAGTTGCGCCGCTATTAGTATCTGACATACTCGATTTTAAAATGAATTGAAAAATTAAACAAGTGTAGTATGAATTACATTCATCAAGTTGCAACATCCATATATAATATATATATATATATATATATATATTAACTGCAAACAACACACAGTATAATTAAAGGACGACGCGTCGTTCTTTATATATATATATATATATATATATATATATATATAATATATTATATATATATATAGCAGAATTAAACGAGAAAATAGTTTTAACTATACAATACAAACAATACAATCAACTTCCCAATTAATCCAGTACATGTTCGTCGTTCCAGTAACGATAATTGTGGCGATTCACTGTTCCATTTAAATGAAAACAAGCCTCGTCGCTAAATAAAATATCGGAAAAGATTTCCCTATGATTACAGACTTTATATATATATATATATATATATATATATATATATATATATATATATATATATATATATATATATATATCGAGTGGGCCAAAAAACTATTACCCTGATTTTGAACAATATAATTTTACCTTTATCAAATGTTATATTTGTACAATCAGTATATGTGTCCTGTATAGAATTTCATGGTCTATCTCGTGGTGAAGTTGGATTTAGCTAACTGTAACCATTATTTTGTAATTTGCTGTTATACAGACAGGGTAGAAATACTTTCTGTTTCTATACAGTTACCTAATTGAGTCCAAGGTTATGCGGAATGTGCCCTCCTCCATTATCAATGCACGCTTGCAACCTTGACTTCTCCCTTATCGACGGCAGTACCACATCAAGGATTTTTCTTGGTAATAAGCAGTAGTGATTTTGGCATTTTGATCAACAAAAACAATCTCTGACTTCCCTAACTTTGAAATAAAGATGGAAACCATGACTTTTCGAGGAAAATGCGGACGTTTCCTGCAAAGTCGATCTAGACTGATAGATTTTTTGTCCTGTCTTCCATAAACTCGGTCATTTTGTGTGTTTATTGTTGAAGCAACCGTAAAGGTCTTCTCGTCGGTAAACCATATTTTCGACACTTCTCTGTCTGGGAATCGATCTAACAGAGCACGACATTTTTCAATTCTTGCTTGCTTATTTGATGCAAAGAGCTTATGAATTTCGACTCTTTTAAAACATTTAAGACCCAGATCATCTTTTACTATACGACGAACACTAGACCGAGAAATACCAGTAGTTTTTTAAATTTCTCTAATGGACTTGTGGGTATTGGGCTGTTCTTCTTGACTGCATATCATGGATGAAACCGTGTCAATATTTTCCTCAGTCCGTAATGTTTTTGGCCTTTCACTGCCTTCTTTTTGTTTGGTCGACCCTGTGATATCGATTTTCTTTATGAGATATTGAAGTCCAGGTATCGTCCATCGTTTATTTGGAAACTCTTTCTTCATTCGTTTTGCACCCCAGTGTTTCTCCTTACGCAGGTTCAATATCAATGCTTCATCTTCCAAAGAGTATTTCATTGTGTTATAACTTGTTCACCAACTATAGCAGAATGATGGTCTGTAATTAAAAAGGAAATAAATTAATTATTTTGTATAAAAATTAGGAAAATTACTTATTTATGGAGAAACTGATTGTCATCTGAAAGTATCAGTTGCTGACTTTGACCGCCTTTCAATTGAGCACCATATTCTGATACTTCCCTCCAGTTGTGAGCTCGTTCCTCTACTCCTGGGGTTTGAAAGAGTAAAAGTATGGGTACAGCATACGGCCTCAGCAGTAAGATCAATTTACAGGGTGAGCCACAATACTTTTTTCAAAAGTTGGGTAATAGTTTTTTTTGCCTGCCCTGTATGTATATATATATATATATATATATATATATAGAGAGAGAGAGAGAGAGAGAGAGAGAAGAGAGAGAGAGAGAGAGAGATCCTGTGGGCTAGGCCTATATATAATATATAATTTAAGAAATTTCTTATAGCCTATGGCAGTTTCTAACAATTTCTGGAAATGATGCCAGTAAGTAACATAAAATAACAAGAATTACAGACAAGAAGAAGCCACCCTACTTTGTAGGGCTAACTACAGAGATACTTACAAGTTACAGCTACCGGTTACCTAGAGGGTGGGGGCCCCTCAAAGCGCGGGGCCGTAGACCATGACTGGTTTTTTTTTTGTAGAAAGGAGCGGCCAAGGGCGGGTGCCCGCAAAAGTGGCCACCTTTATAAGGAAGAGAGAACCAAAATCAAGGTCTCTGATGCTCACGATGCTATTTTTTTTCATAAATTTTGAAAAGATTGTGTAATGTGTAAAATGCATGTATGTATAAGGAAGAATAGAGAAAGAAGTGTATGTTTGAGAGCATGCTCGAGTACTCGCAGGGTAGATGAGACAGAAAAAGATCAGCTAAAGAGGACAGTGACAAGAAACGGGAGTTCCAGCACTCCCTGTCTCCTGCCTAACGTCCACGCCGGAGTACTTCCCAGACCTAACGGGACTATACCCCGGAGAGTACTTTCCTGACCTAACGAGCCTATACCTTAATTTGGCCCTGGTCTTTAGTCTTCAGCAGAATGGAACACCTACACACACTGCTTGTGAAACTCGCAAACTTTTGAGGAAGCATTTTTATTGGGCGACTAATCTCCCTTCAGTGGCAAGAAGAATGGCCCCCATACTCACCTCACCTCACACCCCCGGACTTGTTTTTGGTGGGGTTACATAAAAGATAGGATCCATTTTACCAAGCCTAAGACACTTGAAGACCTAAAAACCAAAGTCTTTGAGGTAATCAACAACATCCCAACTGAGCTATTTCCAAAAATTATACCAAACAGTTGTGTAAGGTTCAATATTGTGTTAGAAAAAATGGCGATTACAATGAACATGTTCTTTAATTAAGGTTAATAAACTTCTATACGTATCTACTGCGTTTGTCTTTGTGTCCAGATTCCTTTTTTTAGCTTAGAACATTTATTTAGAAATAGGGATATTATTGGGGAACACCTGATGTGTGTGTGTGTGTGTTTGTATATATATATATATATACATATATATATATATATATATATATATATATATATATACACCTTGTTAACCTTGTTTGGGTTCCGTGCGTCGGTCCTTCTTTACACGAAGGTCAAGCTGGTGGCCCCGTCTCTAGTCCTGGCTTGGTGGAGGAGCGAGTTGCTCTCTTGCGTTCGCCACCGTACATAGCCAGGTACACCCGGCTCATCTGGTAACGTCCTGAGCCAGGTATCTACTGTTCTCTTGAAGACTTCAACTTTGATCCCTGTAATATTTCTGAGGTCCTTTGGAAGCCGGTTGAAAATTCTTGGGCCCCTGACAACCAAGCTATTTTCCTTCAGAGTTGAGGTCATCCCTTGTCGGGCCTTCAATTTGGGAACACTACACATTCTGCCTTTCCTATTTTCCAGCGTTGTTTGGATGGTAATTGGGTTTAGTTTGAGGTTTGGTACCAGTTTTTCGATCATTTTCCATATGTAGATTATGGTATACCTCTCTCTTCTTCTTTCCAGGGAGTACAGATTTAGTTTACGTACTCTTTCCCAGTAGTTGAGTTCTTTGCAGCCATCAATCTTGGCTGTGAAATGTCTCTGCGTTTCTTCTAGTTTATTAATTTCTTCTTTTTTATATGGGGACATCAAAACTGACCAGTATTCAAGTTTTGGTATGATCAGTGTTCTCAGCAGGGGTATCATTACTGTCTTGTCCCTCCTTTTGAACGTTCTTAGTACCTGTCCCGCGACTCTTTTTGCTTTGTTTGTTGCTATCTGATTTTGTGTCTCGACTTTGGCATTATCAGTCATTATTACCCCCAAGTCGACCGCTTTCATGCTTCTCTGAATTTCTTGTCTATATGGAGCATAATATGCAGTCTGTTTAAATTCCTCGTTTCTACCATATCTCAAGAGCTGAAATTTCTCAGTGTTAAATGTCATATTGTTGTCTTCTGGCCATTTGTATATTTTGTTTGTGTCCCTCTGCAAGGCCTCCACTTCGTTTGCATCGCTGATTTTTCTGCTGATCTTTGTATCGTCCGCAAATGATGTTACTATACTGTTGCTGCTTACTCCACTGTCTATGTCTGTTAGCATGATAATGAACAGGAGTGGGGCCAGCACTGTACCTTGTGGTGCTGAGCTGCGTACTTCTGATTCTGATGATGATACACCTTGAATTTTGACCACCTGTAGGCTGTAGTCATTCTCTGAAGAAGTTGTAGATCCATTTTCCCACTTTGCCTGTTATTCCCACATATTTCATTTTATGTGCTATTATACAATGATCACATTTGTCGAAAGCTTTAACAAAATCCGTGTATATGATATAGTTTTCATTGCCTTCAAGTGCCTCTAGGACATTGTTATAATGCTAAGTTGTGATAGGCATGATCTTCCTGATCGGAATCCGTGTTGATTTTCGTTGAATCTTTCCAATGTCTCCAAAAAGTCATAGATTTTCTCTCTGACTATTCTTTCAAATAGTTTGGTGAGGTGGGACGTCAAGGATATATATATATATATATATATATATATATATATATATTAATATATATATATATATATAATTGGAATCATAATAATACGTATATAAAGATAATTATGAAAGATCGAAATAAATTCCGTGTATGCTTTTCTCATTAACGGTAAAGATGTACTTTTGTTATTAAAAGCGAAAAATGAACACATTTTTGCATAAAACGATTTCAATGTAAATTAGAACCTGATTCCTCTTCATATTTCACGCGAGAAAAGCTCGCTCACAATCAACAAGTGAATACACCGTTCGACCAATCACGTTCGCTTATAATGGAAAATTCGAATGCTTTCAACTTTCTCTGCGGAAATAGTAATATTTATATGCCTATATTTGGAATTTGCAACATTGCAGTGCTCTACGGCATATATATATATATATATATATATATATATATATATATATATATATATAAGTGCATATTATTTCCTGCGTTATAGTATGATCTCGTGTATCATTGGATCTTTTTACTATCATCTCACATTTATCATAGGGCTAAACCAGGCTGGTGCCTTTTATTTATAGTTTTACTGCATAAATAGTCCCAAGCGCAAGAGTAGAAGTATATATATATATATATATGTATATATAAGAATGATGCCCATGAACTGCATATTTACACGTAGAACTCGTACGTAAACATATGAAGTTTCGAATGTGAACCACCGAACATACGTCATTTAGGCCGTTTCTGAAGGAACGTTAGAAGCGGAAAATGTAATAAAGAACTTTTCCCCAAATAATGAATGAGAAAATGTAGTTTAAAATGAAACTCGCGAATGTAAGAATAAATTCATAAACTTTTTGGCCGCACAAGAAATATGAATTGAAAATTAGCTTTCATCATGAATGGAACCAGTAAATTACGTGGCAAAAAAAAGTTTTTTTGGGGAGCGAAAATATCTGTAGGTTTTTTTTCTTTTTAAGTCAGTATAAGAGCGAATAACTGGGAAAAATAAAGTAAATGACGTTGAATTACTTGAAAAGATGCGCGCGAGGTTTGGCCAAGTCGATTCCCTAATTACTATACTGGTTTTGGTCGAGTTTCTTTACTTGAAATTTGTTTTTACCTTTTCAATTTGGCGTTGTAATACAATAAACGGAGAAATTGCTTAGCTCTCTTGGGATAATGGAAATAACCTAGGTCGAATCTACATACAAATTATAAATATATATATATATATAATATAAAGAAATGAAGCTCTCAATTTTCTTCGTTTAAAAAATACGATAAAATATTAATGAACCCACGCAGCTCCCGAAATTAGGATAAAGGCATAATAATATATTATTTTGAAGATTAAAAACTACAATGAATTGTTTGTTTAGGAATGTTTACATTGTTGAAGGAGCTTTTTATTTGAAACAACAAAAAACATTGTAAAATAGAATAAAGAACGCGTTCGTTTTTCTTAACGTAAAATTGTTACTCGTAACGGTTCATTAATTCTTTAACTAATTTGTCAAGGTTACTGAAAAGAATTTTAAAGTGATGTAGAAAAGTGTCAGATGTTGTGCCTTATACAAATGTTCTAAAAAAGTGACATTTTAAAAATTTATTTCGCTGTTAAAAAAGACAAATATTTCTACAGCGTTTTAGTTCGTTTTTGACAAATAGCAATCATTGTATGATCTCACCAACTTGTTCATATTTGTCAAGTCTCAGTCTCTCTCTCTCTCTCTCTCTCTCTCTCTCTCTCTCTCTCTAGGAATTTATATTATTAATTAATGATCTCAAACTGTCAAAGCATTGTGCAGAAGTCAAAAAGAGGGCCTTAAAAATACTAGGTTATATTAAAAGACAGTTCTAATTTAGAAATAAGGAGATTGTAATGTCTCTTTACAATTCACTAGTTAGACCTCAACTCGAATATTGTGTGCAGCTTTGACCTCCGTCCCTTAGGAAGGATATAGAAAAGTTGGAAAAGGTACAAGCAAGGGCCACAATGTTGATCCCTTCAATGAGACTGCGGAACTACCACTGAAGATTAGAATGCTTAAATCTGTTTACCTGAGAGACCAAGAGGTTGCGCAGTCAGCTTATTCAAGCTTTCAAGATGCTCAGTAGAATAGACAGGATGAGGGTAGACTACAGGAAATTATTCTCATTTAATACCAATACGACAAGAAATAATGGTTTTAAATTGGAACTTAAAACATTTAGTACCTCCATCTGTGGTAATTTCTTCTTTTATTAAATAGTTAATATCTGGAACCAACTTTCCTTGGAGATTGTCTCAAGCCAAAGTATAAACATGCTAAAAATTCGGCTGGACAAAGTTCCGAATACACTCAGGGTTTAAGACTGTTCCCACATATAACATAATTTAAGAATCGATTATGTAAGTAGTTTGAAAAATAGTAATGTAACGTAACCCAGCACGAGTTTGTTTAATGAAAGTGAAAATAAAAATAGAAAAGTTTATTGGCAGACTATAGTCCATATGACAAATATTAATAATACACTGACAATTCACATACTAAGGATGGAAATATATACAATTAATAAGAAATAATACAGTAATGTCGAAGTCAAGTGGAGCTACAGACAGACGTTTTTTACCATGAATTCCATAGCTTAGAACAGTGCTGTCCAACTTCTATAAAGCGCGGCCAAGATGTTGCCTATAATCATACACTGTTGGTTAATACGACTTAGGAACCCTGAATGTTGTTCTCCCTACTAGAAATGACAAAATAGGGAAGAAAATTCAGGAATGAAATTTGTCAAACGTCCATTCCGCGGGCCGCATGCGGCCCGCGCTGGCTTAGAAGACAAACGGCAGGACTCATGGATAGCTTCGATAATCGGGTTGGTTGATTTCTTTTAATTCTTTGCATTAGACTATATTGAGCACGTCTTGTTACCTCCAGGAAGCTCGGGATATTGCGAAGCAAACATTTGCGAAGCTGAGCATCTCGGGGGGTAATTTATGTAGTTGTTGTTGTTGTTTAGCCGATCAGCCCACTCTGATCGAGCAAGCCGGCGGCACGCAGGTAACCGATCGCCCTCTCCGGAGTGGACCAGAGGTTCAGCGCACTAGTGATGTTGTCTTGTGTTCGTTGTTGTGCTAGAGCGGCACAGTCTGTCATAATGTGTTCAATTGTTTGTGGTGTTCCCTGGCACAGGTGGCAGGTGTCGTCTATGGAGTTGTCTAGTCTGTGTTTATATGTCCGTAAGTTGGGGTGATGTCCACATCGGAATCGTGCTAAGTTAACTCGATCCGATCTGCTCAGGCTGATCTCTGACCCGTTAATGGGTGGCGGCTTCGCACCTAGGACGGCATTCGGACCGAGTCGTGTCAGTGCTTTGTGGGTTAGGTGTGTGTGTATGTGTTTCTGTACTGTGTGATGTCTGTGGGGCGTGGTATGGAATGGAGTATTTCGTTATAATGTCTCTCTGGTGTTACCTTAATGGTGCGAGGTGTTGGCATGATTGTACATGTAGTGGCAAGGTGTTGTGGGTTAGTTGTCGCTGCTGCCATGAATTGTGTTCCCCTCATGTCTAAATGTTCCCTAACTTTCAGTATTTTGTTTCTGTGTGCAGGTGTTCTATAGGTGTTGTTTGAGTGCATCCTGTAATGATACGAAGTGCGTTGTTTTGTATTGTCTGTAAGGTGTTTATGTGTGTGTTTGAGATAATGGGTGCCCAGCATGGGCTAGCATCAGGGCCGGATTAACCATTAAGCAAAATAAGCCCGTGCTTAGGGCATCAAGGGAAGGGGGGCACCACAGAAATTTTCCATTGTCGGATTTACCATGGATTTATTATACTATTATAATCGCGGCTTATAGCCTATAAGCTGTTGAAAACTGAATTATATATATTCATATATAGTATTTATTTTTTTTCATTGTTTGAATTTGTAGTGAACAACAACCCTTTTGAGAGAATAAATATATTTCGTTGTAATCACACACTTTACGCTTTGCGTTATTATTTTGTTTATATCAAATCTTTGAGCGCCATATTAAAAATACATATAGATTAAATATTTTCGTGTGCTATAGGAAGTTATTCTGAACGTGTGATTTGTGCATATAATATTAAATATATATTTTACATAATCATTTGGTATTGTTTTACAGAAAGATTTAGGTTTATAGAATTGTAATATAAATTAATATTAAAATAAAAGAAACTATAAACTCTCTATATTGCTGTTGTATCAAGTGATGTTTATCACGGCCATTATAATAATAAGATATACTGACCTAAGTTAATTAGCGTTGAAGAAGTTTATCTGTTGCTCTCTCTTCTTCTCTAGGGTAAGTCTATGAAGTGTACTTTATTTGTATATATAACAATATTTTATCATACACGTATCTTTATTTTATAATTTATTTATCTATTGTCATAACAGTATAAAAGAATTTAGATTGTAATAACCAGAGTGAATAATTTGTAATGTATATATAACATCAAACGTAGTTAGGACAATTTAGGCCCTAAGCAAATGTTCATATTTCCTATAATTAAATATTGTGTTTTAAATAAATAAATAAATGTAAATATAAAATGTGGCTCGTTAATAGTGAAATGTTAATATTGATATTTTTATAGATTGCGTATTATTAATTCTAATGTTAAGTATTTTTATTTTATAGGTTTCGGTTCCTTCTTTCGGTTCCTTCTTTTGGTTCCTTCTTTCGATTTGATTTGTATTCAACATTTCGAGTTGATATTTCGGTTGAGTTATATTTAATTGCCACTTATATTTAAATTGCCACTTTGGTTGTGTACGGTTCCCATTTTGTCTTTCTGAGAATAAAAGAACAAAGCCAAGATTGTGATATGTGTAACTGTGTTGATTGCCACATAATATACAAATAAAATATTCTTTTTATTTCTGTATTTTACAGACCCCAAGAACCAAGATGAAACGTGTTCAGTTAAGTGGTGCACAAAAGCGAAAACTATCAAAAGAGAAACAAGAGAAGACTTTGGATTTAGAGTCCAAGACTGCAAAGCTGACTGATTTCTTCACACAAGTTCCACGACCACAACGTCAACATGATATACCGATTCTGAATCAAAACCAATCTCCGTCATCAGAAGTGGACACAAATACCACTTTGATCACTTCAAAATCAAAATATGATGACGTTGGAATCACCGAGGTGTCACAAGCAGGTTCATCTACCACATGTCTCACTACTGATCTCACTTTGCCTGTAAATTCTCTTGATACCTCTACTGCAAATGTTGATTCAAGTTGCTTTACAAGACATTCTGGGGTTGAAATAATTGCTGAAAATGAAAGTTTAGTGGACCATGGTGATGGTGGTGAAATGAATCAGTCTGCAGAAGATGAAGTAAATATAGCAAAAGATCCAGGGTTGTGGCTTGATTTCTCTGCTGATGATGTGGCTTATTGGATTGCTTGTGGACCCAGTGACTGTCAACACCACAATGGGCCATTTGACAAGTCTTACCGGCATTTCAGTAGTGGCAAACCAGCAAGATACTGTTCACAAAAACTTTTCGTTGGGACAAAAGCCAATGGTGAGAAATACAAGAGAGAGTGGTTATTGTATTCACCATCAACAGGATCAGTTTACTGTTATGTTTGTAAACTGTTTGCTCCTAAAAATGTCTCACATTTTGTTATAAGAGAAGGGTTCAGTGACTGGCGAAATACTATTGTAATTGATCATCATGAAAAAAGCACTACTCACCGAGACTCTATGCTAACATACTTAACTCGCAGACAAGGTGCGGGGTTGGGACAACAGTTGGAAAAACAAATTCAGGAAGAGTGTGATTACTGGGAACATGTCTTGAGGCGTGTCATAGCTGTTATTTGTACGTTAGCTGAACGTGGCTTGTCTTTTCGAGGAACAGAAGAAAGATTTGGATCATTGCAGAATGGGAATTTTTTAGGGCTGCTTGAGCTCATAAGCCGGTTTGATCCATTTTTAGCAGGTCACATTTTGAAATATGGAAATTCTGGCAAAGGAAATCCTTCTTACCTGTCCAAAACCACCTGTGAGGAACTCATTCAACTAATGGCTCAAAAGGTCCACGCACTCATTGTTGACGAAGTAAAATCTTCTGGTTATTTTAGTTTGTCAGTTGATTCAACACCAGATCTATCACATATCGATCAGTTAAGTGTTGTACTTAGGTACTTAAAAGATGGACAGCCTATTGAACGCTTTTTAACCTTTCTGAAAATGAAAAGCCATACTGGTGAGGAAATGGCAAATCAGGTGTTGCAGTACTTACGTGAAGTTTGTAAGCTAAACTTTTCAAAATGTAGGGGTCAATCTTACGACAACGCTGCCAACATGTCTGGGCGTTATAAGGGGATGCAGCAAAAAATTTTAGAAACAAACAAGTTTGCTATATATGTGCCCTGTGCAGCCCATTCACTAAATCTGGTAGGCCGAAGTGCTGTTGACTGCTGTCAAGAGGCGGTTAATTTCTTCTCTACAGTGCAGTTGCTCTATACCTTTTTTTTAGCCTCAACCAGCAGGTGGGAAATTCTTAAAGGTTGTATTGGAAATGAAAGTGTCTTAAAATCCCTCTCTGATACCAGATGGGAGGCACATGCTATGGCAACAGCAGCAATTTTGAAATCTTTCCTTAAATTTTAGAAGCGTTAGAATGTATAGCTGAAGACCAGTCACAAAAGGGAGACACTAGAAGAGAAGCATAATATTGCAAATAAGATGCAAGAGCTAGAATTCGTTTTTTGTTGAATTTTGGGATGAGATTTTGGAAATTTTCATAGAGTAAGCAAAGTTCTACAGAATAAGGAAGTGAACTTAAAAACATGTGCAGATCTGTATGGATCATTAGCTGACCAACTGTGCACTTCACGAGATGAATTTGAAAGATATGAAGCAGCTACAAAGGAAATGCTACCAGATGTTGATTACAAGGCAGCTCAAACTCGCAACGTATCAGAAAGAAGGTACCCAATGACGGAGATGCACCAGAAGTATATCTGAATGCCAGAGATAAATTTCTTATCACCACCTTTTACACAATTGTTGACAAAACTTGAAACTGAGATGAGAAGAAGAGGAGAGATATACAAAGAAATAGCAGAGAGATTTTCTTTTCTAAGTGATGTGCCACATAATGTCACCACTTCATCATCTACTGAAATTGAAAGGTATTCTCAGGGTTGTATAAAGATGATTGATGCTTACCCAGAGGACTTGAACACTAATTTCTCTGCTGAACTTCAGCAGTTTCACTCATATGTGTGCCATAAGTTCAGTGCAAAAAAAATGTAAAAACAAGATTCAGTCATGCTGAACTTTATAAAATAATTGTAGAAGACAATATTGAGTGTGCCTTCCCAAATGTAGAAATTGCCTTTCGTATATTTTTAACATTAATGGTCACAAATTGCTCAGCTGAGCGTTCATTTTCTCAGTTGAAGTATATTAAAAATACCAACAGAACAACTATGCAACAAGGCAGGCTGGATGCCTTATCTCTACTAAGTATAGAAGCAGATGTGTTACGTAAGATTAGTTTTGAGGATCTGATCAAAGACTTTGCAATTAAAAAAAGTAGGAGAAAACTTTTCAAATATAAATGAAGTGGAAGTATACAAAAATAAACATTATTTTCCATCTTACTGTAAGTTTTGTTTCATTTCAAAAAATAAAATTTTATTTTATGGTTATTTTTGTTTATATTTTGAATTACATATATATGGGGCACCAAAATCTTTTAAGTGCTTAGGGCCTCTAAAGGTCTTAATCCGGCCCTGGCTAGCATAGTCCATAACTGAGCGAATATATTGTTTGTATATGAGTGATGTTGTTTCCTGCTGGTGTCCAAAGTTTGTGCCTGTTAGTACCCTAAGCGTGTTAAGTCTTGACGTACATTTGTTTTAATGTCCTGAATGTGGTTTGCAAAAGATAATGATGTGTTTTATGTGACCCCAAGTATTTTGGTCCTGTGAGTGTGTGGAATGTTGATGTTGTTTAGTGTAAGCTGAGGAATTACCTGGTGTTCTTTTGTGTTGCTTGTAAGCAAGGTGATGGTTGATTTTGTGGGCGCTACTTTGAGTCTATTGTGTGTGAGCCAGTCTTGTATACTGTTTATGTATGTTTGTAGGTTATTTGTAGCGGTGTCGATGTTGTTGTGGGTGGATGTTAGAGTGATGTCATCTGCATATGATGATAAGGTAAGCTTGTTATCTATGGGTGTTGGAATGTCATGCATGTATAAGTTGAAGAGTGTTGGTGAGAGAACAGAGCCTTGAGGGACCCCGTTCGGAAAAAGCTTGTTTTTGGATGACTTGCCATTAAATGTGACATGTGAGTATCTTCCGAAAGATAGTTGCTCAGCCACCTTTTGGTGTTATTGTGCATGTTTGTGTTGAGTATTTTGTTTATGAGAGGAGTTTAAAAGTTTATGTAGGAATTTAAAAGACCTGTTGTACAGCAAATTTAGGGTTCTGCCAGAACCTTTTTTATAATTCACCCAGAGTTGCTGTCCGTATATATTACTGCAGAAAATACGAAAGAGTATCTTTAGCTTCACTTGTACAGAACCGGAAGTTCCTGATAGTCATACTCGCTTTAGCACAAAGGCTTCGAGATTGTTTCCTTATATCTGAGTCATCACTCAAGGAGCTGGTGATAGTTTGACCCAAATACTTAAACTCTTGTACTTCCTCAATTACTCCACTTCTCATTTTAAACCTAATATCAGTTGGCTGATTACAGCTTTTAGGATAGAATTGCATAACCTTAGTTTTCGTAGCATCAAAAAGAATATGTTTCTGCGAATACACTTCGCAGACTTTTAGTAGCAGATCCAGACCTTTAACAGAGGGATTTATTACCACCATATCATCGGCATAAACTAAGTTATTTATCCTTGTGTTATCTATACAACATCCCACTGTTGCCTCATTAAGTGAAGCAATTAATCCATCAATATACACATTAAGCAGCATAGGAGAGAGCAAGGAGCCTTGCCTCACCCCGCAAAGGGAGCCAAAGCATTCGGATAGTAACACTGCCCCACCTCACAGTAAAAGATTGGTAGGAATACCAAAATTTTAATAAATTTAATATGTACATGGGAACTTTCTTGTCTTCTAGTTTTTTAAATAAAATATTGTGGCTCACTCTATCATATGCTTTACTTAAGTTATATCTAGGAAGCAGCTATAAATAGTTGAATTACTGTCAGTGTATTTACTAGCAGATATGAACATTAAACATTTAGTCCTCTCCCCACTTTAGAGAGACGTATCTGGTTGCATTGTGCTCCACATAGCATGATCAGCCATGGAGCAACTCATTTTTGGGTTACTTGCCTCATAAACACATCTAAGTGGAAAACTTGAATTCGCCGTAGCAACAACGGGTAATCAACGGAACATTTTCATTCCCCATAAGGGACAAGTACACGGGGATAAATACAGGAACTTCCCACTGATATTCCTCGCCGGAAAGAGATTTTCTTTACCCTCGTGGTGGCACGACACCGCGAAGTATGAACGACTCATTATATCACTTGCCGCATAAACACCTTTCACGGCGGGAGGCCCAAGTTGAAACTCGGCGACATTCAAAGAGTTGGCAGACACATACACATGAAAGACATCCAATTACAGAAAATACACTCGCACACTTGCCTGCCTTGTTAATAACCTAAAAAAAGTATTTTGTAGAAATACATAATTTCCTCATGAACAAAAACTAAAAAAAAAAAGGCTTTACATGAAATAGGTGAGGAAAGTTGCGTTTCTGTCGTCCTTATTTTTATTCTTTTATTCTCCTCTTTCCTTGGGTGGCTGGGTGCATGTGAAGGGTGAGGGCACAATATGGAAAAATCTGATTTCCTTTCTCAATTTCCGTTTCAACCCTTTTCCTGTAAAAGCATTTCATTACCTTGCCGGTGTGATGGCTTCGCGCGTACATGAGTGTAGACATGGAGAATTTGTTTGATCCTTTTGGGCTAACCTGGATTAGCCCATGGGGGGGGTGGTCTTCGTTGGTCCAATACTCAGGTAAAGAGAGCTGTAAATATTTTGTATAAAATCGAAACATATGTTCGAGTTTTTTTGTGACGATACCAAGTAGTTGATATACGATATACCTAACAAGTAGTTCATATACCTAACAAATATATTATGTTAGGTTATATAACCATGCTCTCTAGTGTACGATTTCTGTGTGTGCATAATTGTCGAGCTAATTTATATATTCTCTTTCCTGTAAAATTTCCTTGGTTACTTTTCCAGAGTCAAGGTATTTTCTGCAACCTTTTTCCGTAACTGCCTTTGGCGGGGAGAAAGCGGAGGGTGGGAAGAGAGCCTTATGCTTTAACATCCAGTTTTCTACTACCGCTAGAATAATTAAAAATTGCATTAGTTCAATAAGAGGAACCTCCCCGACTGAACCGAAAGGTCTTTGAGGCTTCTCTTGTCCTTGTATCTCTCTCTCTCTCTCTCTCTCTCTCTCTCTCTCTCTCTCTCTCTCTCTCAGAAAGGAACAATGGAATAAATTTGTCTTAGTTTTATCGTTGTGTATTTTCAAAACTTACATTAGGTTTTTCTTATAATATATATATATATTAGTGATGTAGCGGTTGTCATTTTTCATAGCTCTGCGGTTGCGGTTGAGGAGCTTACAAATAGAGCTCCGCGCGGTTGCGGTTATGTACTCTGTAACATCATAATATTACATAAGAATAACAACACGATAAAATATCGCGTTTTAGCCACACTTTTCACAATCTACAATATAATGACTATAATCTAAACTGTAAAAACTGTGTTTCGAGGATGCGGGACGAGGACTCAACGTGTTTTGCATCCCACCAACCACTTTCCCCAACCACGGCCCATTCGAAAGTGGTGTATATAACTATAATATATATATATATATATATATATATATATACTATTTAATCCTTATATTTAAATTGAATTGCTGGGAGACTGTATTTCAAAAATAAAAGTTTTTCAGCTTTGTCCCCCTTCAGACTATTCCTTTTTTCATCGTAGATGATCCCTGCTCCACTAAATAATTGTTCACTAGGAACACTTGAGGGAGGACATCCAAGGTGTGTCCGAGCCAGTTTGCTCAAATTTTTGTATTTCTTTTGATTTGACCTCCACCAAGACAAAGCATCATCTTCTTGTCTAATCCTTTTCTCTTTGTGATATTTCTCGATCATCTTTTGCGAGTCTCTGCTTGACTCAGTTTCGTCTCGTCATCACTACTGGAAGCCAATAGAGTACTCATTGAGTCCATTATTGGTATTGACTTACTCGTAGAAGCTGATGTCTGGCCTAAATCAATCAGTGGTTTCTTTGCCGGTGATTCACTGGCTGTCTCCGAGTGCGATGATGTTTGAGTCTTGTCCATTTGATCACAAAGCTATCCCAGTTTTTCCTGAACATCTTTTGTGACATGTGAAGCGGAAAAAAATTTTGCTTTGTACCTTGGATCCAAATAGGTAGCCAAAGAATACATGTTATTTGCTTCTAGGCCATCAAATCTCCTTGCTAGCTCTGTGCGCATTATCTCCTTCATTGTTTTGATTCCACGATCAGCTTCAGAATCACCACTTCGAGGTTGCAGCACATTTTTCAAGGAAACGACGAGGAGAATAACCTCAGATATGGAAGAGGTGGAACTACTCAATCTTTTTGTGATATCATCGAATGGTTCCAGCATAGCCACACAGTTTGACAAGAGAGTGAAGTCGACGTTAGTGAGCTGTTGCATTTTGGAGTTAGCAGCGCTATACTCAGTGGTTCCTTCAACTTCAGTGTTCTCTGCATCATGTGATAAGTACTGTTCCACCGTGTGACGACATCAGGTTGATCTAAGCGTTTCCTACGCCATCGTAGAATGGTTGAAATGAGTAGCGATGGATCGAAGTTTAGCTAACAAGTCACTGATAGATTTTTGTGAGGATAATCCACTTTTGATTACAAGTTGCAGTTTATGAACAGTGTAATCGATATTATGGACGCCAGTGAGAAACAAAGCTTTTATCATGTTTGCTCCTGAGTCGCGCATTACACAGTGGATGGATGAATGGGCAATATCCCACTTCTGAAGCATCTGCTCAAATTTTTCTGACAAGTATTCTCCAGTGTGACGATCTTCAAGTGGCATTACGCTGAGTACCAAATTGGTTCTCTTGAAGTCTTGATTCACTGCATGGCATGTCAAAGAGAATAAAGACACTCCAGTAGACGTGTCTGATCATGCATCCGTTGTCAATGATACTTTCGAATCTTTTAGAGGCTCAAGAATTTTGAACACTTTCTTTGAAACAGTCATAGATATCGTTGCACACAAGATCAGTGTAGAACTGACGCTGTTTCACTTTATACTGTGGAGCTGTTTCAGCCATGATGAGTCTCATGAAACCTAAGTCTTCAACGTGGCTGAATGGCAAGTCATCCATTATCATCATTTCGGCTATGTGATAGTCTAATGATTTTGATTTGGAATGATTCGCACCCCAAATTTTGACATTTTCGAAGCAACTTTCAATCGTCTGATTCTTTTCTTTTACTGCACACTTCATTTCCTGTAGGGGTGTAAGAGACACTTTTGATTCCTTTTTCGTCTTTAACTGTTCATTAGCTTCATTTTCACTAGATATTACTTCATTATATTCTTTCTTGTGCATTGAACGCAGATGGTATTTTAAGTTAGTGGTAATCCTTCCCTTTCGTGAATAGTTCTTATTACACATGACACACTTCCCTACATCGTTTGACACCCTCGAGAAGTACTTCCACACTGCACTCGTAGATCGTTCCATGATGGTTGCACAACAGTCTAACACTTTACTAATGGGTTGAAGAACGTAACGTTACAAAGGTAGTGACGGAGAGCTAGCGCAACACAATCACTATCACTTGTGTCTGAACAGATACTGAAGCTGGTGCTTTAGTAAATTTTAGTTTAGTTTGTAACTTGGTAGTGAAGGTTGCCTAATTTGTAATAAAAAAATTGAGTTTTTTTATCTTTTTTATCAACAGTAATTATACATCATCATTGCTTTATTAAATATAATTAAAATAATCCTTTTCTAGCCACCTAGCGTTGATAAATGTAAGTTATTACATAATGCATCTATCCATCCAGTCCAAGTAGCAATTCTAGACATGTCGCAATTAGGGCGTAGCAAACTTTTACTTCTTTGTACCCTTGAGTGAAAGCATGAGGCATGACAGGAACAGCATTTGGCGACGTTTATAGCATTTATAGCCATTACACTAGTATTTATAGCATTTGGTTGCCCTAGTAAGAAGATATCCTCAAACAGCTGCAATAACCGCACTGATAAATGCGGTTGCGGAGCTGAGAATATGTGCGGTTGCTGTTGCGGACAACCCCTACATCACTAATATATATATGTGTGTGTGTGTGTGTGTGTGTGTGTGTGTGTGTGTATCACACATAAACACTCACGATTTTGTCTAACGCAAAAATGCTCCCACCAGGATTTGAACCCAACACCTCTTGATTAGAAGGCGAGGGTGCTACCGCTATGCTTTGGCAAAATAACAGTTAACAGTTAACAGTGGCAGATATTTCAACACCTGCGGAAACATAACGCTTTCACGTCCACTGGTATTTTCCGTATTAACCTAACCTGCACTCGAGGCAATGGCAACATTTCATTCAAATCTCTGTTGTAATCTAAATTTCGTATTTTGATTTTTTTCTGTAAAATTTAAACGATCTTCAGACCAATATCTTTATATTAATCTTTCATACAAAAAGTAAGGTTTCGTACATGTCACACAAACATCCCAGCTCAAAACTTGTCATATACAAATTCTATTACCGTAAAGGAAGAAACTTCATCAGAAATTTCTCTGATCCTTTGGAGAAACTAAAATAGTATTTCAGAAATTTAATTCCAAAATCACTTTCGACTTCGCCGTCGTTTGAATTATGAAGTATGTACAGTTTCTTTAGTCTCTGAAGTTCAATTGAAAACACACCTGCATCTTTCCCTTTCAATTTGAAAGGGAAAGATTCAGATGTGAAGTACAAACCCAATTTTCGCTTTATATTCAAGAAAATTATTGATGCTGGTAGTTTATGCTTGATTCACATTAAATCTGTAATTAGTTTCGTATCATCGTTATTATAACTAGGTTATTCCTCTATATTATAAATATACGATAAACATTATGAACCAACAGTATGACGTCAAACTGTCAAGCTGTTCCACTAACGGTGTCTACCAATTTTCAAAACTAATTTACTCATCCATTAGAAATGCCATACCACTCATTCTTACTGCACTCAATTTATTTCTCTCTCATTAGTACTTCTAATAAGTTATGTAATAAAGAATTAAAAAAACAACAACTAAAATTTACAACATAATTCACTAAACTTTTACTCATTTTAGATGTTCTCCATTTACAGGTTTCATTAGCGTCTCACGCGCTAAAGACGTTAATTACAGTATCAACTATCATCCTCCTCGGACTTATATGTGCCTATCACGCGTTGGAAGTTCAGGTGAGTCAAGTTTCGTTTTTTAATTTACTCTTTAATTAAGGTTTTGGGCAGAGACTAAATGAGGTCATTACATCAACGATTCGAACTAATTTCTACAGTTTAGATTCCAGAATGTAAGGAACGGAATGAAAGAGTTAGGTCGAAACTTTTCTTGCTACATTATACTCGTATAGTAGGAGTAAGTAACTTCATTTAAAATATATATATATATATATATATATATATAGTTAGGTGACTATTTTCAAATACGAAAAGATACGAACAGTTGAATAAAGGTAATAAGTTCCTAATAAGAAATGGAGTTATTAAAAACACAAGCTTTCAGCCTAACGCCTGTATTCACACCCGATGAAGACCTTAGTATAGGTCGAAAGCTTGTGCTCTAATAAATCCATCCTTTATTAGAGAGAGAGAGAGGAGAGAGAGAGAGAGAGAGAGAGAGAGAACAAAACTGTTCTAAAGCGTTTCGTCACTGTAAAATTTTGATAGTGTTTGATTTTTATTTCACAATTTCTTCAAGAAGCCAAACTGAATTTTTTTTTTTTTTTGAAATATAAGACATGTCAAGAATATTTATTTTAACGCGCGAGATCAAATGTAAACATTAAACATTCCTGTAAATAAATATGATCGAAAGGAGAGGTTGCCTTCAAATTATACTACTCGTATGTATAAAACAGTATCACGTATAGCTGTTCTACGTCCGCATATCTAAAGTATATCCAAAGTAGTGATGTAGCGGATGTCATTTTTTTCACATCCGCGGATGCGGATGAGGATGTTTGATTTCAACATCCGCGGATGCGGATGTCTACATTTTCGTTATTTTTTAGGATATATTCGAGATTTGTTGTGTTTAACGTATATAATAAGTTATTATATAGAGAGAGCTGTAGCTATAATGTAGTATAATTGATTAATTGTACAATAATTGCTGTACTTTTCTCTGAACATATAAAATAATATCAAGCATCTAACTAATATAGAAATCAATTAGTGAATTCGTCTGCAAATAAATTCGTTATATTTTGTTGAGTTTCAGCCACAATTAGAAACCATAATTGTGTTACCAGGATGCGGGACGTGAACCCAACTCAAATGCACCCCACCGACCTCTTTCCCCAACCTCCACCCTTATATGTAGAAAGAGATCTTTAATTAGCTTGATAACTATTTATATTAAGTTTAAAGTTTTATTAGGCATATTTATAAATGAGTAATTAAAATAAAGTAAACTAAGATGTTCATCGTTTAATGTTCAAACTTAATTATAGGAAGGTTATGCTTAAGGAACATTAATTTTTCTGCCTTTTCTGCTGCCAGTCTGTTTCTCTTTTCATCATATATTAATCCAGCACTGCTAAATAATCTCTCGCTTGGTACGTTTGTTGGAGGACAGGCTAAATGTTTCCTTGCAAGTTTACTCAAGTATGGATAGATATTCTGCGTATTTTTCCACCAACTAATAGGATTGTCACATGCAGCCAGGCGTTTTTCTTGGTGATAGCTCTCGATCATTTTTACTACAGGGTGGGCCGTAAGTTTCCATACATAGGAAAAATAAACATTTTTTTATGGACAACCATTTTTATTTATATAATATGCTCTACATGGTTGCCATTGTTTTGAAAACACATTTCAATACGTGTTCCCCACTGTTGATGAACACGCATTAGCACAGTTGACGTTATGCTTGTAATGGCGTTGGTGATACGTTCCTTTAGATGATTTATGTCTCGTATCTTTTCCTGATACACCATGGCCTTCAAGTGCCCCCAAAGATAGAAATCAAGGGGGGTGAGATCTGGGGATCTGGGAGGCCACTCCACAGGACCACGCCGACCAATCCAAGCATCCGGAAACTGCTGATCCAAATACCGACGCACGTGAAGACCATAATGAGGTGGAGCTCCATCTTGCTGGAAGTAAACTGGGAAGTTACCTTCCTTTTAGCAGGGATGGGAAAATCTCTTCTTGCAACATGTTAAGATACCTTTCGGCATTAAGATTTCCACTGACAAAAATTGGTCCAATAATTCTGTCACCCCATATCCCGGCCCACACCATCACTTTACCGGCACCTTGCATCTTCGTCGGACTCAGCCAGTTAGGGTTAGCATTACTCCAATAACGTATGTTTTGCCGATTAACCTCTCCATTGACGTAAAAATTTGCTTCATCAGTAAACAAGATCTTACGTCAAACGCATATTCTTAGGGTATCTGAAACATAAAAACAAACGTTTAATTTTTCCTATGTATGGAAACTTACGGCCCACCCTGTACATCTTTTGACATCGCGTAGGTCTCGTCATTGCTGCTTGACTCAAGAAACTGAGAGACAGATTCTGTGATAGATTTGCTTGTTGAAGGTGTTCTGTCACTGAAACTTTTATTCTTTTGGTGGGTGGCGAAGCGACAGATTCAAGAGATTGAAGCTCTTCAACTGCTTTGCCAAGTGATGATTTAACTCGTTCTAATGTACTAGGTGAAAATAACTTAGCTTTGTAACGTGGATCTAAGTAGGTTGCAAGAGAGTAACTTCATACAAGAACAGCCTCTCGTCTTGTCGCTTGCATCACTTTTGCGCACAATGAACTAGTTCTATTAATATAGTAGAATTTGATAATTTCCGCTTATTAATGACATTTTATCTCAACGGTCCACATCCGCACGACATCCGCAGTCCAAAGTGCGGATGCGAGAAAATGTGCGGATGTTCCGCGGATGCGGATGTGACCTACATCACTAATCCAAAGTATATCCAAATTAAGTCAATCAATTTAAAGTTTCTATTTTATAAGTATAAACTTCAAATTACACTAAAAACAAGACTCAGTAATCCATGCAAAAGACCACTTTTTTCTACGTGAAGGTCAAAATATGATAATAAAAACCCACTCTAATAGACAGAGTTTATTTCCACAACAGTTTCGATGCCCACTGGCATCCTCTTCGGGTGGATACAGAAAAAGAATGAGAAATAAACTCTGTCTAATAGAGTGGGGTTTTATTATCATACTCAGTAATCCTCTTTGATACATCTAGAAATTATTCTTCTTGATTACATCTTTTAATAATATAAAAACTGTGAATTAACTTCATGTTGAGAAAGGAAAAGTCATTAAAGTTGGAAATTGGGAGTTAGAGACACTCGATCGAACACGCATTGCGTAGTTTCATAGTCAGCACTTTTACCGATCACGACGCGGGTTCGAGCTCCATAGCTCATAGTTTTCCACTTTTTCACTTTCCATCTTAGGCCTTTATAAGTGCGATAAATTGTTTTTACCCGCAAACAAAAATTCTTTATTCTTTTACAGTCGGAAGGTACTACAACTGTACTTTAAATTTATATAACTACTCGTTTGCAAGATTACCCCCCCTCCCCCAAATTCATCCCTCACAAACAAACAAACTTGTTTTGTAATTCCTTATTTCGTATATCATCTCTTTATATAATTCCCAAACACTTATCTTCAACGCTTTTAGTTTTATGCTGCATATATTTCTCGACCAGATTTAACATGGATATGTCGTCAATGGATCGATAGAGAACACTGTATGCTTCTACATTTATGAGGAAGTCTATATATAGTTATTTAAAAGGTTCCAGTTCATGGCAAACAATTTTAGAGTATATTCAACTTTTATATATATATATATATATATATATATATATATATATATATATATATATATATATATATATATATATATATATATATACAGGGTGGGAAAAAAGTCTTTGGAAGGATTTTATACATGCATACATTTAGTTAACAACGTTATACAGATAAGTGTTCTAATGATAAAATGAATCAAACAAAAAGTCTGTAAGAATTTTATTCGTACATATATTTTGTTAAATTGTAATTTAATCTTCAAAGAGTTCTCCTTCCGCTATGATACATTTGTGGATTCTCTGTGAAACTCTTCATTGTTCTTCGGAATATATTGACTGGGATCCTTTTTAGTTGTTCATCTATTCTGCAGCTAAGGGTATTCACATTTGGATACATGAAACCAGGAGTGTAGAGTTTGTCACGCAAATAAGCCCAAAGCCAGAAATCACATGGGATTAAATCAGGTTATCTGGCTGGCCACTTCATGAGACCTCGCCTCCCAACCCATCTTCCTTCAACGTTCGTATCCATAATCTGACGGGCAGCTGGAGAGTAATGTGGCGGTACTCCATCATGTTCATAATGGCAATTCCTGCCAAAGTCATTAGTAAACTGTGGCAAAACTTTGTTTTTGTGTCTCAATAGCTGACAATAACGTTTTGCATCCATCGTATCTCTCAATATGTCAAAGGAAACGAGTCCTCAATAACCACTGCACGTCCAAATTGTTAGTGTAGCCGTTTTAACGGGTTTACCCAATCGTATTTTGGGATTTTTTTCGTCCACTAGTGAACGTTGTGTTTGTTTCCTTTACTCGTTAAACCGAAGAGATATCATCTGAAATCTGATCTTTCCAAGGAAATCTAGATCACTGTTGAACTTTTGTCTCATTGTTTCAGCAAACTGCAGCAGTCTATCAAAATCATCGTCGTATATGAGCAGAGAGTGAATGGGTTTATAATCGTGGTACCCCTGTGATTTTAATATTTTTGCTACTGAAAATTTGGAAGTACCCAATTCTTGTGCGACTTTTCTCTTTCAAGTTGTTGGACTGACTTGGAAAGTGGCGAAGACATTTTCTTTCTTCTTGTCTCCTGTCACCGTTACTGGCCTTCCGCTTCTTAGTCGATCGTTTGGGCTACGTCGTGGCCAATGTCGTAACACCGCTTCCCGGAGATCAGCGAAGTTAAGCGACATTGGGTCTGGGTAGTAGTTGGATGGGGGTCCTTCCTTCGCGCCCAGGTTATGTATCGACCCGTGGTTCGGATCCCACGTAAAGCTGTAGGTCCCCTCCGTTATATGACCTTAGATGTTGCAAAGGAGGTTAAACAACCCCAATAAAAAAAAGAAAAAGTCGATCTTTTACTGACATGGCGGTGACTGGGGCTAGGGCCTAGGGGTTTCTTGTTCTCGCCTACGGTCATTCCTATTGCTTTGAAAAGTATACAGTAGCATACACTATACACTGCCCTCTCAGGGCATTGGTTTCTGCCCTATGTAGGAGAATTTCGACTTATGACTGATCGAGGCCCGTGGTGTAATGGTAGCGCATCTGACCGGCAATCGGAAGGCCCTGGGTTCGATTCCCGGGCAGTTCACCTCATTTTTCATTTGTTCGTTATTTCTCTTCCTCGTGTGCAGAACGCTCCTCTATACTTACGTCGTTTCTATACATTAATATACTGCGTGGTCATTGCAGTTAAATGTACATATTCACGATTTGCGAGGGTGCCCTCTCAGGGCATTGGTTTCTGCCCTATGTAGGAGAATTTCGACTTATGACTGATCGAGGCCCGTGGTGTAATGGTAGCGCATCTGACCGGCAATCGGAAGGCCCTGGGTTCGATTCCCTGGCGGTTCACCTCATTTTTCATTTGTTCGTTATTTCTCTTCCTCGTGTGCAGAACGCTCCTCTATACTTACGTCGTTTCTATACATATATATATATATATATATATATATATATATATATATATATATATATATATATAAGATTGTAACATATATTCTGCTCGAATTTTTAGTTTATTCACAACAAAAATTAAATGACATAATGACAAATTCATCATCAATATAATTCCCTTCTTTTTCTATAACCTCCCACCTGTAGAAAAGATTTTTATGCCACGTTCGAAGAAATCCCTTGGTTTCGAGTTAAAAAAGCGATCACTTCGTTTTCGATAGCTTCCCTGGATTGCAACTTTTGTCCATCTAGGTGGTGTTGCAGACTTCTGAATAAATGGTAGTCTGAAGGTGCGATGTCCGGAGAATAAGGTGGAAGAGGCATTTTTTCCCAACCAAATGCCTCCAATTGGGCAGTAGTGATTCGAGCAGTGTGAGGACGCGCGTTATCCTGGTGGAATAGATCACCTCTGCGATTAATTAATGCAGGACGTTTTTCTTGTAATGCCATCTTCAATCGTTGGAGTTGTTGGCAGTAGACTTCAGCTGTGATTGTTTCGTTATCTGGCAGAAGCTCAAAATGAATAATTCCTTACACATCCCACCAAACGCATAGCAAAATTTTCTTTGGATTGGGTCCATTCCTTGGCTGAGGTTCAGGCTTTGTTTCACGGCTAAGCCACTGATATCGACGCTTAATATTGTTATAGAGGACCCATTTTTCATCCCCAGTGACGATCCGATTCAAAAACGGTGCCTGCAGTTGCCGAGAATGCAGTGATGTGCAAACATCGATTCGATGTTGAAGATTCGCTTGTGACAAATAATGTGAACCCCATTTTCCAACCTTCACTACTTTTCCTAACAGCTTCAAATGACGACGAATGGCCATATGGCTAACGCCGAGTTGCAGGCCAAGTTCTCTTACAGTTACCGTTGGGTTTTCTTCTGAACTTCTCAAACCATCTACACATCCATTCGCTCACAACATCATTTCCATTAACTCTCTGAATGTTTCTTGCGGATTCACTAGCATTAGATCCTTTATGGAACTCATACAGCATCACATGTCGAATATGCTCATTCGTGAGCTCCATGTTTTTTCAATTACTGTAATATCGTAGGAGTGGCGTTGTAACTGTATGTAAAACACCAGAGAAAATATTCATTAGTCTAATCCTACACTAGCCTAAGTCATTCTGTATCATTCTGTATCGTGATAAAACATGTGCGAACCTGTCGCCGCGTGTATTTTGCAACATTTCTAAAACTATTTCACATTATCTTGAGGTTATTCTATTATCTATAGTTCGTTTTCTAATCGAGCAGAATTTATGTTACAACTTTAACATAAACATAATCTACAATTGGTCAGAAGGCAACAATATGAAATTTAACACTGAGAAATTTCAACTATTAAGGTACGGAATTATGGAGGAACTAAAATCCATGGAATACTATGTCCCAAATGGAGAGGAAATTCAGGGAAATTCGAAAACAAAAAGATTTAGGAGTTATAATGACTGATGATGCGAAATTTGAAACACAAAATAAGATAGTAGTAAACAAATCAAAAAGAATAACTGGACAGATACTGAAAACTGTTAAAAGAAGGAACAGTAATATCAGGATTCCTCTGTTGAAAGCACTGATGATACACAAGTTGGAGTACCTCTTAGTCTTAACATCCCCATAAAAAGAAAGAACACATTAGTCAACTAGAAGGGATTCAGAGAAGCTTCAGAGCCAAGATCAATGGATGCAAAAACTAAATTACTAGGAAAGGTTACGTAAATTAAATTTATATTCAGTGGAAAGAAGAGAGAGGTACACCATCATTTACACATGGAAAATAATGGAGAAACTAGTCCCTCATCTCACTTTGAACTCCATAACCACTCGGACAACAGAGGAAAGTAGGGAAAGAAGACTGTGTCGTGTTCCCAATTTTAAAGCTAGACATGGAACATCCTCAACCCTGGAGAAAACTAGTTTTGTTGTGAGAGGGCCAAGACTGTCCAACCAGCTGGACAAGCAACTACGGAACACGACTGGTGTAATGGTAAAAATCTTCAAAAAAAGACGAGACGCCTGTCTCAGAACAGTACCAGATGAGCTGGGAGTACCTGGCTATGTGAAGTGGAGCATAAGAAACCAACTCTCTACTTCACCAGGCCAACTCGAGAGGAATATATATATGAAAATTATTTCACGAACGTAACACGTGAATAATATTTTTTACGATGAAAGTAACCACGAAGTAAAATTAAGACACGAAATAGTGCTCAAGCACTTTTGTCTAATGACATCATCAGGAACACTGAAATTAATAAGATCGAGACAGTATATACAGTTCGTATAGACTATAGAATAACAAAAAATATATGATGGGTGCACAGAATATTGGATGAGGAGCATACAATCCACGAGCAAAAGTTATCAGAGTTTTAGCACCTTGCCCTTCTTATCTAAATCTAATCTAAAAGAATTCAAAATAACAGGATCGAGCGAAAAAAGGCCCTGGCTAAGGTTGAAATTGTTAGAAAGCTGAATAATGGCAGACTCAAGAATGTTTCTATTAACAATGTTGCTTGAGTAAAACAAAACTGAAGAATTATTTCAATCAGTACAATGGGAGAACTCCGACAATTGGACAAAAAGGGCGTTGGTTTACACGTGTGTTGAAATCTTTTCACATCTGTCTAATGTAAAGGGAATCACAGTTTACAACCAGCTTTATGGATAATGCCTATATTATTTGTAGGACTATTCTTTATTATAACATTTTCCCAATATTCAAAGGCGGATCTAGGCATTTCAGTAAGGGGGGTCCAAAGAAAAAAGAGCACCCTAAAATAAAAATGGCACAGTACTAAATTTTTTTCTTAAAACAACACCGTAAGCGAGTGTAAAATCAATTGTATTAGATCAGTCTCATTCAAATATCATACAGAATAAAAATCTAATTTGGATACAACAGTTATCACAGAAAATTTTTCAAACAATTACAAATGCTTGCCAATTAAAAGAACTATTAGAATAAGATGAAGATAAAAATAGTTATACAGCTGCACCAGTACTTAGGGCACCTATGAAAACCATTAAAACTACAGATTTGGAAGTACAATGTATACGGATAAAGACTCAAAAGAGAATTTGAATAAAATAAAATAACAATGATCTATTTACAAAATCAAAATTTCTTTTCAGAGGCATACACATCATTCAAATAGGGCACTTATAAGAAATTGAGGTGTTGGGGGAGGTGAGTTCAGGCGTCGCCGACCCCCGACCCCTGTCTCTAGATCCGCCTATGATATTGTCATATGGAAATACTACATTAATGTTCAAAAGTTTAAATACATTAGCAATGCCTGAAAAGCCTTGGGACGGGGAAAAGGAAGTGCTAAAATATTCTTCAACAAAGTGCGAAGGTTTTTATTCAAACGAAGGAAGGTACATAGATGCTAAGCAGGGCTTGAGTTGAGGGCGGTACGTACCGGTTGTTCATTTTTTTAATAAATCGCTCCGGTTATTAACCCCTTGCGGAGGGGGACCCTCCCCCCCCCACCGCACTCTCATCAACGTACTTCCCGCACCTTATGTCTATCGGTTTGTGACGCTGCTGCACATGAATCTGCGGCCGTACAACTTGTTAATTTTTTACAACTTAGGCCCTGATGCTTAGGAAGAAAAATCAACAATATTGGAACCGATTTGTGTTACCTACCTGCTTTTCTTGGAATCTTGCAATAAGAAGGAAAACGAACCTTCTGTCGTTTGAATAATAACCCTCGAGTTTTGTCGAACAATATTATACAGGGTGTCCCATAAGTCTGGAACCATAGGGTAAAATAAGTAATTCATGTTTTTCCTTTTATGCAAGTACCCATGATGTCTTTGAATAAGGAAGAACGCATCCAGGTAATTCTGCTCGTAGGAAATCGGAGTCAGAGGGAGGTCGCTGAGGAATTTAACAGATTACATCCGGACCGCGCGCCGATAACACACAGCTGTGTCGGCAAACTTGTAGCAAAGTTCAGGGAAACAGGATCCATAGGAAATAAACCACGCAGTGGACCTCCGAGGACATCCACCGACGATGACACAGCCGCTACCATCCTCGCTCATTTCACAAACAGTCCCCAAAAGTCTCTTCGGCGGTTGTCCGCTGAGACAGGAGTGTCGAAAAGCAACATCCACCGCATTCTTCAAGCACACAAATGGCATCCTTACAAACTTCAAATCCTGCAGAAATTAAGCGAAGATGATCCAGACCTACGGATAGAATTTTGTGAATGGGCTACGGAACAATGTGCTCAAAATACCAATTTCCCGTCCACCATTCTGTTCAGTGATGAGGCTGTTTTTTACGCAAATGGTGAGGTGAACCGACAGAATACCCGCTACTGGTCGCAAGACAACCCTCACTGGTTTACTGCTTCAAAGGAACAAGTTGTCGCTCGTGTAATGGTATGGTGTGGCATTTGGAAAGACCGTATCATAGGCCCCTTCTTTTTTGATGACACTGTCACAAGAAACGCCTACTTGCGTATGCTCAACGAGGAAGCATTCCCCCAATGTCTTGAACACAGATGGGGATTTCCCAACATGGTTCCAGCAGGATGGTGCTCCTACTCATTACAGCATCTTGGTAAGAGAGTGGCTGCACCGACATTTCCTTGGTCATTGGATAGGACGTCGAGGGCCTGTGGAGTGGCCGGCGAGGAGCCCCGATCTCACTCCGTTGGATTTTTATCTCTGGGGTCACTTGAAGGCGTTGGTCTATGCGGAGAAAATTCAGAGTGTTGCATATTTGCGGGAGCGCATCATCGACGCATGTAACACCATCACTCCTGATACCATTCGCCGTGTGTTTGCTGACTGGATATCTCGTCTGCATTCGTGTATCAATAATAATGGTGGACACATTGAACACGTTCTGTGAATAAAAGCCGTTTTTATTGCCGTTTTTATCATTTTGCCCTATGGTTCCAGACTTATGAGACACCCTGTAGTACGAAAGTGCTTGAGCACTATTTCGTGTTTTAATTTTCCTTCGTTGTTATTTTCATCATATATATATATATATATATATATATATATATGATGCAAACTCACAAGGAAAAGGAAAAATGATTTCAAGGCCTTTCGTGTATTTAGTAATGCAGTGATTCCCTGACAAGGAATACACGAAAGGCCATGGAATCATTTTTCCTTTTCCTTGTGGGTTTCCATCATTCAGTCATTTCACATGTTTAAGTGTGAAATTCATCATATATATATATATATATATATATCATTCACCATAAGAACCAGTATATTATTCGTTAAGAAGAAAAGCACATGACGTCACAGTTAATTTTTAACAAACACTTTCTGTATTTTCACTGAAAATTTCTTGGAACTCTAAATCTCTTGAACAATTCTTTCAAAACTAAAAAAAATAGTGAAATTATACAGTATATACATACTTCAGCTACCTTAAATCTTTCACCATACTGACAATGCTCTATTCAGTCCATTGTAATGTACTACAGTAGAAGAGAATATGAATTTCACAAAGATTATAATTGAATAAATAAGGTTGTCACGAATAATTTTATATGATAATGATGACGTAACATTCTTGTTAAGTTTTCAGCATTTATTTGGCGCTTTTTTAATATACGTTAAACTAACCAATCATAAATTTTAGCCCTTTATGGACGACCGGTACAAACTGGTAACGTTTCAAATACTCCGTAACTTAACTACAAAGAATTCCAGCGTTAAAGGGTTAATTTGAAAGTTAAAATTAAAAATAGCATTCGTTCATATATATATATATATATATATATAGCATAACGCAGGGTTATGCGTTTATATTTCCATCTAATGCTACCCTCACGTATGCTAGCTAGATTTGACTTAAATGTTGTCCGTTAGTTCCAGTGGAAGATTGATACCTGTCCTCTTGATTTTCGCCCAGTCTTTTAAAACCGAAGATATGTGAATGATACCTTCTCTCCCTTCCGTTGTCGATCACATGTTGAGAAGTTTTTAAATTATCGTAATACACAACATTCTAACATTAAATTTACTATCGAATCAGAGAATAACATCATCTTCCCTTTTTGGGATTTGTTTGAGAAGCTGAATGGTTCTTTTTCTACCTAAGTATTTCGTAAGTCAATTTTCACAGGTTTAGGTATGAATTTTTTTTAGTTACACATCTTTTTTATTCAAAGTTAATTCCATTAAGACTCTTATTTATAAATTTTATCATTTATGTTCGTCTTATATCGGTCTTCAAAATGAATTTGAATATTTAATTAACGTTTTTTACTTCAAATGGTTTTCCTAAGAAATTAATCCATAAATATATTTCTAAATGTCTTGATAATATTTATAGACCTAAGACACCTGTTCTTAATGTTCCCAAGGGCAATTGTGCCTTACTTTTCCTATCTACGGTCTTGTTAGTAACAAAAGTGAGAAAGACCTCTCTGCAGCCCTGAAGAAATTTTTCCCCAAATTAATTTTAAACTCGGTTTTTGTAAATTCTTCCACTATAGGATCTTACTTTCGTTTTAAGGATAGATTATCTCCCCTTTTGTGCTCGTCATGCGTCTATAAATTAGATTGCTCACACTGCAAGAGCGCGTCTTACTTTGGCAGTACCATTCAGTTACTTCAGTTCCGCATTAACCAGCATTTGGGTAGGTTGTCTCGCACCGGTCGTCCCATCCAGAACATTTTTTAACATTATGACTTTATAACATTATAAATTTTTTGTCGCCGGTGAATAAAATTTTCCATTACTGAGCGACACGTCAGTTTTTCTTCATATAACATTGTGTATGATTCATAGCGTGTGGAACTTGACGTTGTCAACTTGTGGAATTCGAAGTTGGCAAATCTGGTCTCAAAGAGAACTTGGATTATAACGAGGTCCTGGTAATTTTTATTTTATGGTTAGAGCAATGGTTTAACATCCTGAGAAGTCAGTCAGTAATAGTTAGTGCAGGTGGGAGAAAAGTCTTTAACGATTTTATACATACAAATAATTTGTTAATAATAAATAAATTCCACTGATATTACTGCAGCGTATGCGATACTTTTCAAAGCAACTACACAAGGCCAGGAATGACCCTAGGCTAGAACAGGAAAGCCCTAGGCCCAAGGCCCAAGGCCCTAGCCCAAGTCACCGTCATGTCAGCAAGGATGGAATACAGCAATGAAGAAAAGGTGTATCTTGTATCGTGGGCTATTTCTTATAATAACTGTGAAGAAAGTTTGCATTTATTTCAACAAAAATATAATAAACCACCACCAAATGCAACCACTCTTCGATACTGGAAGCTCAAACTTTTAGAAACAGTGAGCCTGGTAAAAGATCGTCTAAGAAGTGGAAAGCCAATAACGGCGACAGGAGACAACATCAAAGAAAGTGTTCTCGCCACTTTTCAAGTCGATCCAACAACTTCAACGAAAACAGTCGCACAAAAATTGGGTATTTCCAAATTTTCAGTAGCAAAAATATTAAAATCATAGGGGTACCACGATTATAAACCCATTCACTCTCTGCTCATATACGACGATGATTTTGATAGACGGCTGCAGTTTGCTGAAACAATAACACAAAAGTTCAACAGTGATCAAGATTTCCTTGGAAAGATCAGATTTTCAGATGAATATCTTTCGGTTTAACGAGTAAAGAAACAAACACAACGTTCACTAGTGGTCGAAAAAAATCCCAAAATACGATTGGGTAAACCAGTTAAAACAGCTACACTAACAGTTTGGACGCGCAGTGGTTATTGAGGACTCGTTTCCTTTGACATATCGAGAGATACGATAGATGCAAAACATTATTGTCAGCTATTGAGAGACAAAAACAAAGTTTTGCCACAGTTTACTAATGGCGTTGGCAGGAATTAACTTTACCAACATGATGGAATGCCGCCACATTACTCTTCAGCTGCCCGTCAGATTATGAATACTAACGTTGAAGGAAGATGGGTTGGAAGACGAGGTCTCATGGAGTGGCCAGCCAGATCACCTGATTTAATCCCATGTGATTTCTGGCTCTGGTTTTATTTGCGCGACAAACTCTAGAACCCTGGTTTCATGTACTCAAATGTGAATGCCCTTGGCCGCAGAATAGATGAACAACTGAACAGGATCCCACCCGATATATCCCAAAGAACAATGAAGATTTCACAGAGAGAATCCATAAATGCATTATAGCGGATGAAAACTCTTTGAAGATTAAATTACAATTTAACAAAATATTTGTATGAATAAAATTCTTATAGACTTTTTGTTTGATTTGTTTTATCATTCGAACACTTATTTGTATAATGTTGTTAATTAAATAGTTGTATGTATAAATTTTATAAAATCCATAAAGACTTTTCTCCAATCCTGTATATATAATATATATATATATATATATGATGAATAAAACCACATCCTGAGGATGTCATTAGACGAAAGCGCTTGAGCACCATTTTGTGTTTCCTTTCCTTCGTGGTTTTATTCATCATAAATATTGTTCACGTGTTACCTTCGTGAAATAATTTTCATATATATATATATATATATATATATATATATATATATATATATATATATATATATATATATATATATATATATATATGGTATTGGCTCCTCTTGCTGCTGGTGAGACAAGGCTCCTTGCTCTCCCCTATGCTGTTTAATGTGTATATTGATGGATTAATTGCTTCACTTAATGAGGCAACAGTGGGATGTTGTATAGATAGCACAAGGATAAATAAATTAGTTTATGCCGATGATATGGTGTTAATAAGTCCCTCTGTTAAAGGTCTGGATCTGCTACTAAAAGTCTGCGAAGTGTATTCGCAGAAACACGATATTCTTTTTAATGTTACAAAAACTAAGGTTATGCAATTTCATCCTAAAAGCTGTAATCAGCCAGCTGATATGAGGTTTAAAATGAATGGTGAAGTAATTGAGGAAGTACAAGAGTTTAAGTATTTGGGTCAAACTACTACCAGCTCCTTGAGTGATGACTCGGATATAAGAAAACAATCTCGAAGCCTGTGTGCTAAAGCGAATATAACCATCAGGAACTTTCCATTCTGTACGAGTGAAGCTAAAGAGACTCTCTTTCCTACTTTCTGCGGTAATATATATGGACAGCAACTCTGGGTGAATTATAAAAAAGGTTCTGGCAGAACCCTAAATTTGCTGTACAACAGGTCTTTTAGACTCTTACATAAATTACCCCCCGAGATGCTCAGCTTCGCAAATATTTACTACCCGCAATGTCCCGAACTTCCCGGAGGTAACAAGACGTGCTCAATACAGTCTAATGCAAAGAATTAAAAAAATCAACAAACCCAATTATCCAAGCTATCCATGAGTCCTGCCATTTATCCTCTAAGGCCTAAGCTATGGAATTCTTGGTACGAAAACGTCTGGATGTAGCTCCACACTTAACTCCGACATTATCGTATTATTTCTTATCAATTGTATATATTCCTATCCTTAGTATGTGAATTGTCATTGTATTAATAATGTTTGTCATATGGACTATAGTCTGCCAATAAACCTTTTCATTTTTATTTTCATTTTCATATATATATATATATATATATAAAACCCTTGTCGCCCAGTGAAATTGGATTAAAAAATGTTCTGCTCCCATCAGTAACCCAATGGAATGCATAATACGTGAACATTCGGGTGGATGTGACGTCCTTTTTCACCAGATAATTTTAATGTTTTAAATGTAAGCAATGATATTAATGATCTTAGATTGTTGGAATCTATTTATATTTTTAAACTTCTTTAAATCATAGTTTTCCTATTTCTCTCAATGTTTCAGTGTAAGTTTTATTTTGTAATTTTTTTAGAATTTCACTTACCTTTTACTTTTTATAATTTACCCTGGGGATGAGGGTTGTATCCCTCCAAACGTCGGATTTATAATAGTCATAATGTAATTTGTTTACTTGCTCTTCCTTTTCATTATACGTTTGAGGTTTCCCAGAAACTAACCTATACACACACACACACACACACACACACACACACACACACACACCAGGGTTGTGGAGTCGGTCCAAATTTTTCCGACTCCGACTCCGACTCCACACATTGTAAAAATTCGACTCCGACTCCGACTCCACACATTGTAAAAAATCTAAAAATCCGACTCCGACTCCTCACATTTTAAATATACGACTCCGACTCCTCTAGTGTTTCACTCTATAATTATCATAATAATAAGACATTTCATCACCACCACACTAAGTGTGAAATTTTATATTTTATATTTTATATTTAAATAAATATTAATTGTATATTCTGAAAATGTAAAAAAAAAATATTAAAAAAACTTAATCTAGGAGCTATCAATGAATAAGGTTTATTGACCAAAAAAACTAAATAACCTAAATGTTAGTATTTAGGATTTAGAAATTAAGGGTGACACAGGACACACAAATTGGAGTCGGAGTCGGAAGTTTTTTACCGACTCCGACTCCGCCCTGAAACGTGCGACTCCACGACTCCGACTCCACGACTCCGACTCCACAACCCTGACACACACACACACACACACACACACACATATATATATATATATATATATATATACACTCTGTATATGTTAACCCCTCCGTCTATGGCCTTGGTCGGTTCGAAGTTGACGGGGGTTCTGGTTAGGTGGCAGCAACGGATTTGTTACTCCGGAGTAGCTGGTACTGTATAGGGAATCGCAATAGTTTTCTTCTATACTACTCCCCGATTTCTTCTTGTGGTGGATCGTAGGATTCTGTGGAGCTTACCAAATTTTCTGAAGGTTCCCCGATTCTTCTTGTAACGTATCGGGAAATTATTTTTCTGTATTTAAGACTAAGTTCTCTGAAGAGAGCAAGGCTCGAAGAGTAAGACAAAGATTTTTTTTTTTACTGTAGTTTTACTGCTAAAATGTTACAAGTAATGCTCAGCCTCTAAGTTAGATCAGCCAATTCAGAATGAACATTGGAGAAATTTTATGGGCTTTTATACTGATTTTTTTTTACTGACATTATTATTTAATGCTGATCTGTTTTTGTTTTTTATTCTCAATAGGCTGATTTTACTTTTCAAAACATTTAAAGACAAAACAAATATTTTAGCTGTAGCAAGGTCTAGACTGCTATTTTAGCTGTAGCAAGGTCTAGACTGCTAAGCAAGAGGAAGCCATATTTTATTTTAAACCGCATGTTGACAGATCTGATGTTATCATGATCTACCGAGTTAACTAAAAATGGAAAATGAAATATGCCTTCCCATCACGAATTACAAACAAACATGCACATGAGCAAAAATGAAATGCTTAAGATTCAAAATTAAACGTTAAGCAGGACATGACTTCATCTTTTACAACGAAGAGAGAATTTATACAAGGAATGAACAAGATTACATTATTAAGCTAATTCTAAAAAAAGTATTAAGTAGTTTAAAAAGAAATAATTCACCAATTGTAAAATAGAAAGCAAATAAAAAATTTATCCAAATTCGTGTCAGCGTTACGCGATTTTGCTCTCTATGTAAAAGTGAATATATGAATATAAATGTATACAAATATAAGTATTATGTGAATATAATGAACATAAGGATTATATAAATATAAGGATTTATATAAATATACGAATTATATAAGAATTATACGAATGAATATAAGAATATAGGAATTATTCATTGTTCATTTTTACACATATATATATATATATATATATATATATATATATATATATATCAAGCATGGGGACGAGTCCTGGCCTCAGGCCTCGAGGCCGAGGACATACGTTTTTCAAAGGCCTCGAGGCCGAAGCTGAGACCTTTTTAGGAGAGGCCTTACGAGCCCTTAAGATTGTTAGGCTGAAGGTATTTGCACCCAGAGGTGATATTCGGATGCAAATAATGAATGCGGTATTTGCACCTCTGGGTGCAGATACTCACTTCGAAATCTTTTACGAATAAGCTCCTCCATGCTTTGGGAAGGCTCTACAATCTAGCCTAGCCTAGGCCTAAAGCTCTTCCAAAGGTAACCTACCGTAGCCTCACACTAGCCTGTATCTCTTCTTTTTTTTAAATCCATAAGGTAAAGCAAGATTCTACTCAAAATTAATAAACAAAGACATAGCTCGCTTCACTTACCTAATAAAAGGGAATTATTAATCATTAAGCACGTTCATCTATCACACGCGGCCACACCACAACAACGACACACTGTGTGTTTACACTTGCCGGGTCACAGTCAGACACAGTTGCCAGAACAAGATTTCCTGGGCACCATACATTAGCCCAGTAACTTTTTATTTCTCATTTCATGCGGTTCTTATTTCTCATTTTAACATATCCGCAACATTTCAAGTATTTATGATAATATGGAAAGTTATGATGTGAAGATGATCTAGCAAAATATTTCAGGATTGTACTAACTCACTGTGTTGATCGTATAATTTCTGAATGGCAACAATTAGTAGCGACTCTAACGAGCATTGCAAACAGAACTTCATTTGGAGATGCCTTATTTTTTTAAAGTTTTGCATTTTTATGTATCTTGAAAATAAGAAATTGTAGTCTTAAAATCTACCAAAGATCATTAATGTAATTGTAGCTTGTACTGTATGTGAAAGATGTTTCTCATGTACGGTAGGCCTATAAGTATGAAGTTTATATCATGCCATTACTATATAATTACATACAGTATATGATAATAATATAATAACGATAATATTAAGAATATATTTGCGCCTGATATATCAACAAGTTATATATGTAATTTGATTCAAGAGTATATTTGCACCTGATATTATCCATTATCAGACATTTTTAAAGTTATATATATAATATTCTATATTATAAAGTAAATGAAAAAGACCGAAAAAATTATTTTCAAACAATATAACAATTTACATCTGTTATAATGCCGATATTAGCAAAATTATTGTTTGCATCCAATAATATTATAAGGGTGTACACAAATTATCTTTACAACTTCTCTCTCAAATAAAAATATTAGGAAACGAGGTACACATACCGTTTTTGCGCCATCTGTGAGAGAATGTATTAAAGTTTCACATAACCTCAAACACATTCAACATGGGCATCATTTGTCACACGTAAGACGTCCAAACGGTATTCTATCTACATCCATGTACGCTGCAACATTTCAATCGTCAACTCTTGCAACAGCAGCAGCAATTCTGGTCTTTAAGTCGTCGATGTTGGCCACTGGAGTTGTGTGCACGCAATCTTTTACATAACCCCATAGAAAAAAGTCTAGGGTGTTATGCCTGGTGATCTGGCCGGCGAAGAGATGGGCCCCCGCACGGCCAATCCACCGATTTGGGAAATGCATGTTAAGGGAATTTCGTACCAATTTCGTAATTTGTGTACAACCTGTACAATAATCTGACATCTAACAACTACCACGTGAAACTATTACTTTCTCTCACATATGGGGCAAAAACATTATGTGTACCTCGTTTCCTAATATTTCATTTGAGTGAAATTGTAAAGATAATTTGTGTACACCCTGTATATTCATTTCAAATCATATTATTTAGATGTTTATATGTTGCAATTTACGACCGGCGTAAAACAAAATTATCGACGCTAGTAACTAGTTATCAGTATATCAGGTGGTATTCTTCTCTAGTTTGGTCTATTTTTTGTTATAGAAATAGATGTAGTACAATAGTTTATACACATAAATAACACAAACACATTATATGAGCTCAGTTCAACTGATAACAGATTGCTTTCCCATACTAGTTTTGCTACATAAGTCAATTGGTCTGCTGCTGACTGACTGAATAATATTATATACCGCAACATATATAATATTTATGTACCTTAGGTTACAGTGATCTGTCACTAATCCGTTGGTCCCCTAACTGAATAGTAATTATCAAAGACTGCCGCCTGACTAGTCACCTGTCTGAATAATATTTATCAAAGTATGCCGTCACATACGATCACTTGTCAGGTCATGGTCCTCACCTGAAGAATATCCACCCCGAGCGCGCCCACCTGAAGAATCTCCACCCCAACGCTACCGGGGGTTGAAAATTGCAGAACAAAACAAATCAGGATTCTCTAAGGCCTCACGAAAGTCACGAGGCCTTTCCACTTTTCAACTGGCCTCGAGGCTGAGGCCTGCAAAATATGCCTGAGCCCGGCCTCGAGGCCGAGCCAGGCCTCAGCCATGTCTGATATATATATATATATATATATATGTGTGTGTGTGTGTGTGTGTGTGTGTGTGTGTATATATATATATATATATATATATATATATATATATATATATATATATATATATGTATGGAAAAAGACGTAGACACCAATCGACCAGAGATGTACTCCGAGGGGATGTTAGGCAGGAGACAGGGAGTGCTGGAACTCCCGTTTCTCTGTCACTGTTCTCCTTAACTAATATTTTACGTGTCTCTCCTACCCACGTGAGCAGTCCAGCATGCTCTCAAGCACACACTTCTCCCTCTATTCCTCACTACACATACATGCATCTTGTATACTACACAATTTTTTCAAAATTTATAAAAAAAATTTAAAAAAGGCATCGTTGAGCCTTGGAGACCTTGTTTTCGGCTCTCTCCCGCTATGGAGGGGTCACTTTTGCGGGCACTCGCCCTTGACCCACTCCTTCAATAAATATATATATATATATATATATATATATATATATATATATATATATATATATATATATATATATATATATATATATTAATTAATGATTTATAATTTTTCTTAGTTATGAAGAAAGTGTTAAAATTTTAAATTTTCTCTTCCTAAAAAACAAGTTTTGGATCAACATTAACTTGTCAGTTTTCGCGAGAAAATTATTTTGCAAGTCCTTAACTTTATAACGTTTATGCAAAAATAAACTGATATTCTTCCTGCCTTCAGCTTGGGAGCAGAGTACTACACATTAGGCCGGGTCGAAATTTTAAATTCAAAAGGTACATATTGTGAGGGGGTTTCAATGGAACCCAGGAACCCCCTCATAAATTATTTTCGCTGTTTAAAGCCTCCTACCCCTGGTACAATTTTTCACTTTTTGACCTATATTGAAGAATGTTCCATCTATACGAGACTTACTCTACATTCAGGTTTTTTGATGACACAAATCTTTATTAACGTATAATATTTTATTTAATAATGTACAGTATTAGGAAAATTAATTAAGTACAATATATTCAGAAGAAAAAATTAGAGGCATAATAAATGTGCTAAAATTCAATTCACTTTTTCATTGCTCTTTATCACATTAAAAGGGAAAAAATTGTCAATATCATTAGGAAATTTTATTTCATATGTTTCTTACTCATTCCATTGGGCCTTCCATTCAAACTTGGGCAGTTTTCGCCTTGATTCTAATGAGTTTAAGATAAACTTTTGACGGTTGTCATATCCTATTCTTTCCTGACATGCCCTTGTGATTTACTTCAAGAGTAGGGAATATTATAAGGAGTAGAGATAGGGCTTATAAAAAGAGATAGGGCTTATAAAAAAGTTCAGGCGTGATTTGAAATCTCCATTGTTCGTAACGGCAAAGAAAACTCCAAGCGATTCTATCAATACGTCAATAATAGGAATCCAGTAAAGAGTGTCTTTGGGCCGTTGAAAAATGCTGACGGAGAGCTACTTTCTGAGAACAACCAAATGGCTACTCTGCTAAACGAGTTTTTTACGTCAGTTTTTACAATAGAAGATGTAACGAATATCCCTACGGTCATAAACATAATACCTTTTGACAATGGTAATACTTTAGATAATATTGTGGTTAGTGAAAGGGAGGTAATGCGCTATATTGATAAAATGAAAATGCGTAAATCACCGGGGCCGGATTCCATATATCCCATACAACTAAAAGAATTAAAAGATAGCATTGTTGTGCCGCTAACAAAGATTTTTAATGCGTCTATTTCTGAGGGGTGCGTACCAAATAATTTCAAGTTAGCAAATGTAACACCTATTTTTAAGAAAGGCGATAAAGGTGCGGCGGGAAATTATAGGCCAATCAGTTTAACGTCTGTTGTAGGTAAGCTACTGGAATCAATAATTAGGGATCGTATAATCGAACACTTGGAATTGCATAACTTGATTACAAATATTCAGCACGGATTTAGGCGAAACAAATCTTGCTTAACTAATCTTTTAGAATTTTTTCAAAGCGTGGTTGAAGTTTACGATAGTCATCGGGCGGTTGATGTAGTGTATTTAGATTTTCAAAAAGCGTTTGACACCGTACCGCACAAAAGACTCATTGAAAAAACTAAGGCTCATGGAATTAGGGGTGTAGTAATAAATTGGATAGAAGAGTGGTTGCGAGGTAGGAAACAGAGGGTGGTCGTT
The DNA here is from genome assembly GCA_023014485.1 of Bathynomus jamesi. Taxonomy (NCBI): domain Eukaryota; kingdom Metazoa; phylum Arthropoda; class Malacostraca; order Isopoda; family Cirolanidae; genus Bathynomus; species Bathynomus jamesi. The sequence continues at coordinate 124,608 of JAJOZX010004000.1, read as the reverse complement.
CATGGAGTGGAGTCTTCTTGGGCTAATGTAGCGAGCGGCATTCCTCAGGGTTCTGTATTGGGCCCCTTGCTTTTTCTTATATATATTAATGATTTAGATGTCGGCCTAGTCAGTACAGTTTCAAAGTTTGTGGATGACACGAAGTGAGGTGGTAGGGCAATTAATGATGAAGATAGAGGTAAAATCCAAGAAGATCTGAACAAAATCGTTGATTGGTCAATCATATGGCAAATGAGATTTAACGTCGATAAGTGCAAAATTTTACATATAGGTTCGCGTAACGGTAATTTTGCGTATATTATGTCAGGGAAGGAGTTGGCAAACGTAGAACAGGAAAAAGATTTAAGAGTTATCGTCACTGGTGATTTAAAGGTGGCGAAACAAAGTACAGTAGCGGTCAATAAGGCGAACAAGGTGCTAGGTTTTATAGGTAGGAATTTTGAGTACAAATTATTATTGTTCCTCTTTATAAGTCATTAGTTAGATCCCATTTGGAGTACGTGATCCAATTTTGGAATCCGCATATGCGAAAAGATATAGAGAAGATCGAAAGAGTTCAAAGACGAGCAACTAAGATGATTCCGTCGCTTAGGTCGAAGTCGTACGAGGATAGGCTTAAGGAGTTAAAATTGACTACACTCGAGACTAGGAGGCAAAGGGGTGATCTAATCCATGTTTTTAAAATTATGAATGGGTTCGATAACGTCAATAGAGATAACTTTTTCTAAATATCACATTATAATAGAACTAGAAATAATGGGTGTAAGTTGACAAGTAGAAGGTTCGAATAATAAATAGCTGGAATAGTTTGCCGGTAGAAGTTATTAGTGGCACGTCTGTAAACATGTTTAAAATTCGATTAGACGCATATGTTGATAGATTGGGTATAGCTTAAGGTAGTAAAATTAAAGTTTTGTGGTTCGGAACCTACGTAAAATTGTAGGTCCCCTCTGCCACCACGGAGAACATGCGCAATACACAACTACAACCACAGTTAGGTAGACCAGCCATGAGTGGATCCTAGAATCTTTGTTGGTCTGAAACATTATAACATTATACATTTGTACAAATGTAATGAACTTACATCTCGTACGCCTTCCATCTGTATGAAGAATGTCCTGAACGCGATGAAGCGTGGATGCAACTAGATTTTGGCCTTTGTAGGTGGAATTCATCTTACGCTTTCCCATACTTCCTCCACGTGTCGCAGGAGTTTCTCTCTCCTTTTAGTTGACTTCTATTTTTACATTTTTAGACTACATAACCCCAAATATATCAAGATTATGGTCAGATGGATTGGGCAGCCAATCAATCAGATAGTGTCCTCCTGATGACCGAAGGGGATTTATACGAACTGGGCTCTTCTTATCTTATGGTAAATAAAATGGTTGACCATCGGCAAATAAATATACAGTACATTAGTGATTTTTGTTACACACACACACACACACACACACACACACACAGAGTGTTTGCACGTTATAGTTTCTTGAAAAAGATTTCAGGTGAACGATAACAGTCTTCACACTGTGGAAACCATTAATCTTTGCAGAATAACTCGCCTCAAAGAAAAATTACTACCCGAACATGTTTTACAAATTTCCCCCTCTGCATGCGATTTCTCTCTGTTAAGAAATGTTTACTATAGAAATATATAATGGAGTATAATGTTATAATGTTTAGTATTGTTGCCCTGATGATGCCGTGAATCACAGTGTGAAAGTGACAAAAAAGATTCAATTCGTTCATTTACAGACTTCGAAATTGCTGGGAAAAGTCTTCGCTGACACGTTTTGAAATCCTGAAAAGTCTTCGCTGGCACGTTTTAAAATCACGAAAAGGTTTCATTTACTCTACGAGAAGATTATTTGAAGTTTACATTATCTTATAAAAAACTCATCATGTTTTATTTTCAAAGAAAATAAGTCATATTATATATGACCTAAAAAGTATCTCCGCTCTCTTCGTCAATATAATACAGAATTTCTCAGCTCTACAGGCTTAGTTCCATATCTTCCCTCCATTTCATAACCTCTCCGCGAAAGCTGAATGGTTTTCTGTCAATCCCAGAATGGCTGATTATTTGACACTTCGCCAATTTCACTCATACCAAGAAATTCAACCTCTTTGAACGGAAGGCTTATCCATCTTAGGAAAATATAGAATCTAGATTATTTGGGTAAGCTATAATAGAGCCTTATTTTTACGGACGAGTTAGGAAACTGTTTTCTTTATTTAAACATTCATTTTGCGGTAGATACAGTAGTATGCACGCATTTGTGTTGGGGAGTACCAGTGTTAAGGGGGGTGGGATGCCAATCCCCCCAAAATAAAAAATTAATATAGAATCCCCCCAAAATCCCCCCAAAATCCCCCCAAAATAAAAAATTAATATAGAATGTAGTAACTATCCTAACCTAACCTAATTTAAACTTGAATATAGCGTATTGTAACCAAACCTAGTCTACAAACTAACCTTGAATATAGATAGATAAAATATTTTTTGAAAATGTAAATGCCGAGCTCTTCTCTGACGACTGGGTCCACAAATTAAGTTGGAGCATTTCGCCTCATTTGTAGGATTTGGTGTAGGAGGGTGTTGTTATCGTTCTTCTCCTATACCTCGTAACCATCTACGCATGATTTCTCAGGTGCTATGCAGAGAAACATACATGACATTGAATGATGCCGAGCGCTTCTATGCAGCCGTCACACGTGTGTATATATATATATATATATATATATATATATATATATATATATATATATATATATATATGAATAATTATAAACTTAACAGAAATTACTACCTAAAATCTGAAAGTGATGCGTTTATTTAATGACTTTTCACGGATTGTATTATTATTTGGAATATTTCTGAAAAGCGAAAATACATTTCGTCCTCAGTAAAACCAATTAAACTTCTTATTTCTTTCCATCATACAAGTTAAGATGCTTTTCAGCTCGTCGACCAATGAAACCATATTTTAAAAATCTTTTAGAAACGCATTCAGTCTTTTATATTTATCAAATAAAAATTATTTAAATTTCTTCTATCATAAATGTTAAGATTTGTATCTAAAAATTATATATATATATATATATATATATTATATATATATATATATATAAAAATTATTTCACGAAAGTAACACGTGAATAATATTTATGATGAAAATAACCACGAAGGAAAAAGGAAGGAAATACAGAATGGTGCTCAAGCGCTTTCGTCTAATGACATCTTCAGGAACACTGAAATAAATAACAAGTTCGAGACTATATATAGGTCACAAAAGAAGTAGAAAAATGTAGGAGGAGCATACACATTTATTTTTTTACCTATATATAGTCTCGAACTTGTTATTTATTTCAGTGTTCCTGAGGATGTCATTAGACGAAAGCGCTTGAGCACCATTCTGTGTTTCCTTTTTCCTGCGTGATTAGTTTCATCATATATACATATACAGGGTGTGTGTGAATTACGTTAACACTTCTATGGAAGAATACTTTCCATAAAGGTGTTATACAGTATATTATGTTAACACTTCTATGGATAGTATTCTTCCATAGAACTGTTAACATAATTTAGACACACCCTGTGTATAGACAGTATATATATATATATATATATATATATATATGCAATAAAATCACAGAACAACACGTGATCTTTCTAATAAGCAAAGAACCACAGCGAAAAGAAAAAGGAAACACGAAATCCGAGCGCTTTCGTGATATATTCACATCTTCAGGGACAAGAAAGAAGATGTGAATATATCACGAAAGCGCTCGGATTTCGTGTTTCCTTTTCCTTTTGGTTCTTTGCATATACACACACACACACAAACACACAGGATGTTTCATAACATGTGGGACGCACTTTCAGGATGGATTCAGGACCTGAAAACAATGAAAAAAGCTTATGTGAATATATGCCCGAAATAGCTTTGTGTCCGAGTTTCAGCCCGTTTTGTGTTCCAGCAATTCTTTCCACAAACTGTTTACAAACACTGTTTGCCGACAATGTTTGTGAGTGTGTACGAGACTTAGTTCACGTATAGCCTTGCCGATTGTAATGTTTCGTATACTCTATGACATGTTTCAATATCGTTGAGTGTAGAGCCATCAGTCAGTCAGAGGTGCATCACGGTGTTTCACTCTTTGTATTTGTAACTTCTTACCGTGAATAAGTGCAATCCAGTGAAAAAGAAAAAGCCTTAAGTTTTTGTGCTATTCAGTGATAGTGTGCATTTGAAGTGAGAATAGAGGGTTATTCAGAAAGAGAAATGGTAGACATGCTTCTCATGTATGGACTTGCCGAGTGTAATGCGGCCGCAGTTAGACGTCTGTATGGGGAAAGGTTTCTGAATCGCTGTCTGCCAGAGAAGAAGACCTTTCAGAGAATAGACGAGCGTCTTGGTGATACAGGATCATTCAACAAACGAGTTTCAGATGGTGGTAGACCAATCAGCGCCAGAACTGTTGAGTTGGAAGAACGGCGATAAAGGTAAGGCGGATGCTTGCTGGAACACATACCGGGCTGTAACTCGGAAACAAAGTGATTTCGGGCATATGTTTATATAAACGTTTTTCATTTTTTCAGGTCCTGAATCCATCCTGAAAGTGTGTCCCACATATTATGAAACACCCTGTATATTATTTTGTCGGCCGTAGAGACCGTAGAGAGAGAGAGATAAATCTCAGTCCAATTTGTGATGAGACGCCACTTTGTTTTTCTGGACTTGCTTGAAATGAAGCTCTGAGATTTTGTCGCACATTTTCAGCTGAATACTGTATATACTGTATATGTAAACTAAAGCGCGCTGCGATCGACTTCGGCCTGCGATCGACCTTTGGGTTTTTTAATAGTATGGTAAATTGTGCGCATGCGCAAACCACTGGAAACGAAGCGCGAGGTTGTGCAGTGCGTGTATTGTTTATTAGGTTTTTTTTTCAAATTTTTTAATTTCCAATATAAATTTTGCTCTGTATTTCGGTATAAATACTCGTAGGTAAGAAATAGCAGAATGTGCAAAGTAATATGTGAATAAGTTTTAGTTGGTATTTGAGTATATAATAAGCCTATGATGGTAGATGTGGCTCCACGCGGTGCCGCATGCAGTAACTCTCTTAAACCTTTATATGATGAGTAAGTAATATGTCTTTTTGAAGCTACGTCAAATATAGGTTAGAGGAAGTGTTATACTGTGTATATGACACCCAACGCTAATTGCAAATGTTTTTGAAAAACCGATAAATGAAATTTGTTTAGTTTAGTATCTTATGAAATATTTTGGTATTTTTTTTTTACTGAAAATTGTAAAAATAAAAACTCTATTTCCTCGCTTCCGAGGGAAGAAAAAAAAATGCATGTCCATTTAACATGTAGTACACTCCTTCTGATCTAATAAAACCAGTCAGGTCTAAGAAATTAGTACTATGGGTGTAGCTGTAGGCATGGCTTTAATGGTAACAAATGATACCATCAAGTGCGAATGGAATATTATATATCGCATGAAAAGGAAACAATAATATTTTAGAGCAGACGAATATAATTTTGAAAGTTTTTATATTAAACATAGCGTTCAGTGCTAAAAACGAAAGATCATATTTGTTCTTATTTATAAGCATCTCCTAATCATTTTTGGTTTAAAAGGTAACTCTCACCTAATTTGTGTATTGAGGAATATTAAACTGAGAGGCACCCGTTGAGAGCTCATAAGGCAGGATATGGCAATTTACTAAAATAATTTTTAGAATTTTTGTGCAGAACCTCTTCTCCCTAACAACTTAATTTGGAAGTTTGTAAATATTTTTCTTAAAGTTTTCTTTAGTGTTATAAACTCTTTGTTTTACTTTGAAAGCTGCAAACATTATATATATATATATATATATATATATATATATATATATATATATATATATCTATATATATATATATATATATATATATATATATATATATATATATATATATATATATATACATATACCAGCGCTCGAACTACATAAGTGTCATTATGAGTTAAAATCTATGCATATATAGATACACACTATACATACAGGCATACACTGATGGGTAATTTTATTGGATCACCTGAAGATCAGGGCCCCCAGCCTTCTTTAGTTAGCTTTATAAAGGCTAACTAACGAAAATATCACGACCTAACCTAACCAATCGTCAAGGGCGTACAGTTGACCTAATGATTGGTTAGGTTAGGTCGTGATATTTTATTCATTTTTTCATCGTGTTCACATAAGTTGAGCGGATATTCCGTGATTAATGAGAACTCCCACCGAGTTTTCTCTATTAAGTCTAATAATTAACCCTTTAACGCCGAACATTTTTGTAGGGTTAAGTCTAAATGCGTGTATTTGAAACGGTACGTATTCGACCCAGTCGGCGTTAGAGGGTTAAGTTGGAAGTGAGCATTTAGAGTATACTCTTTGCGCATCTGCTCTCTCACAGCAGGAGAGGAACACTTATTTCAGGTAAACTATTCACTCGCTGATCCGCAATGTAAAAGTTTTATCAATGAAATGTTTTAATATCGTAAAACTCTTCCTTGAAACTGCTTACTGTATTTATCGGCTTATAAGACGCACTTTTTTTCCTTATAAATACCTTAAAAAATCGCCCTGTGTCTTAGAAGCCGAAAGTGGCAATACAGCACATCAATAGCACAAGTGTGTGAATGGGTGCTGAAGTCATGGCATGATGTTAGGACTGAAATTGTGGTCAAGTCCTTTAAAAAATGTGGTATAAGTAATGCGATGGATGGCACTGAAGATCATTTATTGTATGAGAGTGACAGTGATACAAGTGAAGATGATGATGATTATGATGATGGGGATAATGATGATAATGTCAGTAATGAATCTGAAGTTGATTAATAACAAATAATAAGAGTAATAATCATATTATCTTTCTTTGTTGGCTTTTGGGTTTTCTTTTTATTGAATTTTACATATCCATTGTATTAACAATAAAGTGCATCAAAAACTTTTTTTCTTGAATTTACCTTTCCAAAATTAAGGTGCGTCTTTTACAGCGCAGCGTCTTGTAAGCCGTCAAATACGATATTTGCTTATTAAAACGTGTGTTTGCATACAATGCACAGTTACATGAATGATATAACGTCGTGAATGGCAGTAACATACAGAGTTACTCACTCTAGCCTACGAGTTTTTTTAAATTAGAATAGGTTTTGTAGTTTTACTATCATAGATACTCCACGAATGGCATAATATAAACACTTCACAATAGACGTTACAATAGACGGACATGTTTAAACATAAAGATACAGTAAGTTCTGTGGAAGGAGAAACTGATTATTATATATAATATAATCAGCACAAATATATATATATATATATATATATATATATATACTGTATATGAAATACAGTTTTTATTTTTACAATTTTCAGTAAAAAAAAAATACCAAAATATTTCATAAGATACTAAACTTAACAAATTTCACTTATCGGTTTTTCAAAAACATTTGCAATTAGCGGTGGGTCTCATATATACAATATAACACTTCCTCTAACCCAGTGATTCCCAACGTGGGGCGCACGCCCCACAGGGGGGCAATTTGAATATTTTGGGGGGCAATTTGAAAATGCTACAAAATGAAATTTATACATAATAATATAGTTAGCTTCAATCTCAAGTTTCTTGACTCATATTTAATGTAACTCATATTGAATGTACTCATATTATAGAAATTTAAAATTATAACTTTTCAACTGAGAAAGTTTATTTCAAGGTAATAATTTAGTTAGCTTCAACCTCAGGTTTATTTACTCATATTGAATGTACGGTAACTCATATTAAATGTACTCATATTATTGTAAATTTTAAATAATACCTTTTCAACACAAAATTTGTTTTTATATTAATGGGGAGCATCAAATTTTTTGAGGTGTCGAGGTAGGGCATGGCGCAAAAAAGGTTGGGAACCACTGCTCTAACCTATATTTAACGTAACTTCAAAAAAGACATATTACTTACTCATCATATAAAGGTTTAAGAGAGTTACTGCATGCGGCACCACGTGGAGCCACATCTACGATCATAGGCTTATTATATATACTGTATATTGTACGTCAGAAAGATCAAGGATATGATATATTAAACGTGGGGAAATATTATTTTAAACAAAGTGTAAAAACCTTATATAACTGTAAAATATAAAAGGATGAAGAAATTAATAAAAATCTGGTATTTAGCCAAACCAAAAATTACTCTGTCCCATGAACTTGTAATTTCATTCAAAAGTTGATAATTCCTGAAATAATATCAGCATTATAATAGAAGATAAAGCTAAACTCGTATATTTCACACTGGGAACAGTAATCGTTCGTGTACAGAAAAAATTGGCCCCTGTATCTTGTGTTTGTAATACTTTGGATCGTGTATTAACGTTAACATCTCGAGAAGCAATAGGAAATATTTTTACCTCCTCAAGAAGACCATGCATCGGATTCAATTTTAAAGCCAAACAATACATTGTTTACAGCAAACATGTGTTTATCTCATTTAAAACTAGAACAGCAAACTAAAATCTTAAGAGACGCAACAAATACAAGGAACCCTTCCAAATTCAAAATAATGAACGTATCGAAAAATGTGATTTTTATCGCATGAGGTAAGGTAAGCCTAAAGCTTGCTTCTTCTGTACAGGTGAAAAAATAGGCCTGCAATTGGAGGTAAATTATTTTAAGAATGCTGCAAATTTTTAATTAAAAAAAATGAATCCTCTCCTTGGTCTTATTTTTTTTATGGATATACTTTTAACTGCATTCGTATGATGCCTTACTTATCCTCTTAAATTTCCTTTAAGCGAGGAGCAAGCACTGATTTCGGAGGCTCAACTCCGATGGTGCTGGTTAATAATAATCTGGGAGTTAGCGCAATGGGTTGTATTAGTCGAATTGATCTCTGTGCCCGTTTCTAGCACTCCTAACTGATTACGCTGGTCAACAAATTTTACCCTTTTTTTTTGTTTATTCGATGAGGTTCTGTGTTCTTGATAGAATTTTCAACGCTGATTACGAATATGGCTTCGGAAATCTTGTATTACGCAGTGGCTTCTCTGACTAATGTCCAGCAGTAGTCAGCCAGCATCGTTAGGCCCCACCTTCCTTAGTACCGTTTTTCCATTGTAGAAATGTCCTGATGAAATCTTCCCTATGTTCGTCACTAACGTCATCAAGGTCGGTCGGAAAAAAGTCCAAATGGGAGTGCAGGAAATGTACCTTTAAGGACATATTAACCCTCATTAACCTAAACGCTTTAAAACTCTCTCCAACCAACTGCATGCAGCTCGGTGCCTTGTTCTTACCTAAAATGTTTTTGACGACTGCTTTAAAGGCTTCCCATGCAACCCTCTCGGTTCTGTCTAGGACTCAATCAAAACGACTGTCATTCATAACTTCTCTAATCCGTGAACCAACAAAAATGCCTTCTTTTATCTTTGCCTCACTAATTATTTGCGGAAATTTCTGTTTCAAGTATCGAAATCCTTCACCTTCCCTGTTCATCGCTTTCACGAAGTTTTTTCATTAGTCCGAGCTTAATGTGGAGAGGTGACAGGTATATCTTCTTGGGATCAAACCCGCTGTTTATATGCGACGCTCTTTTGCCCAGGAACTAAAGCTTGGCGATGTGGCCACTCCTTAATGGTATAATGAGAATCTCTGGTCCGACTGTCCCATTCACAAAGAAAGCAGCAGTACTTTGTATATCCCACCTGCATGCCAAGAAGAAGAGCTACGACTTTCAAATCGCCAAAACTGTGCCAGTTGTACTTAGTGTACTCTATGTAATTCAAAACAAGCTCCATATTTTCATTCAATTCTTTCATATGAATACCATGTCCGACGGGAATTGATGGATAAACGTTTCCATTATGTAACAGCACAGCCTTCAGACTTAACCTGGATAAATCAATGAATACATTTCCTCTCAAACAAAAGAATTTGGTCAAATCGTTTTGACAGTTGCGAAACACAGAAATGTTAGTGTTTTTACCAACAGATTCCACCCTTGCAACCTACAACCTAGTAGCTCTGCTTGACTCTTAGATAAGCTTAAGTCCCTGACGAGGTCATTTAACTCACTTTGTGTAATTAAATGAGGCTCTCTTGGCTCAGGTGGTTGAAAATCTGGGTTATGTCTTGTTCCAATTTCATAGGCTCGTCTAGTTTCATCGTCTAAGGTCCACGTCTCTGGCCGCTCTGGTATAGGAAAACTTTCACCGTGTGACACTAGGTCTTATTACCGATGGAAGATTTGAATACTCAATCAATCTTTTGCGTTTAGAAAGAAATCCAGAAAAATTCGTCAAACAAAAGTAACAGATTATGACATGAAATAGAGTAGAATTCGTATGCTTTTTTAATGAAAGGAGTCATATTCTTCTTTTGAAATTTGAGAGTGAACTCACCGCATACGTAACAGAAGGTATCAGGGTTGTTAACACATTTCCAAGACATAGTGGCTTTTTATAGCTTTTGACACACAACATCGTTGAGTGACAACCAACAAACTACTAACGGCAGTGTTTTTTCAGACAACGCAGTGCAGCGGTCACTATTGCATCATCCTTACTAGCACGGTTGTCAGATTGTGCGATTTTAACGCCCAATGAATTTTAATTTTTAAGCACCTCAAAAACTGGAAAGTAATAAGTCTTATGATATTTTCTTTTGCAATATGGAAAATTATGGTGAAGCTGTTATTTACAAAAAAAAACCTTACAAATACTCAAGGTGATAATAATGAAATAAAGGAATAGAAAATTTCTCGAAAACCGTGAGTGATATAGAAATTTCAAGTTCATTTCTGTAATCAGCGATAAAAAATCTATAAGAATCACATAATTTTGTTGAGGAAACAAAATCTTTGTTGATCAGTGTTATTATTATTATTTAAACTGTTAGAAAAAGGGGCAGTACAAGTAGTATAGTTTCTCTTTGGTGAATGGAACCAGAGACTTTTGCATTGGACTGTAATGCATAATACCATTCGGTGTATAATTCGGCTTTTCTTTGTACATTATTTTAAGTCTGCTGTCTCACTTAATATACCAACTACAGGAGAGAGTGCATAAATTTTCACGTTTGGAGTTAAGTAAGATGGCAATCTTTTAGGTTTACGAGAAACTTGGTATCGCGTTTATTATTCGTGCCGGCAAAGTTGTATAACTTTCAGGAACGTTATAGTTTACATGTGTGTGTGTGTGTGTGTGTGTGTGTGTGTATACACGTGTCTGTAAAGCACGTGATCGTTCCTGTGCAGTAAATTCCGCCCATCAGAATTCATGAAGAAAACAATGGAAAAACTATTATTAGGATATATATATATATATATATATATATATATATATATATATATATATATATATATATATATATATGTGTGTGTGTGTGTGTGTGTGTGTGTGTGCATAATGTGTATAATGTGTTACACAGATTCCCTGTAACATATATATATATATATATATATATCTGTAACATATGGTAACATATCTGGAACGATTTTGAAATCTCCATAGCTCGTGACGGTAAAGAAGACACCAAGCGATTCTTTCAATACGGCAATAATAGGAATCCAGTAGAGTGTCTTGGGGCCGTTCAAAAATTATAACGGTGAGCTAGTTTCTGAAAAACAACCAAATGGCTACCCTGCTAAATGAATTTTTTACGTCAATTTTTACAATAGAAGATGTAATGAATATACCTACGGTTATAGACATAATACCTTTTGACAATAGTAATACTTTAGATAATATTGTGGTTAGTGAAAGGGAGGTAATGCGCTATACTGCTAAACTGAAAATGCGTAAATCACCGGGGCCGGATTCCATATATCCCATACAACAAAGATTTAAAACAAAGCATTGTTGTGCCGCTAACAAAGATTTTTAATGCGTCTATTTCTGAGGGGTACGTACCAGATAATTTCAAGTTAGCAAATGTAACACTATTTTTAAGAAAGGCGATAAAGGTGCGGCGGGAAATTATAGGCCAACCAGTTTAACATCTTTTGTAGGTAAGCTACTGAAATCGATAATTAGGGATCGTATAGTCGAACACTTGGAATTGCATAACTTGATTCGAAATACGCAGCACGGTTTTAGGCGAAACAAATCTTGCTTAACTAATCTTTTAGAATTTTTCCAAAGCGTGGTTGAAGTTTACGATAGTCATCGGGCGGTTGATGTAGTGTATTTAGATTTTCAAAAAGCGTTTGATACCGTACCGCACGAAAGACTCATTGAAAAAACTAAGGCTCATGGAATCAGGGGTGTAGTAATAAATTGGATAAAAGAGTGGTTGCGAGGTAGGAAACAGAGGGTGGTCGTTGATGGAGCGGAGTCTTCTTGGGCTAATGTAGCGAGCGGCGTTCCTCAGGGTTCTGTATTGGGCCCATTGCTTTTTCTTATATATATTAATGATTTAGATGTCGGCCTAGTCAGTACAGTTTCAAAGTCTGCGGATGACACGAAGTTGGGTGGTAGGGCAATTAATGATGAAGATAGAGGTAAAATCCAAGAAGATCTGAATAAAATCGTTGATTGGTCAATCATATAGCAAATGAGATTTAACGTTCATAAGTGCAAAATTTTACATATAGGTTCGCGTAACGGTAATTTTGTGTATATTATGTCAGGGAAGGAGTTGGCAAGCATAGAACAGGAAAAAGTTTGAGGAGTTATCGTCACTGGTGATTTAAAAGTGGTGAAACAAAGTACAGTAGCGGTCAATAAGGCGAACAAGGTGCCAGGTTTTATAGGTAGGAATTTTTAGTACAAATTATTATTGTTCCTCTTTATGAGTCATTAGTTAGATCCCATTTGGAGTACGTGATCCAATTTTGGAATCCGCATATGCGAAAAGATATAGATAAAATCGAAAGAGTTCAAAGACGAGCAACTAAGATGATTCCGTCGCTTAGGTCAAAGTCGTACGAGGATAGGCTGGCTTAAGGAGTTAAAATTGACTGCACTCGAGACTAGGAGGCAAAGGGGTAATCTAATCCACGTTTTTAAAATTATGAATGGGTTCGATAACGTAAATAGAGATAGCTTTTTCGACATATCACAATATAATAGGACCAGAAATAACGGATGTAAGTTGACAAGTAGAAGGTTCGAGACAGCAGTTGCCAAAAACTTTTTTACGCATAGAATAGTAAATAGCTGGAATAGTTTGCCGGTAGAAGTAATTAGTAGCACGTCTATAAACATGTTTAAAAATCGAATAGACGCATATGTTGATAGATTAGGTATAGTTTAAGGTAGTAAAATTAAGGTTTTTGAAGTTCGGAACCCATGTAAAATTGTAGGTCCCCTCCGCCACTACGGAGGACATGCGCAATACTCAACTACAACCACAGTTAAGTAAACCAGCCATGAGTGAATTCTAGGGTCTTTGTTGGTCTGAAATATTATAAGATTATCTCGGATACACACATGCCATTAAATCATTATTACAATTCTTGTGAACAGAGACTGTAAACGATATTTTTGAAGATTTTTTATTTTATTACGAATCATAATTATTTCGTATCATCGGAGATAAGTGTGTAATAAAGTAAATAAAGGCCTGAAAACGCCTCGATGTGACATCTATTTCCTTTCCTGTTTAACCCTTCCTCTTTGTTCTGAAGATTCTGTATCTAATTCGAAGGGGTAGGGGCGCAGATAAGATACTGATGCTGTCAGGAGACCCACATGCTCAATCCTGTTCTTTAGATTCCATCCATTTTGTTTGATTACGTAATTTTGTTTATGCACAAAATAGCCTTTTGTGAATTCCTAGATATAATATATACATGAGGTCGTGGGTTCGATATCCGATGGTGTTTGTAAATAATTATCTAAATATATTTGAAATGGATAATAATTATCTTTGAAATAACCACCTCGCTTCTTTAGACATTAATTTCACTTCAAATGTCAACGTTAAACTGTCTTACGTAGGGTATGGCATGGAATTCACGTAAGTTAGAAAAATCAAACGCTTATGTAATGATGGTGTCTGTGTGTGTGTGTGTACTGTATATATATATATATATATATATATATATGTAATTGAAATTTGGGAGTTCACTCAGAATGTCCATGTATCTGTAATTGCTTGGAAGAAATTTTGCAGGAAATGACACTAAATAAATTTTTTTTTTTTTTTTTTTGGCGAGTTGGGTCCCATTCAATAAAGTTCACGTGAAAATTAGTTTTCATATACTGTATATATTACATCGCATTGTATGTTGAAGATAGCTAAAAAATCTTGTAATCTGCGCAACTTCTATCGCCAAGAACTAAGAGTGATATGGAAAAGTTTATAGTTATCCAGCTGAAACTGAAATTAGATCTCAGCTAATTATTTGAAGTAACATACAAGACCTAAGAGTGATTACCGAAAGTGTGTATATATATATATATATATATATATATATATTATATATATATATATATAATATATATATATATATTATATATATAGGTGAAACTTTGCGATAAAATCTCAGAGTTTTATTTGAAGTAAATCCAAGAAAAAACAAATCGGTTTCTAAACCATGTTTTGATAAAATGTTGGTCCTATGCCAACGAAGTAGTGATTAGTTTTGCGAGATTGTAACGGGAAAGATTCATTGTGTGCGACAAAACCACAGAGTTTCATACGAAGTAATTCCGAGAAAATCAAAGTGGCGTCTTATCACAAATTGGACTGAAATTTATCTCCCTCTCTACATTCAACAAAATATTATATATTAGCGGAAGCTAACCAAAGGTTACCAAAGGTGTGTGTATATATATATGTACAGAGACATGTAAGAAGTAAATAGACAGCCCAGATTTTGCTGTAACAATTTTATTTGAAAATTAGAGTACCAATACTGTAAATTTTAATTTTTGAACAATTAAGGTTTAGCTATTAATACTTTGTTGACATTCCTTTAGCTGCTTTAAGAGCAGCAACTCGCCTAGGCATAGAATTAATGAGTTCTGAAATTGTAGCTTGAGGTATTTCTAACCATGTTTGGCGTAAAAGATTCAACAATTCTGATCGTGTTGCGGTTTTTTGGGCTTTTACGTAAAGTCTTGTCTAGTAATGCCCACACGTGTTCTATGGGGTTCATGTCAGGGAACTGACTCGGCCAAGGAAGTCGTTTGATACCATTTCGCTCCTCCCATTCTTTCGTCTTTTTTGCAGTGTGGCATGGGGCTCCATCTTCCACGAACAGGCAGCTGTCTTTTTCAATTTGACCACTTGAGAATATTGGCATAAGTCCTTCTTCAAAGATAGAAATGTAGGAAACGAATATTAGTCATAATAATGGCAAAAAAATTTGGATGCATACATTTTACCATAAAATTAAGGGTGTCTATTTACTTCTTGCATGACTCTGTATATATATATATTATACCTTTGGTAACCTTTGGTTAGCTTCCGCCCGAACTGTTCATTCTTGACGAATGTCAAGCTTTTCACGTGGAATCGGAACCGCGCTCCACCAGCAGCCCCAGCGTCTTAACCACTATGCCACCCAGGATCCCATTTATCTGCCAACCACTTTGTTTATTGTGTGGAAGGATGAACAGCTGGGTTTTGCTGCGCGCCAGTTGCCATTACGTGTCTCGATCCCCGAGCCGATGGATTCGTAGTCAGCGACACTAAACACTACACCACCGAGGCGCATACATGTATGTATCACGAAAATGCTATTAACGGTCTGTATATCGAGAAATAAGTGTGTCTGTTTGTGCATAAAATATGTGAGACAGCGTACACCAGATGATGCTGGTTATAACGTCACACATACACATAAAAATATGTGAGACGCGTGCTGATTTTAGGCATATATAATATATATATTATATATATATATATATATATATATATATATATATATATATATATATATATATATATATATATATATATGGGAATGAACTCAGAATGTTCCCTGAGGTTTTTTATGATACACACAGACCGTGCATGGAACAAGGAACTCTTCTAGGATAATTAAATCCACTATAGTCCGAATAAGTAATGGTATATGACAATACCATAGTTTTTTCTTTTTCATGATGCTAGCCCGACGTGAGCAACGGGTCACTCGCAAAGAGGTCCCAAAATATAGCTCCCTCACCAGCTATCTGCAAAGCAGATAGGATCCAGCTTTGGGACAGGATCTAGGGTTTAAAGCAGCCTAGTCCAGCTACATTTAGAACCTCAATATAAGCAAAAACTCGCTGCCTTCACGTCAGATTGAATACATCAAAGAAAAAGGGGGTAACTATTATATTTTTAGCCAAAAACCAAAACTTAATATTAATACATTAATACATTAAAACCAAACATTAATACATTACAATGAAAAAACCGAAAATTAATATAAAATTCAATGAACTTTCGAATATTCTTAAATTAATTTGAAATTGTATCAAATTTACAATCAAAAAATATATACATAACCCATTTTACTTTAAAATTATGTATAAAGCTCTGAAGATGTTCAAAGTATATGAACAAAACGCATCAGCAGAAGCAAAAATGAAGACAGTATTCTTAGCATACTGCAAATTCTTATTTAGAATTATTATTAAGAAACTCAGTACTGAAAATAAAAAAC
The DNA here is from genome assembly GCA_023014485.1 of Bathynomus jamesi. Classification (NCBI taxonomy): domain Eukaryota; kingdom Metazoa; phylum Arthropoda; class Malacostraca; order Isopoda; family Cirolanidae; genus Bathynomus; species Bathynomus jamesi. Next base: position 107,954 of record JAJOZX010004000.1, on the reverse strand, counting down.
TATTCAGAATATTGGAAATTAAATGTAAATCCTTTATAAATAATAATAATAATAATAATAATAATAACAATATTAACAATAACTTCAGCTATATTCCAATTCTTGCCCACTAAGCTATGACCTGGGAGCCTGTCTAGGGGCCCCCTATTAGCAGCGGGGCCCTAAGCAGCCGCTTAGTCCGCTTATGCCAGGAAACGTTCCTGCGTAAACCTATTTATCTATCATGTAGGATCTAGCTTTAACAAATTCTAATTGCTAATATTAACGGAAGATAAACTTTCGTCGGAGCAAAATTTCTCAAAACGGAAAAGACAACCAAAATTTCCTAATAAGAATAACGATCAAATATTCCATTTTGCTTACAGTTAGGGTTTTTTATGAATTTGTTAACTTCATTGAATAATTGAATAACATTTATTAATAATAATTAATTAAATACATTCGTTTTACAATTTACAATGACATGAATAATTGTGAAGCTCGATTATTTATTTTATTTAATTTGCCCCTTAAGCTTTAGGCTTTACTGGGCTCGTTAAAAACACAGAGCAATTTAGATGAAATACAAAGCATAAAAGATCATTAAGTATTCTTGTTTTCATCAATTATTATTTGGTAAATAAAGACTGTATTTCTAAAAGGTTTTTCAAATATGGTTTTGGTGGTCAACGAGATAAAAAGAATCTTAACTTGGATGATGGAAGGAATGAAGAAGTTTATTTGGTTTTATTAAGAACGAAATAAATTTTCAGTCTTTAGAAATATTCCAAATAATAGTAATAATAATAATAATAATAATAATACAATCTATAAAAGTTCATTAAATCTTCATGTTTTCAATTTAACAGTCACCTACAGTGTGTGTGTGTGTATATACTGTATATATATATATATATATATGGGATGAATTTCACAATTAAACACGTGAAATGAATGAATGATGCAAACCCACAAGGAAAAGGAAAAGCTATTCCAAGGTCTTTCCTGTATTCAGAAGTACACCTCGTCAGGGAATGAAGGGAGAAGGCGAGATAACGAAAATACATACATATGTACAACGGGACAGAAAAATATAAAAAATCAGCACATGATTAACAAGAGTTGATTAATTAAAGGCAAAAGGTATTTTAACAGGATATTGTCAATTTTATACATTTTTGCACTGTTATTGAAATTATGTTTAAAATGGATAAATGCGTAAATCACCGGGGCCGGATTCCATATATCCCATACAACTAAAAGAATTAAAACAAAGCATTGTTGTGCCGTTAACAAAGATTTTTAACGAGCGCTTTAGAACTATCCCACTTGATACTATGATTACATCTGTACATATGGTTAAACAATACATTAGAATTATTTGCTGTTCTGCACGCATATTTATGCTGTTTTACCCTAATATCTAACGTTTTTCCCGTTTCGCCTATAGGCCCTATATACTGAGTTATATTTTGTACATCCTATCGAATACATATAACCAACCGCATTATCGGGGCTATTCTTTATTAGGCGTGATTTAACAGTATGTATTATTATACTTAAAAACTACATTCATAACAATTGCTTTAAAAATAGGTGTTACATTTGCTAACTTGAAGTTATCTGGTACGCACCCCTCGGAAAGAGACGCATTAAAAATCTTTGTTAACGGCACAACAATGCTTTGTTTTAATTCTTTTAGTTGTATGGGATATATGGAATCTGGCCCCGGTGATTTAAGCATTTTCATTTTACAAATATAGTGCAGTACCTCCCTTTCACTCACCACAATATTATCTAACGTATTACCATTTTCGAAAGGTATTATACCTATGATCGTAGGTATATTCATTACATCTTCTATTGTAAAAATTGACGTAAAAATTCGTTTAGCAGAGTAGCCATTTGCTTGTTCTCGGAAACTAGCTCACCGTCAGAATTTCTCAACGCCCCCAACACGCTCTTTACTGGATTCCTGTTGTTAATGCATTGAAAAAATCGCTTAGGGTTTTCTTTGCCGTCACGAGCTATGGAAATTTCAAAATCGCGCTTGGACTTTTTTATTTCACATTTCGCTTCACGCCTTAAAGATATATAGTTGTTTCGTAATCACAAATTGTCTTTGTCGCACTTATGTAGCCTATAAGCCCTATCTCTACTCTTTATAATATCCCTTACTCTAGAAGTAAACCACAAGGGCTTGTTATTTGCTTTCGCACGCTTAATCTTGTACGGTACACATTCCTCATTTATAGTCCGAAACACTGTTCAGACACACACAACAAGCGTTATTATTAATAGGCTTACGAAAAACTTAAAATCTGAACTGATTCAAGCACGGAAGCTTATCTTTTCTGGATCTAAAACTTTGGAGATGCTTGAATCAGTTCAAATTTGAAGTTTTTCGTAAGGCTACTAATAATAACTCTTATGTGCGTTTCTATTCTGACTATCATCCCTCGATTAAATCTTCTATTTTCTCTGCCATGTTTCTTAGAGTATTGAGAGTTGGCAGTCCTGAATTTTTAGATTCCGAGTTATGCAATATCATGAATATTGGTACTAAATTATGTTATCCTATTTCATTTTTAGATAACTGCCTTAGGAAAGCAAAGAATAGGTATTATAATAGTGTAACTGTAAAGGAATTTGAGCGTAAAAATATCCTTAGCCTATATTACCATGTTAATTTTCAATACCTTCCGACTTTACTTAAGAAAGGCGATAAAGGTGCGGCGGGAAATTATAGGCCAATCAGTTTAACGTCTGTTGTAGGTAAGCTACTGGAATCAATAACTAGGGATCGTATAATCGAACAGTTAGAATTGTATAGCTTGATTAGAAATATGCAGCACGGATTTAGGCGAAACAAATCTTGCTTAACTAATCTTTTAGAATTTTTCCAAAGCGTGGGTGAAGTTTACGATAGTCATCGGGCGGTTGATGTAGTGTATTTAGATTTTCAAAAAGCGTTTGACACCGTACCGCACAAAAGACTCATTGAAAAAACTAAGGCTCATGGAATTAGGGGTGTAGTAATAAATTGGATAAAAGAGTGGTTGCGAGGTAGGAAACAGAGGGTGGTCGTTGATGGAGCGGAGTCTTCTTGGGCTAATGTAGCGAGCGGCGTTCCTCAGGGTTCTGTATTGGGCCCCTTGCTTTTTCTTATATATATTAACGATTTAGATGTCGGCCTAGTCAGTACAGATTCATAGTTTGCAGATGACACGATAAATGACGAAGATAGAGGTAAAATCCAGGAAGATCTGAAAAAAATCGTTGATTGGTCGGTCACATGGCAAATGAGATTTAATGTCGATAAGTGCAAAATTTTACATATAGGTTCGCGTAACGGTAATTTTACATATAGGTTCGCGTAACGGTAATTTTGCGTATAGTATGTCAGGGAAGGAGTTGGCAAGCGGAGAGCAGGAAAAGGATTTAGGAGTTATAGTCGCTAGTGATTTGAAAGTAGTGAAAGAAAGTACAGCAGCGGTCAATAAGGCGAACAAAGTGCTAGGTTTTATAGCTAGGAATTTTGAGTACAACTCGCGCAATATTATTGTTCCTCTTTATAAGTCATTAGTTAGATCCCATTTGGAGTATGCGATCCAATTTTGGAATCCGTATATGCGCAAGGATATGGACAAAATCGAATGAGTTCAAAGACGAGCAACTAAGATGATTCCCTCGCTTAGGCCAAAGTCGTACGAGGATAGGCTTAAGGAGTTAAAAACTGACTACACTCAAGACTAGGAGGCTAAGGGTGATCTAATCCACGTTTTTAAAATTATGAATGGGTTCGATAACGTAATTAGAGAGAGCTTTTTCGACATATCACAATATAATAGGACTAGAAATAACGGATGTAAGTTGATAAGTAGAAGGTTCGAGACAGCAGCCTCCAAAAACTTTTTACGCATATAGTAAATAGCTGGAATAGTTTGCCGGTAGAAATAATTATTAGCACGTCTAAAATGTTTAAAAATCGATTAGATGCATATGTTGATAGATTGGGTATAGTTATATGATAGTATAATTAAGGTTTTTGTGGTTTGGAACCCACGTAAAATTGTAGGTCCCCTCCGCCACCACGGAGGACATGCGTAATACACAATTACAAACATGGTTTGGTAGACCAGCCACGAGTGGATCCTAGGGTCTTTGTTGGTCTGAAGCATTATATGCCTGCCAGAAAGGATACCAGAAAGTTCAGGTTAGGTTAGGTTAGGTTTTGTGTGTATCACCAATTTGACACATCTCTTGAATTTCAGTCACTGTTTAAATTGCTTAATTTTACGTACATATTGACTTATTATATATGTATGTGTGTGTGTGTGTGTGTGTGTGTGTGTGTGTGTGTGTGTGTGTGTGAATGCATACATATGTACTTTTTTCTAAGACTTGAATCCGTTCATCCTTCTTAAAAATTTCGTTTCAAAGTTAGCGTTTTATATCGTAATTGTGGTTTAAAATGCAAGTAAAATTACCTCAAACAAAAAACTCGAGGTTAAACTCTCAATTTGAAAGTGAAAAATTCATTTTACGAGGGAACACTTTTTCACTCGCAGAAAATATTATACAGATTTGAGGAAAGGCTTTGAAAAATAATGTTCAGAGAAGTTTCTACCTAATGCATTAATTAATTACATTAACTCCGCGTCCAGAATATGTAGCGACTCGGGCATGGTTCTGATTAATCAGTTAATCATTGTTTCGAATTTATCATTAATTAATCAAAAAATATTTTTAGAAAATAATGGGAAATTATTAATTTTCTTCATAATTTCAGCATCATTTTACCTCAAATTTTGTAATGTATCATTTGAATTTGGCACCTTTTTGCGTGTATAAACTGTCTAATCCGCCCATGCCTGATTTCTTGAACTAAAGCAAATTAAATATTTGAGCAAAATGTTTTCTTCGGTCTTATCTCACGCAACAGAAACAATAAAACTCTTTCTTACTCTTTTCAGAAGTATTTAATTTTTAATCATTTTTAATCAGTTAATCATTGATTAAGTAGAAAATTTCATCATTTATCACTTTTTCCTAAAAATTATTAATTAACCATGCCCTAGTAGCGACCCGTGGTTCGGATCCGGCGTAATGCTGTAGATCAGCGGTTCTCAAACTTTTTCTTTTTCTGTACCCCTTGAATTCTTTCATGGTATTTTCTGGATTTTCGAGAGATAGACGATTTTTACTTTCTTTACGACCGTGTGACTGGTGTCCATTTGTTAATCGTATATAAAATTAAAAGGGTTATATTTTCAGGACCCCTTCGCGTACCCCAATTTAAGAACCACTGCTGTAGATCAGTGCTTTTCAACCGGGTGAATGGTTGACTCATGGGTGGATGAGATCATAATCAGGATAAATGAAAATTGTGAAAGAAGAATGTACACTTTATTTTGTTAAAGTAATCGTTGAATATTAGATATTAAAAGCATTGAATATTTTCTTCTTCAACAGTAATTAATTTTCATCTTGTCGTGTGATAACTAAAAGTAAACCATAATATCAATAATAGATACTGAAAGCATTGAATATTTTCTTCTTCAACAGTAAATAACTTTCATCTTGTAATCTGTAATGTGATAACTAAAAATAAACCATAATAATGAGCATTGAAAATTAAAAGGATTACTTTTTCCACTGTATTTGAACTTTCGAAGTGGGGTGAGTGAGTTTTTTAAAAAAAAATGTTTAGGGTGAATAATGACGGAAAAGGTTGAGAAGCACTGCTGTAGATCCTCTCTTGTCATATAACCTTAGATGTTGCGGAGGAGGTTAAACAACCCCAACAAACAACAATAATTACACTAACTTGCTCTGAAGTGAATGGGGAACGTTTTGAACATTTATGATATTGTTCCAGAAATGTAGGTATTTCCCATCATTGCTTAGACGCTTTCCAGACATTGTATTTTCTGTTTTCTTCAGTATTTTACATACTTCGCGTTAATAGATAGTAATTACCGCATATATATATATATATATATATATATATATATATATATATATATATATATATATATATAGAGAGAGAGAGAGAGAGAGAGAGAGAGAGAGAGAGAGATAGTGAAACAGACAAACAGACAGAGAAACAGACAAACACCAGCCAAAGGAATTCTTTTCACCGCTATTCTTAAACATCTGGGAATCATCAAGAATCGAAGAACACACGTGGTTTTGTCAAGGACATAGAAACAACAGGACGCTGGTTGGCGTCTCAGAAAGACCCGCGAAATTCGGCGTCCTAAGAGCCTATAAAAGCGAGAGTTCACTAAAACTCTCCGTCATTCACTCCGTCTCTCAGCACTCATCACTTCTCGTCTTGTTCGTCACGTCTCAGCATCCTTCGTCAGCAGCACCAGACGTCAAGCCACCCGCTCTCCGGCCTTCTCCGGAGAGCGGCCTACTGCTCCTTCAAGGCTCCGGTCTATCATCAAGTAAGACCTTCTACAGACGGCATGCAGAAGCAATCCTTCGAAACCCAGCGCCGTTCGACTTCAGCCGGCCTCAGTCCCTCAAGCAATATCTCAACACTACACGCAGCGAATCAACACTTGAAGCGACATCTTTCTGACTCTGGTTTAACTCGTCCTTCACCTCAAGTCGACCGGCGCCCGTTCAACAAGCTTCAATAGGACGGTCAACTTCACTTTATCTCAAGAGGTATTTTCAACATTGTCGGTAAGCTCTCTATGCCTCGTTCTTAAGCAATGCTCGCTAAGCCTACAGAGTGTAACTGCAGCGGCGTGATTAGGCTATACATAAAAGTGCTTTCAATACCGTTCAAACTAACTTTACGTGTTCTTTTAGGCATTTCATTCTAGACGGCCTAATCCATTCAGTGTACCAAAACGTACGTGCATAATTTCTATTATCATTAGGCTGCATCATTTATTCCATGTTCCATTTATGCGTAACTCTAGCAATCCTTTGAAATCCAGCGCCGTTCGACTTCAGCCGGCCTCAGTCCCTCAAGCAACATCTCAACACTACACGCAGCATTTCATTCTAGACGGCCTAACCCATTCAGTGTACCAAAACGTACGGGCATAATTTCTACTATCATTAGGCTGCATCATTTATTCCATGTTCGGATGATGTTCCATTTATGCGTAACTCTAGCCTATCTAAATCAGTGTATTACGTAATCCATTCAGTGTAGCAAACGCACGTGCATATTTTCTGTTATCAATAGGCTTCATATTTCACGCTGTGTTCCATTTTTGCATACCATTAGCCTATCATAAATGAGTGTATTACTTAACAATTAATCTGTATAACCATTTCCTTCTTTGCTAATCCTCAATCATATTTAGCATACTATAAATGCTGTTATATAATTGTTAATAATCACTGTAAATACTTTCATTGCCATGTTAATCACTGTGAACAAATAACTTATTTATTTTTAATTAAACACAAAATAACAAGTGATTTTTATAACCTTATTTGCTTGGGTGTAATCTAAGCTGGTGACCTCGAATATTTCATATCATTTCTTTCAGCAATTATAGTAGGCCTACTCCAACCGGTTAATGCCAGGCCTAATATATATATATATATATATATATATATAATTATATATATATACAGTATATGGGATGAATTTCACAATTAAACACGTGAAATGAATGAATGATGCAAACCCACAAGGAAAAAGAAAAATGATTCCAAGGCCTTTCATGTATTCAGAAGTACACGAAAAGCCTTGGAATAATTTTTCTTTTTCCTTATGGTTTGCATCATATATTATATATATGAGGGGGTCCCGAGTCTTAAGGTACCTAAGCGCCAAAATTAAAATTCGTCAGAAATCGCCTCCAAAGTTCAGCAATATTCTGGCAATAATATCTCTGTTATTAATTGAGCTAGAACGTTCATTTTTGGCTAAATTAGAGTTCTAAGTATGCTAATGAAGATGTTGATGAGTTTTTGGAATAGATTTTCATATTTTATATTTTATATATATTTTTTATTTTCTTATTATGCCGAACTTTGGGTGACTTTTGGCTGGCGATGGAGGTGAAAAAAGTAGTTCGTTTCATAAGGTTTTCAACCATACTTCTAGTGTCGTAAGGTCATTATAACCCAAACCACGCGATAGAGGAAGCGTGAAAATAGTGATATCCATCAAAAACACATTTTCGCCTGTGGTGGCGCTTAGGTACCTTAAGACGCGCGACCCCTCAATTATTTATATATATATATATATTGCCATTTCTTATGTGGAGAACGCTAAAACATCTCCGAGAATGAAATGTGAAATCCTATTTTATGTCTTACTTTATGATTACTTTACGAGGGTTTGAACGACGATTCAGGATCGACCCTCGTCGACCCCTCTGCAGCATTCCACCTTATTTGCAGGATTTGGTGGGGGAAGCAATTGTTTCTAGTCTCCTCCTGCCCTTGTAGCCAGCTATGCATGGTTGGTCAGGGACTTTGCACAGGAATCTGTCCAGCTGGTTCTTGAAATTATTCAGGTCGGTGTGCTGAAGGTTCCTCACTTGTTTTGGCAGGGCCTTAAAAAGCTTTGGGCCTCGTATTCTGAGGGTATTTTCCATCCTTGTTTTCATGGCCTCCTGTCCCACTGCAGCTAGGACAGTACAAAATCTGCCTCTTCTTTCATTCCAGTTTGTTTCTATTTCGTTTCTAAGGTTACGGACAAAACCCTCGAATATTTTTCATATGTATATTAATGTGTACCGCTCGCATCTTCTTTCCAGAGAGTAGAGTTTTAGGGATTGTAGTCGAGACCAGTAGACTTTACCTTTTGTTTCCTCTATCTTAGACGTAAAAGTCCTTTGTATAGCTTCAATGTTCGCAATGTCTCGTTTTCTGTATGGGCTTGTGAATATTAATGTGTACCGCTCGCATCTTCTTTCCAGAGAGAAGAGTTTTAGGGATTGTAGTCGAGACCAGTAGACTTTACCTTTTGTTTCTTCTATCTTAGACGTAAAAGTCCTTTGTATAGCTTCAATGTTCGCAATGTCTCGTTTTCTGTGTGGGCTTGTGAATACTGAGCAATGCTCAATTATCAGTAGGACTAGACTCATTCATAATTTGAGCATGATCTTTGCTTTTCTGTTGCGGAAGCTCCTCCAGATGATTCCCATTATTTTTCTAGTCGTTGTAATTTTGCTGTTATAGCGCGCTCTCAATTCTGCATCCGACGACATTATTACTCCAAGATCCCTGACTTGTGGATTTGGTGTTATCTGTTTGGCTCGCGGAGTTTTGTACGTTTTATTCTGTAGCTCCTTGTTATTGCCATATCTTAGAAGTTGGAATTTTTTCCGTTGAACTTCATATTGTCTTCTGCCAACTTGAATAATGTTTCAATGTGGTTTTGTAATTTTTCTATGTCACCTTCGTTCAATATTCCCTCGCATAGCTTTGTGTCATCTGTGAAACACGATACAATACTGTCATTAATATCTGCAATCATTATTATGAACAACAAGGGAGCTAATACCGTACCTTGTGGGAGAAAGCTCACGACTTCTGAGACTTCCGATTTAACTCCATTTACTACCTCTCTTTGTATTCTTTGAGTCAGAAGATTAAATATCCATCTTCCTAGCTTTCCAGTAAGTCCTGTATTCTTAAGTTTGTGTGCTATAATTCCATGGTCATACTCGTATTTCTCGAAAGTTTTAGCAAATTCAGTATATATTACATCTATGTTTTGTTCTCGACACAATGTTTCCAATATTTTCTCCTAGTGGTCTAATAACTGTGTTAGACATGATCTTCCAGCCCTGAAGCCATGTTGATTTGGGTTGTATAAGTTCTTTTCTTGTAGGTAGTAAGTAGTTATGTCTTTAATTATACGTTCAAAGCACTTTATAAGGTGGGAGTTGAGAGCCACTGGCCGATAATTCTTAGGCATTGGTCTGTTACCATCTTGAAATAAGGGGACAATGTTCGCGTTCTTTATTGAAAGTGGAATTTGTCCTGGGTCGAGTGATTTCCTCCATAGTAAGTATAGCAGCTTGACAATACTCTCTTTACATTTCTTCAGAAACGCGGCACTCCATGTGTTTGGCCCTGGTGCCGAATTTTCTCGCATCGGTGATAGAGTCTTAACTACATCTCCTTCCGAGAACTCTTAAGTCTATTAATAGGTTTGTGCCGGAACTTCTTGTTGGGTGATTTGTATCAATGTCAAAAAATTCATGCAGGTTTTGTACGTTCTTCTCGGAATTAGGGGTGCTAAGCACAGAGTTAAATTGTTCCTTGAGCAGTTCGCTCATTTTTTCTGGGTCATTTGTGTATTCGGCCGCCCCGTCTATCAACGGAACAATACTCTCTTTTACACTGCAGTTTTCTTTTCGCAAACATGAAGAAGCATTTTGGTCTATTTGTTTATGTTTTCTGCATTTATTTTCTGCATTTATTTTTTTATGTTTTCACATTTATGTAAGCGTGATTCCGTTAGACATATGATGTCCATGCTGGTTTCCATAGCTAAATTTTGTAAGTATTGTAATTTACAGTCTGCATGGTCAGTATAGAGGCCTTGTATATTTGTGTGATGATAAAGTTTACTGTATCCAGTCGAAATACTGATCCCACCTCGCACGTCCCATCTGCTGTGTGGAAATCCTATTCATTTTCAGTATACCCAAAATACATTTTTTATAGTTTTATCATATATATATATATATATATATATATATATATATAATATATATATATATATATATATGTGTGTGTGTGTGTGTGTGTGTGTGTGTGTGTGTGTGTGTGTGTGTGTAGATGATAAACCCACAAAATCAAATTAAAGTAAATTGTCGAAGCCTATGCATGCTTCTCTCTTTTCAAGGCACCAATTTTTTATTCGAAAATGTTGAAAGAGGAATGAAATCTGACAAAAAATTTCAACTTTTTTTTTATCATTTTATGGGTTTATCTTCTCTATTATTTCTGCACAGCGAATAAGCTTTGTTGTCACACACACACACACACACACAGATATTATATATATATATATATATTTTTTAACTGCAAACAACACGCAGTATAATTAATGTAAAGAACGACGCTTGTGTAGAAGAGCGTCCCGCGCAAGATGAGGAGGGAGAACGAACAAATGAAAAACGAGGTACCACCCGGGAATCAACCCGGGATCATCCGATTGCCGGTCAGATATGCTATCCACTACACCATGGACCTTGATCAATCAGAAGTCGTAATTCTCCTACATACGAGCAGAAACCAATGCCCTGAGGGGGCATCTTCGCATGCCGTACATATACACATTTTAACTGCAAACAACACGCAATATAATTAATGTAAAGAACGACGCTTGTGTAGAAGAGCGTTCCGCACAAGATGAGGGGGAGAACGAACAAATGAAAAATGATCCCGGGTTCGATTCCCGGGTGGTACCTCATTTTTCATTTGTTCGTTCTCCCTTCTCATCTTGTGCGGAACGCTCTTCTACACAAGCGTCGTTCTTTACAATATATATATATATATATAAAATAGTGATTAGACCTTCATCCCAAAGATTTAGAAGGTATTCCTCAATGTCGGTAAAGAAGGTATTTAAATTCAAAATATTATCGAATAATAGAATTGAAATGTAAATATTTAAACTTTTTATTAATATAAATCGTATATGCTTCAGAAAAGTATATATATATATAATATATATATATGAAAGTAGCGATGTATTTGTACGTACTTTGCTCAATCGATCAATATCTGAAAATTTGTCTTCAAAACCTGGGAAAAAAAAAATTCCGAGAGTTACCCTCAGCGTCGGGAACATTCGAATCGAAGCGATTTTTTGAAGCGCCCAAGGCGGTACGACATCCGTACCGTTTCTTTTAGTTCAGTGAAGATCACTTCAGCCCGCATAATTTTATTTTATAATAAAATAAAAGTAAACTTAATCTCTATTAAATTCTTTGTGATTAATGATTATTATTAAAAAATAAATAATGTCCGCGTATGAAATACCCTAATTTAATATACTTCCCTCCACGGCAGAAATATACAATAAGAGACGTCTTCAAAGTTAAAATCTTTTAATACAGTTTCAAACGCGTACTTGAATCTAACATTTTTTGTGAAGGAAAATTATAAATACAAAATACGAAGGAGAAGGAGGATAATGAAATCCACAAGCAATTTTTAACAAGTTTTAAGTATAATATTGTATTGTAGTATATACATAAATACTGTAATATTTTGATTTACAATAGCAATTACACGCTGTCCTTAAGAGACAAACTTTGAAATTGAATAACTATTAATTAAGTCTACCGTAATTAATTCGATAAACTTTTATACAACTATTAATGGCCTCGGATCTGAAATTATCTCCTTATATCTAATTTCTAACATTCAACAACTCCTTCAAAATATAACTTCAGATACAACTTCACAAGTTTAAGATTTATGCATTTGTGAGCTCAGAATAATCACAGTTTACTGAAATTAAATTTTCATGAGTTTCAACATCTGCTTCTTAAATTACAATAATTTTTTGTGGTGAAGATACTTATAAATACGAATATAGGTGAGAGTATTGTTTGTGGTACTGATAATTCAGTGGTAAAGGAAAGAGGGACAAGGGAAAATACTTTGATATCAGTTCCTGAAGTAAAGAGGTTAATTAAAGAGTTAAAGACTGGTTCTGCATCAGGGGTAGATGACCCATCGAATGAGCACTTAAAATATGCCAATGACGTAGTATGTCTGCATATATCACTGCTCCTATCAACCATACTTGCTCATATCTATATCACTGCAGAGTTCATGAGGGTATATATCTTGCCCTTGGTAAAAAAAAAAGTATGGAGACATTCTGTCCAGCAATAATGACAGGCCTATTGCTGTCGCTTCCTGCTTCTCGAAACTACTAGAAAAACTCTTGTTACTCCGATTAAATGATTACCAATGGACAGCTCCTAATCAGTTTGGTTTTAAAAGGTGCCACTCAACTGACCTGTGTATCTATGTACTTAAGGAAATAATATATAAATACACTGACAGTAATTCAACTATTTATAGCTGTTTCCTAGATATAAGTAAGGCATATATATGATAGAGTGAGCCACAATATTTTATTTAAAAAACTAGCAGACAGGAAGGTTCCCATGCACATATTAAATTTATTAAAATTATGGTATTCTCACCAATCTTTGACCGTTAGGTTGGGCAATGTACTATCCGAGTGTTTTGGCTCCTCTTGCAGGTGAGACAAGGCTCCTTGCTCTTTCCTATGCTGTTTAATGTGTATATTGACGGATTAATTGCCTCACTTAATGAGGCAACAGTGGGATGTTATATAGATAACACAAGGATAAATAACTTAGTTTATGCCGATGATATAGTGTTAATAAGTCCCTCTGTTAAAGGTCTGGATCGGCTACTAAACGTCTGCGAAGTGTATTCGCAGAAACATGATATTCTTTTTAATGCTACGAAAGTTAAGGTTATGCAATTCCATCCTAAAAGCTGTAATCAGCCAGCTGATATTAGGTTTAAAATGAGAGGTGAAGTAATTGAGGAAATACAAGAGCTTAATATTTGTGTCAAATTATCACCAGTTTCTTGAGTGATGACTCAGATATAAGAAAACAATATCGAAGCCTATGTGCTAAAGCGAATAGATTATCAGGAAACTTTCGGTTCTGTACAAGTGAAGCTAAAACCACTCTCTTTCGTACTTTCTGCAGTAATACATACGGACAGCAAATCTGGGTGAATTATAAAAATAGGTTCTGGCAGAACCCTACATTTGCTGTACAACAGGTCTTTTAGACTCCTACATAAATTACCCCTCGAGATGCTCAGCTTCGCAAATGTTTGCTTCCCGCAATATCCCGTTCCCGGAGGTAACAAGACGTGCTCAATACAGTCTAATGCAAAGAATTAAAAAATCAACCTACCCGATTATCGAAGCTATCCATGAGTCCTGCCGTTTGTCTTCTTAACTAAGGAATTCATGGTACGAAAACGTTTGTATGTAGCTCCACTTAACTTTGACATTACTGTATTATTTCTTATTAATTGTGTACATATTTCTATCCTTAGTATGTGAACTGTCATTGTATTATTAACATTTGTCATATGGACTATAGTCTGCCAATAAACCTTTTCATATATATATATATATATATATATATATATATATATATATATATATATGCTGCAAACCCACAAGAAAAAGAAAAACGATTGCAAGGTCTTTTGTGTATTCAGAGCTACACTGACCCTGACGAGGTGTAGCTCTGAATACACGAAAGGCCTTGGAATCGTTTTTCTTTTTCCTTGTGGGTTTGCAGCATTCATTCATTTCACGTGTTTAATTGTGAAATTCATCCCATATACTGTATATATATATATATATATAACAATGAAAGTATGAGTAATAGGTTAAATTTTACTTGGATCATTCTTATTTTCTAATTAATTACCTTATATATAAACTTGCTAAAACTGTGCGATTTTGTGGGTTTCAGTAAATGTTAATTTCTGACGCACCGTTTTAACCCTTCCTGTCAGTATGCGTCTGATTGTTTATGAGTGAACTTTGATCCCTGTAGTTACCTGCAGTTCTGCCGCAATATAGCCGCTAGATTTACGTATGCCATTTAATCCAATCTTCAGACGTTCAATCTCTGATTGTAATAGTTTTGATGGTCTTACACGTCTATTCGTATCATCAGGCATTGTATACCTTGATTAGGCTTGTGAACGCCTGTTTGAAAACCCTTTGTGTTTACGCAGATTTCCCATTGAATGTAGCCATATTTGTATAACATTATTACAGTACGCTTTATCTCATGCGAAATAGTGCACTTTGGAAACACATTTCATTCATGGAGGTAGAAAAACGTGTTACTAAAATTCAACAGCAAGAAAATTGGACCTACTTTTTCACAAAGTAAAACATTTCAGCATTGAAAGGTTTGATCCCATACTATTCACAGAGAATACTGATGAACGTACTTAAAAAACACCTGATTGTGGACTTCCACATGCACTGAACAAGATAAAACTCGACAAAGTTCGAGTATGCTTTCCTAAAATTTGACCGAGATGTGTTAATGCGCATTTACATTTTATTTGTAGAGACGCTCATTCAGGGATATACATAGTTTGGATCTTATTTCAACGCAGAATGGTTTATAATCTCTCTCTCTCTCTCTCTCTCTCTCTCTCTCTCTCTCTCTCTCTCTCTATAATATAATATATATATATATATATATATATATATATATAACGTTGCTTCATATTTTACATTTACTGTATGATTTATATTTTTTATTTAAGCCTGTTTTCCTTTAAACCACATTATATAAATTTAACCCAAGGTTTTATATATATATATAATATATATAACTTGTTATATAGTCTTATTTCTCTCTCAATCCGTGTAGAGGAATAATGGAAAAGCCTTTTACAAAAATAATTTATTCGTCAAACTCTTATTCAACAACTCGCACTGCAACAATGAAATTGATGACAGTGATAAATGAAATGAAAATGAAAAGGTTTATTGGCAGACTATAGTCCATATGACAAATATTATTAATACAATGACAGTTCATATACTAAGGATAGAAATATATACAAGTGATTAGAAATAATACTGCACTGTCGAAGTTAAGTGGAGCTACAGACAGACGTTTTCGTTCCAAGAAGTCCATAGCTTAGAGGATAAATGGCAGGACTCATGGATAGCTTGGATGATCGGGTTGGTTGATTTTTTAATTCTTTGCATTAGACTGTGTTGAGCACGTCTTGTTACCTCCGGGAAACTCGGGACATTGTGGGTAGCAAACATTTGCGAAGCTGAGCATCTCGGAGGTAATTTATGTAAGAGTCTAAAAGACCTGTTGTACAGCAAATTTAGGGTTCCGCCAGAACCTTTTTTATAATTCACCCAGAGTTGTTGTCCGTATATACATATTACTGCAGAAAGTACGAAAGAGAGTGTTTTTAGCTTCACTTGTAGGGAATCGAAAGTTCCTTATGGTCATATTCGCTTTAGCACACAGGCTTCGAGATTGTTTTCTTATATCCGAGTCATCACACAAGGAGCTGGTAATAGTTTGACCCAAATACTTAAACTCTTGTACTTCCTCAATTACCTCACCATTCATTTTAAACCTTATATCAGCTGGCTGATTACAGCTTTTAGGATGAAATTGCATAACCTTAGTTTTTGTAACATTAAAAAGAATATCATGTTTCTGCGAATACTCTTCGCAGACTTTTAGTAGCCGATCCAGACCTTTAACAGAGGGACTTATTAACACCATATCATCGGCATATACTAGGTTATTTATCCTTGTGTTATCTATACAACATCCCACTGTTGCCTCGTTAAGTGAGGCAATTAATCCATCAATATACACATTAAACAGCATAGGGGAGAGCAAGGAGCCTTGTCTCACTCCGCAAGAGGAGCCAAAACACTCGGATAGTACATTGCCCCACCTAACAGTGAAAGATTGGTGGGAATACCAAAATTTCAATAAATTTAATATGTACATGGGAACCTTCCTCTTTTCTAGTTTTGCAAATAAAATATTGTGGTTCACCCTATCATATGCCTTACTTATATCTTGGAAACAGCTATAAGTAGTTGAATTACTGTCAATGTAAGCACACCGGACAAAAAATTAGTCACCCCTAATAGCACCGATAGTAGGAAGTTCAAGGTCACACAGAGGGCGCTGATGTAGCATTGGTAAGTGACAAGTAGCGGTGACGTAGCACACAGGATCAGATCTGTTTCGTGAGGTGGTGAAGAACAAAGTGTGTGTTGGATATAGTCTGCAAAATGGGTCGTGAGGCAGACGTTACTCAGTGGCAAAAAGGAGCCATCGTGTTTGGCAGAGCCCACGGACACAAAATGTCTGAAGTAGCCCAATTTGTTGGTGTGTCAACGCGTACTGTCCAGCGAGTTTACAAAGAGTGGTGTAGTTCGCAATCAACTGACAATCGACGGCGTAAATGTGGCCGGAAAACAATTCTCGACAATAGGGGCCGCCGCCATGTTTCTCGTCTAGTAACTGCAAATCGTTTTCAAACCAGAGAACAATTGCTCCAAGAAACCAATGAGGTTCTCCAGCGACCAATTTCCGAACGGACATTGCGACGAGAACTGCATGCGATGGACATCTGGAGCAGGGTACCACGGAAGAGGCCGCTGTTAACAGCAAGTCACAAATTGGCACGTTATAAATGGGCTCAGAGGCACAAAAACTGGACTGCGGCAGATTGGAAACGTGTAATTTCGTCCGATGAGTCCCGTTTTTGTTTGTTCTCCAATGATGGGAGGCGACGAGTACATCGCAGGTCCAATGAAGCCTTTAATCCTGAATGCGTCGAAGGTGTTGTTCAGGCTGGAAACAGAAAGTGAAGCGCAGGAATAGACACCCACGGACTCTGGCGGAACTTCGGGACCGGCTGATGAACCAGTGGCAGCAAATCGATGTTCAGTACATGCACAACCTCGTAGAGTCTCTGCCTCGCCGGATTCGTGCGGTTATCAAGGCCAGAGGCGCCGTCACACGTTATTAGGTACATTCTGAGAGGGGTGACTAATTTTTTGTCCGGTGTGCTTATTTAGATATTGTTTCTTATATCAGCTGGCTGATTACAGCTTTTAGGATGAAATTGCATAACCTTAGTTTTTGTAACATTAAAAAGAATATCATGTTTCTGCGAATACATGATATAAAATTGTGGTTCACCCTATCATATGCCTTACTTATATCTTGGAAACAGCTATAAGTAGTTGAATTACTGTCAATGTATTTAGATATTGTTTCTTTAAGTACATAGATACACAGGTCAGTTGAGTGGGACCTTTTAAAGCCAAACTGATTAGATGTCCATAGGAAATCATTTAATCGGAGTAACAAGAGTTTTTCTAGTAATTTCGAGAAGCAGGAAGTGATAGCAATAGGCCTGTAATTATTGCTGGACAGAATGTCTCCGTACTTATTTTTGACCAGGGGCAAGATATATACCCTCATGAACTCTGCAGGAATATAGCTATGAGCAAGCATGGCTGATAGGAGCAATGATATATGCAGACATACTACTTCATTTGCATATTTTAAGTGCTCATTCGATAAGTCATCTACCCCAGACGCAGAACTAGTCTTTAACTCTTTAATTAACCTCTTTACTTCAGAAAATGATATCAAAGTATTTTCCCTTGTGCCTCCCACAATAGTTTCGCTGCAATCTATCTTAAGATTATCCCTACTCACACTGTTAAGAATGTTAGAATAGTGGTTTTTCCACAGCTTTGCAATTTCATCCTCCCCTGACACCCCATCGATTGTCGGAGGGAGGACATTTTTGACACCCGTTTGATTCTTGACAAATTTCCAAAATTTGTTATTATCGTTATTTATGCGAGCTTCACAGGCTTTTGATGCTCGAATAGACTCTTCTTCTTGTTTATATCGCCTAATGGCCACCTTATACTGACCCTTACTTCTACACATATTCATGTATACTGGTCCTAATTTGGGTCTACCATGAAAGCACCACAAATCATAGGCGTCTTTCGATTCCCTCTTCAGGGGGGCAATAAAATCATTCCATCCAGGAATAATCTTAGTATAATAGTTGTAAGATTTAATCAGGGGGCTTCCTGCTTCTCTTAACAGGGATATTATCTTACTATAATACCTATCTATGAGTTTACAGCGAGAATCATTTGAGCAAAGATTATTACGGGCAAAATGCAAAATTTCTAAATTATTAAAAACGTGACTTGTTCTGTCTTTGTATTCTATTCTCTGCTGCATATTAACATTGGACCAATCGACGCGATTATTCTTACCTATTGAGTTCTTGTTAAGTCGTGTTGCGCATAAATTGGTAACGTTAATTAATATTTCTAATGGTCTATGATCAGAAAGAAGGAAATCATGCAGAATATGAACTCTAACAATTCGATCCTTTAGATTATTACTAGTGAGACAATGCTCAATCCACCTGGTGGTACCACTCATATCACTAACGTATGTAAAATTACCACTGGTTACCCCTAATACCTCTACATCACTTATACTTAAATTGGCCGACTCGCACACGTTACCCAATTCTACAAAGAATTCCGAGTTCACATGTGCGTTAAAGTCCCCCATTATTATACAGTGAGAATATTTGGGGTTATCTGATAATGACTTAATTTTGTACAGCAAATCAATTTATTCATCTAGATTACTGCCGTTGTTGTATGGTAAATAGCAGTTTACAATTAATATGCAATCATTGTTCCCTTGTATTTCAATGCCTAACAACCTTACATTATCGCTTGTTAAAAATTTTATGTTTTGACAAATTTTTCCTTATTAAGAAAGCAACGCCACCAAAAGGCGTACCGTACATTAATTCATCTGACAAGTCTACTGCTGATGACGCATGGTACATAAAGTCATCATGGATGGTAGAGAGGAATTTTAGCTCTTATGTTAGAATTATGCCGAAACAAAACTCAAATTACGACATCAAATTGCAAGCTTATAGTACTAAGCTTACTTATAGCAAACAAAATTCTAACACATAAATTTAACTAAAACCCTGGAAACCCTAAGCCTTAATAATGAAATAAATAAACAAACCTTAAACCCTAAAACGAAATAAATTAACAAATGCTAACTCTTAATATTGAAATCGAGTACTTACCACCTGCGTAGTTTTGAAAAACTTGTTAGTTATTCAGAGATCTAATTATTAAGAATGCTTATAATATCAAATCAAATTAACCTGAAATTGCTAAACTACATTTTCTATTATAACAAACCATTACCAAACTTTTAGTAATTACAACAAAACTAAGAAAAAATAAAGAGATTCTTTTGAATCCTAAGTTTAAATTCTTAAACAACACAGAAAATTTTTAAGACTGAATACCGAAGGCATATGCGTACAAACTGCTGACGTTCAACTGTGAAAAAAACCTAAAATTGAATCACGCGCTCCTGGGCAGAAAATTCTGGAATCGGAAGTTGTGATTCCACGTATACTTTCTTTAAGGGCGCGTTCGAACTTACTTTTTTTAAGGGCGCGTTTGAACAAACCTATTTTAGTTATTAATTTTAATACTTGCTTAGGTAGCCAGTGCTATCAAATCTGCACTGTCGCAGATTTTATGGACATCTATAGTTGAATTCCTCACTGACCTTACATTATATGAGACTATTTTCAACAAGTTATCCGCCATGACTGATAGAAAATTTATTATTAGTAAGATTATTATTATTATACACAGTACAACTTTCAGGCATTACTGTTAGGGCGCCTATTATTATTATTATTATTATTATTATTATTATTATTATATTATTGTTATTATTTTGCCTGTTATCAAATCTGGAAAAGTGAATAAACTCCTTAACAATAATACCGTCTGGCAGTTGACTCATATTATACGGGTTGAAATACGCATTTACATCTTTGATTATTACTTTAAATGAGTTATAATACAGAGATTTCGTGTTTAGTTTATTAACTATCAATATACTGTGTTCACCAATGACTTCGTCCATCATGTGTCGAATATCGCTTGCCTCGTTCGAGAGCTGAATTCGCGACACAAAGAGGGTGAGATTCCCCATCGGTGGCCTCGCCGCGGAGACCGGTTGAGGAAACCTTCGGGAGGGGCGCCTGTTAACAGTGACCTACCCGTGCTCCTCCCTCGATCTCCCTGAGGCAGGGTTCGCCTGCCTGGGGGATGGGTGGCACAACCTTTGGGGGATAGGAAACCCCTCCCTTACTCTGTGGCTTGGTGAGGGTCTGTTAGCGGTGTTTATAACCTGACGGCCGCGCGTGCCCTCCTTCTTTGGTGGTGGTGGGGGGGGGGGGAACTGCTCACCGAGCGAGGCGTAATCGAACGCCTCTCCTCTGCAGTGGGAGGCAGGGAAGAGGGCAATAATGCCTCGTCTCTCGGCATTGGACCGTCCCTGTTCCTCATTGTGAAATCGGGAGCAGGGGTCCTTTCCGCTACCCCTGCATGCTGCGTTTCCACCCCACTTTCAGGGGGGAGTTGGAGGCGGGGATTTCGTTTCCCTCGCTGCCCGACGCGCTTGTTGGAGATCTGACTTGCTGAACTACTTCCGAGTAACTGGGCTTTGGGAGGAGCGTCTCTTTCAACGCATCTAACTCTGACCGGAATTGTTCTAGCGAAATCGCGTTTTTCTGATTTGACACCACGTGTTAGTGTTTCAGTTCAAGTATCGACTTTTGTACCTCATTATACTGTTTGAGGAGCACCGAGACGTCTACGTCACCCATAGAGAGTATTGGTATTCTTGGAAGTTAGTAACATAAAAGGTAATATTGTTCTCATTATCCCGGAGGGTCGACACTTTATTTATAATGTCTTTCAGGGTATTCTCGTTTCTAGAATTACCTCTACGCGTTGGGAGGGTAGCACTGAACAGGGTGTTTAATTGTATCCTCGCATGTTCTATTTCTTCTGAATCATAAAAATCATGACAGACAGATACAAGAAGGTCTGACCTAATATGATCTACTTTGTCAAATAAAAACATAACAATGAATTTTCTTCAAGATTTACAGCAGACGACCCCATTGTGTCTGTAACGGCTTGCGGGGGAGCGTAGCTGGTGGGGGATGGAGATGGGGGAACGCCGAAAGGGGTCCCACTTCTCGTCCCTTTAAATCATGATCAGGATACCACCGGTTCGATGCTCAGGCATCTTTTCACATTAATTATGTAACTATTACTAACTATGACACAAAAAGTATACACGCGGAGTCACTGTACGATTATACCGTAATGAAACATACATTTCCCGCGGTCACCGTCAAAACTTTTACTATTAAACGGAAGATTCGCAGTGTATATGGTGGGGGTAGGGCGGGGGAGGGGAACGGGATGGGGATGCTAAAAAGGAGTGCCCACTCCTTGTCCCTTTAAATCATGTAAGCTGGTAAGTTTGTAAATATATCTAAAGTAATAAAACCTATTTATCTATTTGCTTGGTCTTTCACTTAAGATTTCAGAACCTTTACCTAGCCTTTTGAAAATATTTTGAACAGTTTATGTAGTTAAAATTCACTCGTTCATTCGTTCGTAATTTTAAAGGGCTCACTCGCTCGTTCGTTCGTATGCCCGCTATTTCAAGGTCACTGTTTACTACCTCATAGGTCCTAGAAGGTAGTGCCGGATGTCGCTAGAAAATTTTGAGGATATATTATATGTATTATTATTAATTAAGTATTGTGGACCATCTAATGAGATTGTAACTGGGTAATCTTGGCACATTTACAAATTTTATCGTAGAGGTAACATAACGGTTCACTGACTTTAAACCCTGTTAATTTGATAGTAAGACGGAGCACAAAACTGACAATTTTGGTTTATTTAGGGAAGACACTTAATAATAATAAAATTTAGTAAACTGCACAAGCAATTTAAATTTGACTTTTAGACAAGTTTAATCTACAATTGGTAGTTATTTAACTGAATACAGCCGTATTGTATTACGCAAGGCCATTAAAAATGAATGAACGCATACATACTACAGTTTTGATTGAATTATCTTCAGAGTAACAATCGTTTCTCTATCCAGCCTTTTGACCGTATTATCTAGGTACATAATACATTTTCATAGAATTATTTGAATCCTATCTGTTTATTTGACCATTTCAATTATAATGTCTAACGCACAGGGTCGCCGAGACCCGCCCCGGGGAAGGATTGGTATATGGGCACCCCCCCCCCCCTGTTTATTCAGTATTTCATTACGAATGTTTTTTGTGTACATAACAAGCAAACTGATTATATGTCCAAGTCACTATTCAAAACATGCAGTACAGTATGAATAAACAACTCAGAAGAAAATTACCGTTTTATCTTTCGAATCAGTTATATTAATTCTATCACCATACAGTTTACAAATGCAGTACCAGTCCATGCAGGCAAGACAATTGTTTACTACAAGATTTTCATAATTAAAAATGTACTTTCTTTGCCTTCTCTCTAACAAAGTGGTAAATGATTCTGATGAAATTTAAAGTACGGGCTAACTGGCTTTCAATTACAGTGGTTCCCAGATCTGTCAGTCGGTCTTGGGCATTTGTGGACCGCAGATAATATTTTATCTGTTTCAGTTTGAATATGATAATCTCTATAAAGTGTATGTTCATTAATTATAGTTCCTCTCTGTTATTTAATCAATTGCTTTATTAATATTTTTAGATTTTATCCCCCTCTTTCCGGGCCCCCTATAGGTCCTGGCCCCGGGGATTTATCCCGGCTTCCCTGCCCTTTCGGCGGCCCTGCTAATGCATACCTTAGTTACATTGTTTACCTACTTTTTTTTCACCATGGTAAATATTCTCTTCTTGAGAACTTTGCATTATAATAACATGTTTATTTTACATTTCTACCGAATGCACGGAACTCAGCCCGTTTTCTAAACGGGGAATGTAGGATACACTATTTTCGAGTATTTAGTACAGAGAATAGAATACACGGAGTGTCTCCGTTTTCTTACGTTAAATTTTTAATGAAAGACTATTTCAGCTTTGCGAGTAATTTACTCAAAATTAGAAGAACAATTTCGCTTCTATGTGCCACACACGATTTGAATTCTCCCGTACAGCACAATATATGTATATTTATATACTTGAGCAACTTCCACTAAGAACTCGCTTTTTGTTCTTAAAAGGAGAACTAAATTTAATTTTCTCATTTAAATTTTAGCACAGATTTTGTGGGAAACATTCGTTCAACAAGCTTTGAGACGCACTGCCTTTCTCCGTTTTTCTTATTTGGCTTCTTTAGCTTCGCATTTTATATTTTAATAAAGATATTAATCCCATCTTTTAACTAATATAATTTTATGCTACGTTATTCGACAATAGGTAAAGAGTAATTTTATATAAATTTCTTTCTCGTTCACTGATTTAATACGATTTGATTTTAAATATAATAACTTCTTTTTTCGGCCTATGACCCCCTGTTGCCGCGCCAGGCTGCCAGGCGTAAGATTTACTTACATACCCAAATAAGATTATTTTAAATTGATTCATCATATTTTTAAGAATTATCAACCTTTAGAAAAGAAGATTTAATTGTAACATGTTATCGATTCTAACAACTTAACCGTGAATGCAGTTTCCTTTACATAAAAGAGCGATTAATTTTATATCGTCTTCTCCGCTTTGTATGGCGTGAAGCGCGGGAACCCACTTATTTTATCACAATTGAATTTTTTATTTCTTTCCCTAATTTAATTTTGTGTAGCTTGCCCCTTCATAATTGTTATTTGAAATTGTATAGAATTAAATAGATAATGGAATTCATTATCTTACGTCCTAAGTTACATGGGAATAGTCATGTACTTAAGATTTTCCAAATTGTTGCGTTTGCACCCGAACGAACTTCTATACAAAAATGCCCAGCGCCATTTTTGACGAACAACAATTCTTTCTAAATGCAAAAAACTTATTTTTTTCTAAGTGAAGGTCAAAATATGAAAATAAAAACCCACTCTAATAGACAGAGTTTATTTCCACAACAGTTTCGATGCCCACTGGCATCCTCCTCGGGTGGATACAGAAAAACGAATGAACCAAAACAAGAAGGAAAACAGTCCAGGGACGGTTAAGAAATTCGCACCTAGGTTAGATCCCGTTCTTCCGACACCGGAAGGGCATTTTCATTAAAGGGACCCGCTTATAAGTACATTCGCACAAATTTAAAACTATCTTCTTGTTCTATACATACAGATTCTATTATTTTTTTACATAATTATTACATTTATTATTAAATTTATTACATTTAATATTGCATTATTATTTATTAGAGAAATTATAAATTTATTATTACATTGGTTATTACATTGTTGTTTATTATACAGAACTTATAAACCGAAAAACGAATAAAAAAGGCGAGAATTAAACAATCCAGAGACCATTGATAAATTCGCACCTAGGTTAGATCCCGTTCTCCCGACAACGGAAGGGCATTTTATTACAGGGTCCCGCTTATAAGTACATTCGCACAAATTAAAACTATCTTCTTGTTCTATACATACAGATTCTAATATTTTGACATAATTACTGCATTTATTATTGCATTTACATTTTTTTTTTTTAAACATTTATTATTATTACCTTTACACTAATTATTAAATTTATAATATTACCTTTATTATTACATCTGTTGCATTTATATTTATTTCCACATTTATTACTTCCATTATTACATTTACATTTACGTTTATTATTCCATTTACATTTTACCAAAAAAAATCGAATGAACTAAAGGCGAGTAAGGAAACAATCTAGAGACCTTTAAAAAATTCACACTTAGGTTACAACCCGTTCCCCGACTCCGTAAGGGATTTTTTGACCAAGAATCTCATTAAAGGGTCTAATTTATAAGTACCTTCGCACAAATTAAAATTATCTTCTTGTTCTATACATACAGATTCTATTATTTTTCTTTTGACATAATTATTACATTTATAAAGTACCTTACTTGATTCCCAATCTATAGCATGATTATTTTGGCTGGCGTGATAAAAAATGGCATTATTAGTATTACAAATTCTGAAGGCATATTTGTGTTCTTTAATACGGGTTTCAATATTTCTTCCAGTTTCTCCCACGTATACTAAATCACAACTTTTACAGGGAATGCTGTAGACACAGGTTTGTTCCTGTTTTGCAACGTTATTCCTAACCAATTTACTTTTCACGGTAGACGAATATTTGAACGCCAAAGCAAACTTAAAATCTTTCGTCAACGGTTTTACTCTTTCTAAGCCGGCAATGTAAGGCAAACTCACATATTGTTTTTGGTTAACTGAAGGTTCCCGAGGGGCATAAAAAGATTTTCTGGCTTTAAAATACGCCTTTCTGATAAACCACTCAGGATATTTTAAATCCTTAAAAATGTTCCAAATCTTTGAATTTTCCGGGTCCAGCAAATGTGGATACAAATCCTAAATGCTCTTAGAAACATGGAAGAAATAATTGAGCTTTTAACCCCTTCATCATGATATGAAAAATAATGAATGTACGAATTACAATAAGTGGGTTTTCTATAGACCGTGAAATTGGGCTTTCCGCTTTCGTTAATAACCAAAACATCTAGAAAAGGTAATTGTTTGTCGTTCTCCCATTCATCTTTAAATTTAATAGAGGGAACAAGATTATTTAATGACTGAAAGAAGGTGTCAAAGTTGTTCCAGTGGCCAGGCCAAAATGAGAAAATATCATCTACATAACGAAACCAAATTAGATTCCTGGGACATATTGTTTGCAACAATTCCGACTCATAATATGCCATGTATAATGTACTCAGTATTGGGGATAAAGGGGACCCCATTCCCATACCAAAACGTTGCAAATAAAATTCTTCACCGAAGGAGAAGGCATTAATGGTGACACAGAGTTTTATCAGTTCTAAAAATACAGATGTGGGCATGTCTAGTTCTACGTTACATGTTGGCAATTTTCCATCTAAAAAACTAAGTACATCATCAATGGGAACTTTCGTAAACAAGGACTCAACGTCAAAACTGATCATTCTTCCCCGTTTTAAATCTAAGGACATAACTTTGTTAATAAAGTCACAGGAATTAGAGATGTGCGAGCCTGAAAATTTACCAACTAATGGGGATAATTTATCTGCAAGAAATTTAGATAACCTATAACTAAAGGAACCCCTGTGTGAAATAATGGGACGGAGTGGTATATTAATCTTATGGGTTTTGGGTAAGCTGTAAATGTGGGGGAGTTTGGGGTTAATCTGTAGAAATCTTTTAGGATCAATCGCCGGGACATCTTTTAAGAAGTTCCTGATAGTTTTGTTGAATTCGGCAGAAAAACGCTTTAGGGGGGGACGATCTCCCTTTGGTGTAGGTGAATTCATCACTAAGTAACGCTTCCATTTTTGGTTTATAATCACACTTGTCCAAAATAACCACAGTGTTACTTTTGTCCGCTTTAGTGACAAATATTGCTTCGTTCTTCCTGAGCTTGTCTAAAGCTAACCGGAATCTTTTGGGAATCGAGTCCATTGAGTTGAAATGTTCCAGAAACTTGCTCAGAATCAAACCATTTAAACACGGAATATCCACCCTGGAATTAACTACGGAAGACACAAAATCTAAAACAATGTTTTTATCGGGTTTAAGGGCAAAGGACAGCCCTAAATTAAGAACTTCCTTTACAGATTTGGATAAGACATATGTCGATAAATTTAAAACGGAACCTTCCACCGCACACTTTGACCAAGCACTTTCATCACATAGATTGGATAGCTTTCTGTTAAGTCGTTGTTCAGTGCGTCTAGTCTCCACGTCGCATTTATAATCTGCAGTTTCAAACAGCGCCACAAGCAGTTCACACGCGTAGTTCTGTATCCACTCGAGGAGGATGCCAGTGGGCATCGAAACTGTTGTGGAAATAAACTCTGTCTATTAGAGTGGGTTTTTATTAACAATTCTTTCTTTGAGCTTCGTTTTCAGTATGGCATTTACACATACAAATTCATTCTGTTGTCATGAGCAAACATTTTTGCCAATTTCGGCCTGTCATGAATTAATTATATTATCGATTAATTAATCGTTACCTTATTATTCATTATTCCCATACATAACTATATATATATATATATATATATATATATATTTTTTTTTTTTTTTTTTATTTATTTATTTTTTTTCAGCACAAAGCGAAAGACCAGTTTTCCATCCCCCTTTTAAGGACATCTTAATTGTAAACGCAGTTTTAGATCCTGAACGTAGAGCATTTTAATGCTTTTAAAGGATCATCCTTCACGCAGTATTTGAGTGCTTGTTTTTTGAGGTTGTTTAGCCTCTTTCCAAACAGCAAAGGTCATGTTACTGATGAGACCAACAAGTTCACGTGAGATCACTACATCATCTGGACACAGAGGACTATCCTCATCCAACGACTACCCAGACCTACTGTCGCTTAGTAGTATAGTGGCAAAATGTGAGACAGCAATGGATCAATTTGAAAATTCCCCCCCTCACCGTCCTTCATGGCGGTCCTCCACCGTCCTTCATGGAGGTCCTCCACCGTCCTTCATGGCGGTCCCTCCTTTATGAGGTGTCCTTCATGGTCCTTCAAAAAAAAAAAAAAAAAGAGAAAAAATAAGGGGGAAAAAAAAGGGGGGAAAAAAGAGGCAAAAAAAAAAATTAAGAAAGGACTGAGCCTCGCCTTCCTCCTTCAAAAAAGTTCTTTCATGAGGCAAACAAGAACAAACATGAAAAAACATACATACATTCGAGTACTTTCTGTTCAGGCAAGTTCCGCCAGACAGTAGAAATGAAACGAATACTGAAAGGTTTTAATAGGCCTAACCATTGCGCATCAACACATCCAATTTTCAAGTGTTAACAAATTGCGAACAATACATAAATGAAAATCAGAGTGATCATATTTTAAACGAAAACAAGTTCTTTGTTTAATATCTGTATTATGAAAAATAAAATGATTATTTATTATTTTAATTTAAATAAATTAATTTCTCTCTTTTTTAAGGGAAACTGGCTTATTTTCAAACGAGATGACCTTCAAATACAATATATATCATAGCGCACGCATATTGTTATTTACTTTTAAATATGTAGTTTTCTGTTATTTACATCGATATATTCCATCACATTCACTTTCACATGTCATCTTCTGGTATATGAATTAATAATTTTACCGTTCAAAATTTCGTTATAAAATTGCATGTGTTAAAAAGAACCAAGTTGCCTAACGCGGCTTTGAAACTGAAGCAGCAATTCTGTTATCCTCCTCTAAACATCCACTTAAATATTATTACTAATATTGATTTATTGTTATTATTACATATATATGTACACGTATTAAGAGTATTTAAATTAAATATATTGATTTCAATTCCCTTCGTAATAAAAGCAAACTGACAAAATTCTGCCTTCTAAGCCAACTGACGGAGTAATATATGCTTTAATTAAACAGATGTTGCTATCAGGCAACTCATCATAGTCATCGAATAGAATCAACTAGTGAACTAACATATATATATATATATATATATATATATATATATATATATATACTTTTAAAGAGAACACATTACGTAATTTTATATTTTAGAAGTACAAATCATCAAATTTTATTTCCATCTTAGCCATGACTTCTTTCCACGGTAGTAAACATCAAATTATTATTCTTAAGTTTCTGTAAACCAGTAATTGCAATTGTCTTTTTATCTTATTCCTATTATGTCTATAAATAAAATTTACGCAGTATCCATTTCATAAGAGAATCAACACCTATGATCTTAAAGAATAATGTTAGCTTCTTGGTTTATTTCGAATCGAATAAGTTTACCAACAGTATATAATACACACACACACACACACACACACACATATATATATATATATATATATATATATATATATATATGTTAATCACAGACCGTGCATGGAGCAAGGAACTCTTATGGGGAAATTGGGGGAATTTCACAATTAAACACGTGAAATGAATGAAGGGTACAGCTGTGTATATATATATATATATATATATATATATATATTTATTTGATAGGTTCACTGATTCAATCTACAGTATTTGCATAATTCTTTGTACGTTGATTATATTCAGCATCTCAGTTCACATTCTTACCAGATTTTCCAGGCTAGTTAATAAACAATTTTAAAACGTATGTAATTTTTCTAATAATTTAACTGTAACGAGTAGTAGTTAATCATTACTGCTAACAACTTTTGGTTATAAACTACACAGGTCTACGAATGAGAAATTTGTAAGAGCAGTTTTCTTACTAACAGTTGATTTTATATAAATCAAATACTCTGATTTCGAATAAGGCGTACATTTTACTATCACGTAAGGATTTTCTGCAAACTGGAAGGGAAACGCAGCTACATAAATAAATATTATTTATTTCAATTTACATTAGGTATCTATTTCGTTTTGCTATGTTAATTACAAATGCAAACAACTTTAAAAAGAAAGATTGTTATTTAAGCCAGCTAGTTTTCTTGCGGCCTATGCTATGGTACTTTTATATAGTAATTCTGTTGAGCCCATTTCAACATCCAACAGTAGGCAGGCGTCGTGCTGACGGCACACATTCAATGACATCTTATTAGTTTTTAATAAAAATTAATTTGACTCAGTTTTAATTAAAACTAATTACATGTGTAATATGAAATATGACATTTTGTGAAATTCAACATTATAGAAACGCTCCTTGAAATATTTTTCGCGATACAATTTACATGATCATTCCATTGCAAATTCTTATCTAGCATTACACCAAGAAATTCTGTTACAGCACACGCCTTTTTGGCGATTTCATTAACATTAAGTTCATCATGATATACATTTCTTTTATTAGTAAAAATTATGAAATTTGTTTTACTAGTATTTAGGAAGAGTTTATTGGTGGTCA